>CM075725.1:374306-749859 GCA_037974335.1 Prionace glauca | reverse complement strand
CACGTGCTCACTGTGTGATTTATTTGATAATATTCTCACAAGCTTTCGAGGTTACCCTCTTTGTCAAGTGAATGGAGAGTTCTGACCTCAGACAGACAGAGCATATAAAGCACAGACAGTTGCTGATTAGAATGCGAATCCTTACACCTAACCTGCTGTTCAAGTCTTAAAGTGGCTGATAATGTGAGTGGAAGGAGCACTGATCACAGTTTAAAGAGATGTGTATTGTCTCCAGACAGTACAGTAAGTGAGGTTTTGCAAACCCAGGCAAGTCACGGGGGTTACAGATCTTGGCACTGTAACCCCCGTGACTTGCCTGGGTTTGCAAAACCTCACTTACTGTACTGTCTGGAGACAATACACATCTCTTTAAACTGTGATCAGTGCTCCTTCCACTCACATTATCAGCCACTTTAAGACTTGAACAGCAGGTTAGGTGTAAGGATTCGCATTCTAATCAGCAATCTCTAAACTGTCTGTGCTTTATATGCTCTGTCTGTCTGAGGTCAGAACTCTCCATTCACCTGACAAAGAGGCAGCCCCCTCGAAAGCTTGTGAGAATATTATCAAATAAATAGGTTGGACTAAAACCTGGTGTTGTCAGACTTTTTACTGTGTTTACGCCAGTCCAACGCCGGCATACCCACATCCTGTCTGGGACTGCCAGCCTTAGCCTGGGACAGTCTGTCTGGGGTAGTCTGGCTATGTCTGGGATGTTGTCTCCGGGTCTCTCTGTCTCTGAGATGTGTCTGGGTCAGTCTGTCTGGCTCTGAGATGTTGTGTGAGCCTGTCTCTGGGGTGTTGTGTCTTTGACAGTCTGGCTCTGCTATGTGCTGTAACGCTGCTGTTTTCTGTCAGATCCGCTGATATCGCTCTGCTTGCTGGTGGTAGCCGCAAGCGCTGGATAATCGCTACGGAGAACATGGAAACTGGAGATATTGTGAAGACATCTGGACAGATTGGCCGAATGGCAGGTGGGGGCCTGAGTCTGACTCCAGTTTAATCCCAGACGGCTGCGAGACTGTGCAGGGCTGGCCCGGGGTGCGGGACGGGTTCCAGAATCCCCGCGGGTATCACCTCCACAGCAAGGGGGTGGGGGGGGGGGCCGTGTTACAGGCCAGCTGTGGACTGCTGTCGGTACACACCCTGGGCTCTGTGTCGGTTTAATTCACAGACAGAGTTTTCCACCGAGTCAGCTCTGGGTTTGAAATGGATTTCTCCGGTTTGTGGCTATCGCTGTCTGGGCTGTCTGTTATTGCCCACCTCTAACTGCCCCCTGAGGGGGAAGATGAGTGGCTTTGATCGATTAGTTGTGGGAGGGTTTACTGGAATTGAGAATAATTTTTGTCTTGACGAATGTTTTGTAGAATTCTGGAACAATCTTCCAATTTCTTTCCAGTTTCTGCCAGTGAGGGTGATGCCTACCCAGTGGGAGCTCTTCCCATTGGAACGTTGATAAATAACCTGGAGCTGCAGCCCGGAACAGGATCTCGCTACATCCGAGCAGCAGGTCAGTAAACTCAGCAGAACTACCCGAGCCAGGGATTCCCACCGTGTATCTCTCTCTCTGATAGATGTTCTCCTTGTGTCTGTGCGGGTTTCCTCTGACTGCTCCAGTTTCCTCCCACACTCCAACGATGTGCGGGTTATTTAACCGTGCTCCTTAGTGTCAGGGGGATTAGCTGGATGGTTACGGGGATAGGGCCTGGGGTAGGATTGTGGTCGGTGCAGACTCGATGCGCTGAATAGCCATCTTCTGCACTATGGGCATTCTGTGGATTCCTGAATCCCACCCCCTGGGTGCGGCATACCCGTTAACACCACCCCCTGCCCCCAATCTCATCATCCACATCTCCCCTGTTCCCACATCCTCCCATTTCCCTCCCATCCAGTCAGTCCATTGGGGTACAGAGAGGTGTGTATGTCTGCTGTTATAACGGGGATGGGGGGGGCGGATTGATTCTGTCTCTGAGAACACCTAACCACTCGCTTCATCATCTGTTAAAATGAGTGTGTGAAGCAGTACGATCTGCCCTTCAACAATTCCTAGTGGTTAAATCAAAATAACTTCCCAGACTCTGTAAAATCAACAATACAAAAATTCCTCTCATTAACAAACAAAATAGAATTTTTGTAACTCTCTAAATTACAACCAGGTTTGCCGTCTTCCGGGGTATTAGTGTTTTAGGCGAGTCAGAGGAGGGGTTAAAAGAGGTGGGGGATATTAGTTAGGGAGCATATTACAGCAGTGCAGAGGGTGGACAGTTTAGAGGGGTCATGTAATGAGTCATTGTGGGTGGAGCTCAGAAACAGGAAGGGGCGCAGTCACTACGCTGGGGGTATACTCCAGGCCCCCCAACAGCTCACGGGAAGTGGAGGAATGGATATGTAAGGAGATTCTGGATAGGTGCAGAAAAAATAGGGTTGTTGTAGTGGGAGACTTTAATTTCCCTGCTATAGACTGGAAAGTGCTTAGAGCTGGGGGTCTAGACGGTGAGGAATTTGTAAAATGTGTACAGGAAGGTTCTTTGGTACAGTATGTAGATTGCCCGACTAGAGAGGGGGCTATACTGGACCTAGTTCTGGGGAATGAGACCGGTCAGGTCATCAAAGTTTCACTAGGGGAACATGTGGCAAATAGTGACCACAATCCTGTAAACTTTAGGATAGTAATGGAAAAGGATGAGTGTTATCCTACGGGTAGGGTGCTGAATTGGGGGAAGACTAACTATAGCCGGATTAGGCAGGATTTGGTGGCCATTGATTGGGAGAGGCTGTTCGAGGGTAAATCCACATCTGGCATGTGGGAGTCTTTTAAGGAGGTTTACCAGGATGTTGCCTGGAATGGAGGGTCTGAGCTATGAGGAGAGATTGGGTAAACTGGGGTTGTTCTCCCTGGAAAGACAGAGAATGAGGGGAGACCTAATAGAGGTGGACAAAATTATGAAGGGTCTAGATAGGGTGAACAGTGGGAAGCTTTTTCCCAGGTCAGAGGTGACGATCACGAGGGGTCACAGGTTCAAGGTGAGAGGGGCGAGGTATAACTCAGATATCAGAGAGATGTTTTTTTACACAGAGGGTGGTGGGGCCTGGAATGCGCTGCCAAGTAGGGTGGTGGAGGGGGACATGCTGGCATTGTTTAAGACTTACCTGGATAGTCACATGAACAGACTGGGAATGAAGGGATACAAACAAATAGTCTAGTTGGACCAGTGAGCAGCACAGTCTTGGAGGGTCGAAGGGCCTGTTTCTTGTGCTGTATTGTTCTTTGTTCTTCCAGAATCATCTGGTCTTTTATCTTCACTATCGATATGAGGTCGGTCTCCCTCCCTTTCTCGCGCACTCGCCCTCACGCGCTTACCCTCCCTTTGAGAGCTGTGAGTGGTGGCAGGGTGCTCTCCCCCGTTTGTCTCATTGATTCCCATCTCTTCTACCCTGATGACATATCAGTGGTTCTCAGGACACCAAAATATCGTTTCACACAGGTTGCTGAGGGCCAATTTAAACTGATTGGACAAAATTCAAACATTCAAAGTCCTGAAGCCTGTTGCCAAAGCAACCCCGCTATTTGGCCTCTGGCACAATATTTCAGTCTGTGTACTGGGACCATTTGCATCTACTTTATTTTACATCTTTGAAAGAGACTGTGCAAGTTTTTCCCCAGAATTTTTACAGTTTTTATAACTTTATGCAGACAAAATTCTAACATTCTACTCGACTTCATAAGTGTGGTGTGCCTCTGTGTGCAGCATGTGGGTCTGTGTGAGTGTGTATGAGCTATTCTCTGGTTCACTAGCTGCCGTGTTGTGAGTTGCAGGAACCTGTGGAGTTTTACTCAGAAAGGTGAACGGCACAGCAATTATTCAACTACCATCCAAACGCCAGGTTCAGGTATGTTCTGAGTGTATCCATCCCTCACCATCCATCGTGTGTGTGTTCCTATCTCTCACTGTGTGCCTGTGTGTTCCTGTCTCTCACTGTGTCTGTGTGTGTGTTCCTGTCCCTACCCTTCACTGTGTCTGTGTGTGTGCCTGTTCCCCTATCGTCACATTCTCTCTCCCCCCCGCCACAGTCCTCCCCCCACGCCCCCGTCACGTCCTCCCCCCACGCCCCCCGCCACGTCCTCCCCCCACGCCCCCTCCTCCCCCCCCGCCCCCCCTCCCTCCCCCACCCCCCCACCGTCCTCCCCCCCCCCCACCCCCCCTCCTCCCCCCACGCCCCCATCCCCCTCCTCCTCCCACGCCCCCTCCCCCTCCCAAGCCCCCTCCCCCTCCTCCTCCCTCGCCCCCTCCTCCTCCCCCTCCTCCCCACACCCCTCCCCCTCCTCCCCCCTACACCCCTCCCCCTCCTCCCCCCCCACACCCCCTCCCCCTCCTTCCCCCCTCCCCCTCCCCTCACGCCCTTGTCCCCGACCCCTCATCCCCTCTCCCCATGTCCCTGTCTTCCCCTCTCCCCATGTCCCTGTCTTCCCCTCTCCCCATGTCCTTGTCTTCCCCTCTCCCCATGTCCCTGTCTTCCCCTCTCCCCATGTCCCTGTCTTCCCCTCTCCCCATGTCCCTGTCTTCCCCTCTCCCCATGTCCCTGTCCTTCCCCTCTCCCCATGTCCCTTTCTTCCCCTCTCCCCATGTCCCTGTCTTCCCCTCTCCCATGTCCCTGTCTTCCCCTCTCCCATGTCCCTGTCTTCCCCTCTCCCCATGTCCCTGTCTTCCCTTCCCTCCCCTCTCTACTCATATTCTCTCTCTCTGTGTCGGCAGGTCCTGGAAACGTGTGTTGTCACTGTGGGCCGGGTTTCCAATATTGACCATAACAAGCGTGCCATTGGTAAAGCTGGCCGCAATCGCTGGCTGGGGAAACGCCCGTCCAGTGGCCTGTGGCAGAGGAAGGGGGGCTGGGCAGGCAGGAAGATTCGACCAATCCTTCCAATGAAGAGCTACGTCAACCTGCCATCGCGAGCAACTCTTAGCTGAGTGAGATTGAGCTGGTAACAATTAAAGATCTTGTTACAGATGGCAGAGTGTTTCTCACGTTTGTGTCCAACTTTCTTCAGCTTGTAAAGTTTTTTTTATTCATTTATGGAACACGGGTGTCACTGCATTCATTGTCCATCCCTAGTTACCCCTGAGAAGGTGGTGGTGAGCTGCCTTCCTGAACCGCTGCTGTCTGATGTGTAGGTCCACCCACAGTGCAGTTATGAAGGGAGTTCCAGGATTTTGACCCAGTGACAGTGAAGGAACGGCGATACATTTCCGGGTCAGGATGGTGAATAAGTTGGAGGGGAATTTCTAAATGAAAGTGGTCGTGGTTTGGAAGGAGCCTTGGTGAGTTGCTGCAGTGCTTCTTGTAGATGGTACACACGGCTATCACCGTGCGTCTGTTTGAGGAGGTGCTGCTGTTATTGCTCCTACTGAAAGTTACAATGGAGAGATCCATTCTGGAAATCATCACTCCACAGTTTGAGAACGAGGGACAGAGTGAGCAGGGAATGGACAGATGTTTAAGAAGAGGTAGTCCCTAAGAGGTCCTAATTTCCCTCTAACTGCTGCTTCACAGCACTGCTAAGCACTGCTGCTTCACAGCTCCAGGGTCCTGGGTTCGATTCCCGGCTCGGGTCATAGAACATAGAACATAGAACATTACAGCACAAACAGGGCCCTTCGGCCCTCGAGTTGCGCCGATCGCATCAACCCCACCAATCTATAGACCTATCTATAACCCCCAATCCCATTAAACCCCATATACTCATCCAGAAGTCTTTTAAAAGACCCCAGCGAGTTCGCCTCCACCACCGACGACGGCAGCCGATTCCAATCACTCACCACCCTCTGAGTGAAAAACTTACCCCTAACATCACCTCTGTACCTCCCTCCCCGCACCTTAAATCTGTGTCCCCTCGTAGCGACCATTTCAACCCGGGGAAATAGCCTCTGAGAGTCCACCCTATCTATTCCTCTCAACATTTTATAAACTTCTATCAGGTCGCCTCTCAACCTTCGCCTCTCCAGGGAAAAGAGTCCCAGCTCCCTCAACCTATCTTCATAAGGCATGCCTCCCAGTCCAGGCAACATCCTTGTAAATCTCCTCTGCACCCTTTCAATAGCTTCTACATCTTTCCTATAGTGAGGCGACCAGAACTGCGCACAGTACTCCAAATGAGGCCTGACAAGGGTCCTGTAAAGTTGCAGCATTACCTCCCGACTCCTAAACTCAATCCCTCGATTAATGAAGGCCAGTACACCATACGCCTTCTTGACCACCTCCTCCACCTGCGAGGCCGATTTAAGAGTCCTGTGAACCCGGACCCCGAGATCCTTCTGCTCTTCAACGCTACTAAGACCCCTGCCCTTAATAGTGTACTCGTTCATCCCGTTGGTTCTGCCGAAATGGACTACTACACATTTATCCGCGTTGAAGTCCATCTGCCACTTCTCCGCCCATTCCTGCATCCTATCTATGTCCTGCTGCAACTTTTGACATCCTTCCAGACCATCCACAACACCGCCGACCTTCGTGTCATCAGCGAAGGTCACTGCCTGTGTGGAGTTTGCACATTCTCCTCGTGTCTGCGTGGGTTTTCTCCCGGGTGCTCCGGTTTCCTCCCACAGTCCAAAGATGTGCGGGTTAGGTTAATTGGCTATGCTAAAATTGCCCCTTAGTGTCCTGGGATGTGTAGGTTAGAGGGATTAGCAGGTAAATGTGTAGGGATATGGGGATAGGGTCTGGGTGGGATTGTGTTCGGTGCAGACTCGATGGGCCGAAGGGCCTGTTTCTGCACTGTAGGGTTTTATGTTCTATGCTGGTTCTACCCTCTTGTTCCTAGTATAAGAGTAAAATGCCTTCGGATTTTCCTTAATCCTATCAGCCAAAGCCATCTCATGCCCCCTTTTCGCCCTTCTTACTCCTCTTTTAAGCTCCCTCCTACTCTCTCTATATTCCTCCAGTGCTCACTTCCCCGTTCCCAGTTGCTTAGACCTAACATATGCCTCTCTCTTCCTGACCAAGTCCTCAATATCCCCTGTAATCGACGGCTCTCTAATCCTACCTTTCCTATCCTTCCTCTTTACTGGCACATGTCTTTCCTGCAACATTTTTAGTTTGCCCTTGAAAGCCTCCCATTTGCCAACTGTGAATTTACCCACAAACAACTCCTCCCAATCAGTGTCCTTCAGCTCCTTCCTAATCCGGCTATAGCTCGCCTTCTCCCAGTTCAGTACCTTCGGACAGCATTCATCCCTTTCCATTTTTATCCTAAAGTAGACGGACTTGTGGTCACTATTAGCCACATGTTCGCCTACCTCTACCTCAACCACCTGCCCCGGCTCATTACCCAACACTGAATCCAGTATAGCCCCCTCCCCTAGTCGGGCTAGTTACATACTGCTCTAGGGACCCTTCCAACACACGTTTTACAAACTCCTCCTCATCCGAACCCCCAGCTCTAGGCACCTTCCAATCCACTCCAGGAAGATTAAGTCACCCACTACAACCACCCTATTCTTTCTGCACCTATCTAAAATGTCTTTACAAATGCCTTCCTCCACTGCCCTTGGGCTGTTAGGTGGCCCATAGTACATCCCTAGCATAGTAATCGCTCCCTTCCTATTCCTCAACTCCACCCACAGTGACTCAATCCCTCTGCACTGCTGTGATGTGCTCCTTAACTACCAACGCCGCCCCACCACCTCTCTTCAACCCTCCTCTGTCACACCTAAAACACTTATACCCAGGAGTATTCAGCTGCCAGTCCTGCCCTTCCTTTAACCACGTCTCCGTCACTGTCACCACATCTAAATCCCTCACGAACATCAAGGCCCTAAGCTCATCCCTTTTACCGTTACACTCCTCACATTAAAACAGACGCAATCCAATCCTCCAGGCCCACTCGGATCCTCCTTCCCCCTGACAATTTTCCTTTCAACCAAACCTAAATCTAATTCTTGGAGGGTATTTCCCAGGACTGAAATGGTCGCTACGAGAGGACACGGGTTTAAGGTGCTGGGGAGTAGGTACGGTGGAGATGTCAGGGGTAAATCTTTCACTCAGAGGGTGGTGGGTGAGTGGAATGGGCTGCCATCGGTGATGGTGGAGGCAAATGCGATAGGGTCTTTTAAGAGATTTCTGGATGAGTACATGGGACTTAATAGGATTGCGGGTTATAGGTAAACCTAGTAGGTAGGGATATGATCAGTGCAACTTGTGGGCCGAAGGGCCTGTTTGTGCTGTAGTTTTTCTATGTTCTATATTATTTTACCTACAACAATGTGTGTGTGTCGGTGTGTGTGAGAATGTTCAGTCGACTGTTGTTAAGAAACATTTCCAGCAGTTTTTTCCAGGCAGATTGCTGCCTGCTTCTCTTTATTTGGAAGTTGTGAATTGAGGTGGGTGACAATGTTCTAAAAAGTGCCTACGTGGGGAGAGGTGTCCGAGGTGAGCTCCCTCTGGAATCCACACTCAATCATCTGCTACTTAAATTTTAAAAATCTCAACGTTTCTCTCTGGCTTTTAATAAAAAAACAAGAGATCAGTGCCAGAGTCCGAGTGATTTCACAGGAAAGGGTTAGGCAGCACTGTGCACAGTCCGATTCCAGCTGTCACCCTGTCTTGGAGTAACCGAATATTCCCACAGGGAAGTACTTGACGTGAGTTGGCCACTGTGCAGCCAGTTGGAAGAATTTAACATCATTCCATTCGACACCATCAATCGAAACTGGAACACAACCAAAAATATTCATCAGTCAGAGAGTCAACACACAATTCTCTTATAACCTGTATCTGTTCACTCGCCCCCTGGTATGGAGATGCCGGTGTTGGACTGGGGTAAACACAGTAAGAAGTGTCACAACACCAGGGTAAAGCCCAACAGGGTTATTTGGTAGCGTGGCTTCATTACCTGATGAAGGAGCAGTGCTCCAAAAGATTGTGCTACCAAATGTGAATAAAACTCACTTCAATGCAGAGCAAACACTGACTGAGACACAGTGCACACTTCACCACTAATCCGAAAGGAATGGGTGAGAGGCAGTGAGGGATGTCAGAGCTCAGCAGGTGGGCAGGCTGCAGGGACCTGGGGCACTGAGATCTCACACAGTTGCTATTGTTAAACAGTTTAGCTGCAGAGAGGGTGGTGTGTGTGCGGGGGCGGGAGTGTGTGGGGTGATGGGGCACAGTGAGAGGGGACACGGTGTTCGCTCTGACTGTGATTGGACGCGGTGTTCGCTCTGACTGTGATTGGACGCGGTGTTCGCTCTGACTGTGATTGGACGCGGTGTTCGCTCTGACTGTGATTGGACGCGGTGTTCGCTCTGACTGTGATTGGACGCGGTGTTCGCTCTGACTGTGATTGGACGAGTTGTTCGCTCTGACTGTGATTGGACGCGGTGTTCGCTCTGACTGTGATTGGACGCGGTGTTCGCTCTGACTGTGATTGGACGCGGTGTTCGCTCTGACTGTGATTGGACGCGGTGTTCGCTCTGACTGTGATTGGACGCGGTGTTCGCTCTGACTGTGATTGGACGCGGTGTTCGCTCTGACTGTGATTGGACGCGGTGTTCGCTCTGACTGTGATTGGACGCGGTGTTCGCTCTGACTGTGATTGGACGCGGTGTTCGCTCTGACTGTGATTGGACGCGGTGTTCGCTCTGACTGTGATTGGACGCGGTGTTCGCTCTGACTGTGATTGGACGCGGTGTTCGCTCAGACTGTGATTGGACGCGGTGTTCGCTCAGACTGTGATTGGACGCGGTGTTCGCTCTGACTGTGATTGGACGCGGTGTTCGCTCTGACTGTGATTGGACGCGGTGTTCGCTCTGACTGTGATTGGACGCGGTGTTCGCTCTGACTGTGATTGGACGCGGTGTTCGCTCTGACTGTGATTGGACGCGGTGTTCGCTCTGACTGTGATTGGACGCGGTGTTCGCTCTGACTGTGATTGGACGCGGTGTTCGCTCTGACTGTGATTGGACGCGGTGTTCGCTCTGACTGTGATTGGACGCGGTGTTCGCTCTGACTGTGATTGGACGCGGTGTTCGCGCTGACTGTGATTGGACGCGGTGTTCGCTCTGACTGTGATTGGACGCGGTGTTCGCTCTGACTGTGATTGGACGCGGTGTTCGCTCTGACTGTGATTGGACGCGGTGTTCGCTCTGACTGTGATTGGACGCGGTGTTCGCTCTGACTGTGATTGGACGCGGTGTTCGCGCTGACTGTGATTGGACGCGGTGTTCGCGCTGACTGTGATTGGACGCGGTGTTCGCTCTGACTGTGATTGGACGCGGTGTTCGCTCTGACTGTGATTGGACGCGGTGTTCGCTCTGACTGTGATTGGACGCGGTGTTCGCTCTGACTGTGATTGGACGCGGTGTTCGCTCTGACTGTGATTGGACGCGGTGTTCGCTCTGACTGTGATTGGACGCGGTGTTCGCTCTGACTGTGATTGGACGCGGTGTTCGCTCTGACTGTGATTGGACGCGGTGTTCGCTCTGACTGTGATGGACGCGGTGTTCGCTCTGACTGTGATTGGACGCGGTGTTCGCTCTGACTGTGATTGGACGCGGTGTTCGCTCTGACTGTGATTGGACGCGGTGTTCGCTCTGACTGTGATTGGACGCGGTGTTCGCTCTGACTGTGATTGGACGCGGTGTTCGCTCTGACTGTGATTGGACGCGGTGTTCGCTCTGACTGTGATTGGACGCGGTGTTCGCTCTGACTGTGATTGGACGCGGTGTTCGCTCTGACTGTGATTGGACGCGGTGTTCGCTCTGACTGTGATTGGACGCGGTGTTCGCTCTGACTGTGATTGGACGCGGTGTTCGCTCTGACTGTGATTGGACGCGGTGTTCGCTCTGACTGTGATTGGACGCGGTGTTCGCTCTGACTGTGATTGGACGCGGTGTTCGCTCTGACTGTGATTGGACGCGGTGTTCGCTCTGACTGTGATTGGACGCGGTGTTCGCTCTGACTGTGATGGACGCGGTGTTCGCGCTGACTGTGATTGGACGCGGTGTTCGCTCTGACTGTGATTGGACGCGGTGTTCGCTCTGACTGTGATTGGACGCGGTGTTCGCTCTGACTGTGATTGGACGCGGTGTTCGCTCTGACTGTGATTGGACCGCGGTGTTCGCTCTGACTGTGATTGGACGCGGTGTTCGCGCTGACTGTGATTGGACGCGGTGTTCGCTCTGACTGTGATTGGACGCGGTGTTCGCTCTGACTGTGATTGGACGCGGTGTTCGCTCTGACTGTGATTGGACGCGGTGTTCGCTCTGACTGTGATTGGACGCGGTGTTCGCTCTGACTGTGATTGGACGCGGTGTTCGCTCTGACTGTGATTGGACGCGGTGTTCGCTCTGACTGTGATTGGACGCGGTGTTCGCTCTGACTGTGATTGGACGCGGTGTTCGCTCTGACTGTGATTGGACGCGGTGTTCGCTCTGACTGTGATTGGACGCGGTGTTCGCGCTGACTGTGATTGGACGCGGTGTTCGCTCTGACTGTGATTGGACGCGGTGTTCGCTCTGACTGTGATTGGACGCGGTGTTCGCTCTGACTGTGATTGGACGCGGTGTTCGCTCTGACTGTGATTGGACGCGGTGTTCGCTCTGACTGTGATTGGACGCGGTGTTCGCTCTGACTGTGATTGGACGCGGTGTTCGCTCTGACTGTGATTGGACGCGGTGTTCGCTCTGACTGTGATTGGACGCGGTGTTCGCTCTGACTGTGATTGGACGCGGTGTTCGCTCTGACTGTGATTGGACGCGGTGTTCGCTCTGACTGTGATTGGACGCGGTGTTCGCTCTGACTGTGATTGGACGCGGTGTTCGCTCTGACTGTGATTGGACGCGGTGTTCGCTCTGACTGTGATTGGACGCGGTGTTCGCTCTGACTGTGATTGGACGCGGTGTTCGCTCTGACTGTGATTGGACGCGGTGTTCGCTCTGACTGTGATTGGACACGGTGTTCGCTCTGACTGTGATTGGACACGGTGTTCGCGCTGACTGTGATTGGACGCGGTGTTCGCTCTGACTGTGATTGGACGCGGTGTTCGCTCTGACTGTGATTGGACGCGGTGTTCGCTCTGACTGTGATTGGACGCGGTGTTCGCTCTGACTGTGATTGGACGCGGTGTTCGCTCTGACTGTGATTGGACGCGGTGTTCGCTCTGACTGTGATTGGACGCGGTGTTCGCTCTGACTGTGATTGGACACGGTGTTCGCTCTGACTGTGATTGGACGCGGTGTTCGCTCTGACTGTGATTGGACGCGGTGTTCGCTCTGACTGTGATTGGACGCGGTGTTCGCTCTGACTGTGATTGGACGCGGTGTTCGCTCTGACTGTGATTGGACGCGGTGTTCGCTCTGACTGTGATTGGACGCGGTGTTCGCTCTGACTGTGATTGGACGCGGTGTTCGCTCTGACTGTGATTGGACGCGGTGTTCGCTCTGACTGTGATTGGACGCGGTGTTCGCTCTGACTGTGATTGGACGCGGTGTTCGCTCTGACTGTGATTGGACGCGGTGTTCGCTCTGACTGTGATTGGACGCGGTGTTCGCTCTGACTGTGATTGGACACGGTGTTCGCTCTGACTGTGATTGGACACGGTGTTTGCGCTGACTGTGATTGGACCGGTGTTCGCTCTGACTGTGATTGGACGCGGTGTTCGCTCTGACTGTGATTGGACACGGTGTTCGCGCTGACTGTGATTGGACACGGTGTTCGCGCTGACTGTGATTGGACACGGTGTTCGCGCTGACTGTGATTGGACACGGTGTTCGCTCTGACTGTGATTGGACACGGTGTTCGCTCTGACTGTGATTGGACACGGTGTTCGCTCTGACTCTGATTGGACACGGTGTTCGCTCTGACTGTGATTGGACACGGTGTTCGCTCTGACTGTGATTGTACGCGGTGTTCGCTCTGACTGTGATTGGACGCGGTGTTCGCTCTGACTGTGATTGACGCGGTGTCGCTCTGACTGTGATTGGACGCGGTGTTCGCTCTGACTGTGATTGGACACGGTGTTCGCTCTGACTGTGATTGGACACACAGTGAGCACGTGATGTGATTGGACGCGGTGTTCGCTCTGACTGTGATTGGACGCGGTGTTCGCTCTGACTGTGATTGGACACGGTGTTTGCTCTGACTGTGATTGGACGCGGTGTTTGCGCTGACTGTGATTGGACACGGTGTTCGCTCTGACTGTGATTGGACGCGGTGTTTGCGCTGACTGTGATTGGACACGGTGTTCGCTCTGACTGTGATTGGACGCGGTGTTCGCTCTGACTGTGATTGGACACGGTGTTCGCTCTGACTGTGATTGGACACGGTGTTCGCTCTGACTGTGATTGGACACGGTGTTCGCTCTGACTGTGATTGGACACGGTGTTTGCGCTGACTGTGATTGGACACGGTGTTCGCTCTGACTGTGATTGGACGCGGTGTTCGCGCTGACTGTGATTGGACGCGGTGTTCGCTCTGACTGTGATTGGACGCGGTGTTCGCTCTGACTGTGATTGG
Source organism: Prionace glauca (assembly GCA_037974335.1). Lineage (NCBI taxonomy): Eukaryota > Metazoa > Chordata > Chondrichthyes > Carcharhiniformes > Carcharhinidae > Prionace > Prionace glauca. The sequence continues at coordinate 736,350 of CM075725.1, read as the reverse complement.
ACGCGGTGTTCGCTCTGACTGTGATTGGACGCGGTGTTCGCTCTGACTGTGATTGGACGCGGTGTTTGCGCTGACTGTGATTGGACGCGGTGTTCGCTCTGACTGTGATTGGACGCGGTGTTCGCTCTGACTGTGATTGGACGCGGTGTTCGCTCTGACTGTGATTGGACACAGTGTTCGCTTTGACTGTGATTGGACACGGTGTTTGCGCTGACTGTGATTGGACGCGGTGTTCGCTCTGACTGTGATTGGACACAGTGTTCGCTTTGACTGTGATTGGACGCGGTGTTCGCTCTGACTGTGATTGGACGCGGTGTTCGCTCTGACTGTGATTGGACGCGGTGTTCGCTCTGACTGTGATTGGACACGGTGTTCGCGCTGACTGTGATTGGACGCGGTGTTCGCTCTGACTGTGATTGGACTCGGTGTTCGCTCTGACTGTGATTGGACGCGGTGTTCGCTCTGAGTGTGATTGGACGCGGTGTTCGCTCTGACTGTGATTGGACGCGGTGTTCGCTCTGACTGTGATTGGACGCGGTGTTCGCTCTGACTGTGATTGGACGCGGTGTTCGCGCTGACTGTGATTGGACGCGGTGTTCGCTCTGACTGTGATTGGACGCGGTGTTCGCTCTGACTGTGATTGGACGCGGTGTTCGCTCTGACTGTGATTGGACGCGGTGTTCGCGCTGACTGTGATTGGACGCGGTGTTCGCTCTGACTGTGATTGGACGCGGTGTTCGCTCTGACTGTGATTGGACACGGTGTTCGCTCTGACTGTGATTGGACGCGGTGTCGCTCTGACTGTGATTGGACGCGGTGTTCGCTCTGACTGTGATTGGACGCGGTGTTCGCTCTGACTGTGATTGGACGCGGCGTTCGCTCTGACTGTGATTGGACGCGGTGTTCGCTCTGACTGTGATTGGACACAGTGTTCGCTCTGACTGTGATTGGACGCGGTGTTCGCTCTGACTGTGATTGGACGCGGTGTTCGCTCTGACTGTGATTGGACACGGTGTTCGCTCTGACTGTGATTGGACGCGGTGTTTGCTCTGACTGTGATTGGACACGTGTTCGCTCTGACTGTGATTGGACACGGTGTTCGCTCTGACTGTGATTGGACGCGGTGTTCACTCTGACTGTGATTGGACACGGTGTTCGCTCTGACTGTGATTGGACGCGGTGTTCGCTCTAACTGTGATTGGACACGGTGTTTGCGCTGACTGTGATTGGACGCGGTGTTCGCTCTGACTGTGATTGGACGCGGTGTTCGCTCTGACTGTGATTGGACGCGGTGTTCGCTCTGACTGTGATTGGACACAGTGTTCGCTCTGACTGTGATTGGACGCGGTGTTTGCTCTGACTGTGATTGGACACGTGTTCGCTCTGACTGTGATTGGACACGGTGTTCGCTCTGACTGTGATTGGACGCGGTGTTCACTCTGACTGTGATTGGACACGGTGTTCGCTCTGACTGTGATTGGACGCGGTGTTCGCTCTAACTGTGATTGGACACGGTGTTTGCGCTGACTGTGATTGGACGCGGTGTTCGCTCTGACTGTGATTGGACGCGGTGTTCGCTCTGACTGTGATTGGACGCGGTGTTCGCTCTGACTGTGATTGGACACGGTGTTTGCTCTGACTGTGATTGGACACGGTGTTTGCGCTGACTGTGATTGGACACGGTGTTCGCTCTGACTGTGATTGGACGCGGTGTTCGCTCTGTCTGTGATTGGACGCGGTGTTCGCGCTGACTGTGATTGGACGCGGTGTTCGCTCTGACTGTGATTGGACGCGGTGTTCGCTCTGACTGTGATTGGACACGGTGTTCGCTCTGACTGTGATTGGACACGGTGTTCGCGCTGACTGTGATTGGACACGGTGTTCGCTCTGACTGTGATTGGACGCGGTGTTTGCGCTGACTGTGATTGGACACGGTGTTTGCGCTGACTGTGATTGGACGCGGTGTTTGCGCTGACTGTGATTGGACGCGGTGTTTGCGCTGACTGTGATTGGACGCGGTGTTCGCTCTGACAGTGATTGGACGCGGTGTTCGCTCTGACTGTGATTGGACACGGTGTTCACTCTGACTGTGATTGGACACGGTGTTCGCTCTGACTGTGATTGGACGCGGTGTTTGCTCTGACTGTGATTGGACACGGTGTTCGCTCTGACTGTGATTGGACGCGGTGTTTGCGCTGACTGTGATTGGACGCGGTGTTTGCTCTGACTGTGATTGGACACGTGTTCGCTCTGACTGTGATTGGACACGGTGTTCGCTCTGACTGTGATTGGACGCGGTGTTTGCTCTGACTGTGATTGGACACGTGTTCGCTCTGACTGTGATTGGACGCGGTGTTCACTCTGACTGTGATTGGACGCGGTGTTCGCTCTGACTGTGATTGGACACGGTGTTCGCTCTGACTGTGATTGGACACGGTGTTCGCTCTGACTGTGATTGGACGCGGTGTTCGCTCTGACTGTGATTGGACGCGGTGTTCGCTCTGACTGTGATTGGACGCGGTGTTCGCGCTGACTGTGATTGGACGCGGTGTTCGCTCTGACTGTGATTGGACACGGTGTTCGCTCTGACTGTGATTGGACACGGTGTTCGCTCTGACTGTGATTGGACACGGTGTTCGCTCTGACTGTGATTGGACGCGGTGTTCGCTCTGACTGTGATTGGACACGGTGTTCGCGCTGACTGTGATTGGACGCGGTGTTCGCTCTGACTGTGATTGGACACGGTGTTCGCTCTGACTGTGATTGGACGCGGTGTTCGCTCTGACTGTGATTGGACGCGGTGTTCGCTCTGACTGTGATTGGAGACGGTGTTCACTCTGACTGTGATTGGAGACGGTGTTCGCTCTGACTGTGATTGGAGATGGTGTTGATGGGTTTGTACTTCGGTTCCGCTCTGTGAAGCTGGTACTGGGCTGTGGTTTTCTGGTTGGATCGTTCCTTACCCTTGAGCATGGTTTGCTGGTGTTTGGCAGTACAGATAAGCCTGCTGATTCCTCAATCACCTGGCTTTTAGAGTCCAGCTCTTTCTCCTTGGGTTTCTTACTCAGAAACATCACTGGAAACAGACAGAGGGAATATTCAGCCTTAGTTATCATTGCAGGATAACTCACTCTCCCCCATGCTGTGCTCCTAGTGCCCAGGCCCTCCCCCCTCCACCCCCCCCCCCCCAATGCTGTGCTCCTACTTCCCCCCCCCCCCAATGCTGTGCTCCTACTTCCCCTCCCCCCCAATGCTGTGCTCCTACTTCCCCCCCCCAATGCTGTGCTCCTACTTCCCCCCCCCAATGCTGTGCTCCTACTTCCCCCCCCCCAATGCTGTGCTCCTACTTCCCCCCCCAATGCTGTGCTCCTACTCCCCCCCCCAATGCTGTGCTCCTACTCCCCCCCCCCATGCTGTGCTCCTACTTCCCCCCCCAATGCTGTGCTCCTACTTCCCCCCCAATGCTGTGCTCCTACTTCCCCCCCCCCCAGTGCTGTGCTCCTACTTACCCCCCCCATGCTGTGCTCCTACTTCCCCCCCCAATGCTGTGCTCCTACTTCCCCCCCCCCAATGCTGTGCTCCTACTTCCCCCCCCAATGCTGTGCTCCTACTTCCCCCCCCCCAATGCTGTGCTCCTACTTCCCCCCCCCCAATGCTGTGCTCCTACTTCCCCCCCCCCCCCAGTGCTGTGCTCCTACTTCCCCCCCCCAGTGCTGTGCTCCTACTCCCCCCCCCCCCCCAGGCTGCGCTCCTACTTCCCCCCTCAATGCTGTGCTCCTACTTCCCCCCCCCTTGCTGTGCTCCTACTTCCCCCCCCCAATGCTGTGCTCCTACTTCCCCCTCCCAACGCTGTGCTCCTACTCCCCCCCCCCCCCCCAGGCTGCGCTCCTACTTACCCCCCCCAATACTGTGCTCCTACTTACCCCCCCCCCAATGCTGTGCTCCTACTTCCTCCCACCCAATGCTGTGCTCTTACTTACCCCCCCCAATGCTGTGCTCCTACTTACCCCCCCCCCAATGCTGTGCTCCTACTTCCCCCCCCCCAATGCTGTGCTCCTACTTCCCCCCCCAATGCTGTGCTCCTACTTCCCCCCCCCCAATGCTGTGCTCCTACTTCCCCCCCCAATGCTGTGCTCCTACTTACCCCCCCCAATGCTGTGCTCCTACTTACCCCCGCCCCCCCCATGCTGTGCTCCTACTTACCCCCCCCCCATGCTGTGCTCCTACTTACCCCCCCCCCATGCTGTGCTCCTACTTACCCCCCCCAAGCTGTGCTCCTACTTACCCCCCCCCATGCTGTGCTCCTACTCTCCACCACCCCCCAATGCTGTGCTCCTACTTCCCCCCCAATGCTGTGCTCCTACTTCCCCCCCCCCAGTGCTGTGCTCCTACTTCCCCCCCCAATGCTGTGCTCCTGCTTCCCCCCCCAATGCTGTGCTCCTACTTCCCCCCCCCCCCAGTGCTGTGCTCCTACTTACCCCCCCCAATGCTGTGCTCCTACTTCCCCCCCCAATGCTGTGCTCCTGCTTCCCCCCCCAATGCTGTGCTCCTACTTCCCCCCCCCCAGTGCTGTGCTCCTACTTACCCCCCCCCCCAATGCTGTGCTCCTACTTACCCCCCCCAATGCTGTGCTCCTACTTACCCCCGCCCCCCCCCTTGCTGTGCTCCTACTCTTCCCAGAGTATTCCTGAGACTCCAGTCTCTTCGCAAGATAGATTGATTCTTACCTACCGTGTGATGTGGTCCAGTAAACCCCTCACATCCCTGTTTGTTCCAGAGTATCCAGACTGCAGAATCTAAAACTCTGCTATCCTGAAGGCTGTGTGTCAATGGCTGTGGTTTTTACTAACATTCTCACAGCATCTGAGCCACTTTTGCTTAGGCAGCTTTTTGAAATAGATGTTTAAAATTTGTATTTAAATTCACAAACTGTGGCCTGAGATTTGACTTTCCAATCTCTGGATTCTTGCTGTTCCTTTGGCTCTCATTATCAGCACTGGTATGGTGAAAGGAGAGAGAATTGCAGAGGTTAGGGCAGTATTGTGTGTCTTGGACACAACCTCAGCTTGGGGATTCAGGATCAGAGCTGTGCATCTGGCTGTTTGTCAGTTGAAAGGGTGCAGAATGAAAACTGTAGACACTCATTCTGCAATTCTGGCCTGTGTCAGTCTGAAGATGAACCTGTCCATGGCTGTAATACAACACTGTCAAATTAATGTACCTCCTGTGATGAAGGGGGAAGTCTCACAACACCAGGTTAAAGTCCAACAGGTTTATTTGGTAGCAAAAACCACTAGTTCTTAGAGTGCTGCTCCATCATCAGGTGAGTGGGAGTTCTATTCACAAACAGGGCGTATAAAGACACAAACTCAATTTACAAAATAATGGTTGGAATGCGAGTCTTTACAGGTAACTAGTCTCAAGAGTACAGACAATGTGAGTGGAGAGAGTGATAAGCACAGGTTAAAGAGATGTGTGTTGTCTCCAGACAGGACATAAGAACATAAGAAATAGGAGCAGGAGTAGACCATCTAGCCCTTCGAGCCTGCCCCGCCATTCAATAAGATCATGGCTGATCTGTCGTGGCTCAGTTCCACCTTCCCGCCCTCTCCCCATAACCCTTAATCCCTTCTCTTATCAAAAAACCCATCAACCCGCGTCTTAAAAATATTTAGTGAGGCAGCCTCCACCACTTCAACAGGCAGAGAATTCCAGAGATTCATCACCCTTTGAGTGAAGAAGTTCCTCCTCAACTCTGTTCTAAACCGCCCCCCCCTTTATCTTGAGGCTGTGCCCCCTAGTTCTACTGTCTTTTTTGAGCGGGAAGAGCCTCTCCACCTCTATCCTATCCATCCCATTCATCATCTTATACGTCTCAATGAGATCTCCCCTCATTCTTCTAAACTCCAACGAGTACAAGCCTAGTTTATTCAGTCTCTCCTCATAGCTCAACCCCCTCAACTCCGGTATCAGCCTAGTAAACCTCCTCTGCACTCCCTCCAAGGCTAAAATATCTTTGCGCAGGTGCGGCGCCCAAACTGCACACAGTACTCCAGCTGCGGCCTCACCAATGCCCTATATAGCTGCAGCAAGACCTCCCTACTTTTATATTCAATCCCCCTCGCTATGAAGGCCAGCATCCCATTTGCCTTCCTGACCACCTGCTGCACCTGCAAGCTGGGTTTTTGCGATTCATGCACAAGGACCCCGAGGTCCCTCTGCACCGTCGCCTGCTGCAGTTTTTCGCCACGTAAGTAATAGTCCTTCCTACCATTCTTCCTACCAAAGTGGACCACTTCACACTTGCCAACATTAAATTCCATTTGCCATTTCCTGGCCCATTCGCCCAGCCTATCTAGATCCTTCTGCAGACTCTCCACACACTCTGCACAATTTGCCGTTCTCCCAATCTTGGTGTCATCAGCAAATTTCGACACCCTGCACTCGGTTCCCTCCTCCAGATCATCTATATAAATGATAAATAGCTGAGGCCCCAGCACCGACCCCTGGGGCACTCCACTAGTCACCATCCGCCAATCCGAATAGCACCCATTCACCCCCACTCTCTGCCTCCTATTTGACAACTATCCTCTATCCACGCTAACACCCTACCCCCAACTCCATGTCCCTCGACCTTCTGCAATAACCTCTTGTGAGGTACTTTGTCAAACGCCTTCTGAAAATACAGAAAGACCACATCCACCGGCTCTCCTCTATCCACCACCCTAGACACATCCTCATAGAACTCCAGTAAATTTGTCAGACACGACTTCCCTTTAATGAAACCGTGCTGCGTCTGCTCTATCAAGCAATTCCCCTCAAGATGCCTCGCAATTTCCTCCTTAATGACAGATTCTAACATTTTACCTACCACAGACGTTAAACTAACCGGCCTATAATTACCCGCCTTTTGCCTGGCACCCTTCTTAAACAACGGCGTAACATTAGTCGTTTTCCAATCTTCCGGCACATCCCCGGAATCCAGCGACGTCTGGAAAATAACCACCAAGGCATCCACTATCACCTCCGCCATTTCTTTCAGAACCCTCGGATGCATTCCATCCGGTCCTGGGGACTTGTCCACAATCAGCCCCTCCAGTCTGTCGAGCACCGCCTCTCTAGTAACAGTAATATCATTAAGACCCTCCAGTCGTACCACCTTTCCATCGCTAACACCCAGCAAATTATTCACGTCCTCCTCCGTGAAGACAGAAACAAAAAAGTTATTCAATACCTTAGCCATATCCCCATCCCCCACCACTAGGTCCCTTTTCTCATCCTCTAAAGGACCAACGTTCACCCTAGCCAGCCTCTTCCTTTTTATATATTTATAAAAACTCTTGCTATCCTTTTTTATATTAAGCGCTAACCCAGCTTCATAGTTTCTCCTACCCTTCTTTATCAACTTCTTTGTCAATCTTTGTTGACATTTAAACTCTCCCAATCCTCTTCTCGCCCACTACTCTTAGCTACTCCAAATTCCTCCGCTTTTAATTTAACACTTTCCTTCACCTCCTTCGTTATCCACGGCTTATTACCTCTCCTCCTACAGTCCTTTTTGACCATCGGAATAAGTTTCCGCTGAGCACCAAGAAAGATCTCCTTAAAGATCCTCCACTGCTCCTCAGCAGACCCTCCCTCCAACGTGCTCCCCCAGTCAACATTCGCCAATTCTTCTCTCATCCTACCGTACTCCCCTCTGTTCAAACAAAGGACATGTGTCCGGGAACCCACTTTCTCCTCCTCCATCTGCACCAGAAACTCCACGATACAATGATCACTCTCTCCAAGAGGATCCTTCACCGCAAGGTCCCTAATTCTACCCACCTCATTACATAGCACCAGATCCAAGATAGCTCGCTCCCTCGTCGGCTCCAACACACACTGTTCCAGGAAACTATCCTGGGAGTTAGAAGTTGCAAGCCCAGGCAAGTCATGGGGGTTACAGATAGTGCGCCATGAACAAAGAACAAAGAACAGCACAGGAAACAGGCCCTTCGGCCCTACAAGCCCACGCCGCCCATTTTAACACTCAGTGAGTGCCTCATTCCAATCCTCCTCCTACCTACCACTTTTGTCTACGTCTCTTGGACTCTGCAATAAAGGGATGCAAATTTAGGGAATTTAGGGAACCGAGTGCAGGGTGTCGAAATTTGCTGATGACACCAAGATTGGGGGAAAGGCAAATTGTGCGGAGGGTGTGGAGAGTCTGCAGAAGGATCGAGATAGGCTGGGCGAATGGGCCAGGAAATGGCAAATGGAATTTAATGTTGGCAAGTGTGAGGTGATCCACTTTGGTAGGAGGAATGGTAGGAAGGACTATTACTTACGGGGCGAAAAACTGCAGCAGGCGATGGTGCAGAGGGACCTCGGGGTCCTTGTGCATGAGTCGCAAAAACCCAGCTTGCAGGTGCAGCAGGTGGTCAGGAAGGCGAATGGGATGCTGGCCTTCATAGCGAGGGGGATTGAATATAAAAGTAGGGAGGTCTTGCTGCAGCTGTATAGGGCATTGGTGAGGCCGCAGCTGGAGTACTGTGTGCAGTTTTGGGCGCCGCACCTGCGCAAGGATATTTTGGCCCTGGAGGGAGTGCAGAGGAGGTTTACTCGGCTGATACCGGAGTTGAGGGGATTGAGCTATGAGGAGAGGCTGAATAAACTAGGCTTGTACTCGTTAGAGTTTAGAAGAATGAGGGGAGATCTCATTGAGACGTATAAGATGATGAATGGGATGGATAGGATAGAGGTGGAGAGACTGTTCCCGCTCAAAAAAGACAGTAGGACTAGGGGGCACAGCCTCAAGATAAAGGGGGGGCAGTTTAGAACAGAGTTGAGGAGGAACTTCTTCACTCAAAGGGTGGTGAATCTCTGGAATTCTCTGCCCGTTGAAGTGGTGGAGGCTGCCTCGCTAAATATTTTGAAGAAACGGGTTGATGGGTTTTTGATAAGAGAAGGGATTAAGGGTTATGGGGAGAGGGCGGGAAGGTGGAGCTGAGTCACGACAGATCAGCCATGATCTTATTGAATGGCGGGGCAGGCTCGAGGGGCCAGATGGCCTACTCCTGCTCCTATTTCTTATGTTCTTATGTTCTTATATGTGCGCCAGATTAAGGGAGATCCAATTTAGGGACAATTCATTAACACTCATTCATTCAGCCTATGAGCACATCTTTGGGGTGCGGGAGGAAACTGGAGCACCCGGAGAAAACCCATGCAGACACGGGGAGAATGTGCAAACTCCCACAGACACCGGCCCAAGTCGGAGATCCGACCCGGGTCCCTGTAACTGCACAGCAAACAGTGATAGTCACTGAGCTGTCGTGTTGCCCGTCAGTTGGTCCAGTTTAAGCTACACTAATGACGTGAAGCACTGGGCAACTCTCGAAGCAACATCCAAGAGCAGCCCTCACTCGACCCACCGGGTGTACGCCCCTTGTTGGACAACAAGGCGGACCCAATCACCTGTGGATGTAAAAACAAACACCAATAAACATACACGGCTGAAACAGACATTAACGGAAGATCCCCAGTAGATCCAACGTAAGAGACAGGTGAGCCACAAAATATATTGGATGCCCATAGGAATCTATTAGAACATAGAACATTACAGCGCAGAACAGGCCCTTCGGCCCACGATGTTGCGCCGACCAGTTACAAAACAATGACCCACTAGCCTAAACCAATCCCTTTTCGTCCATAAACCTATCCACAGATCTCTTAAACGCCCCCAAACTAGGTGCATTTACAACTGCAGCAGGCAGGGCATTCCAATCCCTCACCACCCTCTGGGTAAAGAACCTACCCCTGACATCCGTCCTATAACTACCCCCCCTTAATTTAAAGCTATGCCCCCTCGTGCTAGCTTTCTCCATCCGAGGAAAAAGGCTATCACTGTCCACCCTATCTAAACCTCTAATCATCTTATATGTTTCAATAAGGTCCCCTCTTAGCCGCCTTCTTTCTAACGAAAACAACCTCAAATCCCTCAGTTCTCCTCATAGGATCTCCCCTCCATACCAGGCAACATCCTGATAAACCTCCTCTGCACCCTCTCCAAAGCCTCTACAACTTTCCTATAATGTGGGGACCAGAACTGCACACAATACTTCAAGTGCAGACGCACCAGAGTTTTGTACAGTTGCAACATGACGTTGCGGCTCCTAAATTCAATCCCCCTACCAATAAACACCAAGACACCGTATGCCTTCTTAACAACCTTATCTACTTGATTCCCAACTTTCAGGGATCTATGTACACATACACCTAGATCCCTCTGTTCATCAACACTATTCTGAGTCCTACCGTTAGCCCTATACTCTACACATCTGTTATTCCTGCCAAAATTAATTACCTCACACTTAGAACATAGAACATTACAGCGCAGAACAGGCCCTTCAGCCCACGATGTTGCGCCGACCAGTTACAAAACAATGAGCCACTAACCTAAACCAATCCCTTTTCGTCCATAAACCTATCCACGGATCTCTTAAACGCCCCCAAACTACGCGCATTTACAACTTTTCCGCATTTTCCGCATCTGCCATCTCTCGGCCCAGCTCTGCAACTTATCCAAGTCTCCCTGTAAACTATGACACCCCTCTTCACTATCTACCACTCCTCCGACTTTGGTGTCATCAGCAAATTTACTAATCCACCCAATTATACCCTCATCCAGATCATTTATAAAAATTACAAACAGCAGTGGCCCCAAAACAGATCCCTGAGGCACACCACTCGTAACCGAACTCCATGACGAATACCTACCATCAACCACCACCCTCTGTCTCCTATCTGATAGCCAATTCCTGATCCAATTACCTAAATCACCCTCAATCCCATACATCTGCATTTCCTGCAGAAGCCTTCCATGGTGAACCTTATCAAACGCCTTACTAAAATCCATATATACCACGTCAACTGCCTTACCCCTATCCACCTCTTTGGTCACTTTCTCAAAAAACTCAATAAAGTTAGTAAGGCACGACCTACCCTTCACAAAACCATGCTGACTATCTCCAATCAATTCATTACTCTCTAAATAACTATAAATCCTACCCCTAATAATTTTTTCTAAAACTTTGCCCACAACAGAAGTAAGACTCACCGGTCTATAATTCCCAGGGAAGTCTCTGTTCCCCTTCTTAAACAATGGGACAACATTCGCTGTCCTCCAATCTTCTGGCACTATACCAGAGACCAACGACGACCTGAAGATCAGAGCCAGAGGCTCTGCTTTCGCCTCTCTTGCCTCCCAGAGAATCCTAGGGTAAATCCCGTCCAGCCCAGGGGACTTATCTATTTTTAAACCCTCAAGAATATCTAGCACATCCTCCTTATTGCAATACTGTCCAGTTTACAACCCTGTAACCCAGTGTTCTCCACAGCTACATTTATGTCTCCCTGCGTGAACACCGAAGAGAAATATTGGTTCAATGCCTCTCCAATCTCTTCTGGTTCCACACACAAATTCCCACTGCTGTCTCTAACTGGCCCTAATCTTGCCCTAACCAATCTTCTGCTCTTAACATATCTATAGAACGCCTTAGGATTCTCCTTAATCCTATCAACCAAAGTCTTCTCGTGTCCTCTTTTAGCTCTTCTTAACTCACTCTTTAACTCCCTCCTAGCCAATCTAGTGCACCACCTGAGCCCTCAAGTCTCATCCTGACATAAGCCTCCTTTTTCCTTTTAACCAGCGAATCAACTTTTTTATTGCACCACGGTTCCCTAGCTCGACCAATTCCTCCTTGCCTGACAGGGACATACATATCAAGGACTCGCAGTAGCTGCTCCTTGAATAAACTTCACATTTTGGACGTTCCCAGCCTGTAGTCTCCTAGTCCAACCTATGCTTCCTAATTCTCTCCTAATAGCCTCATAATTACCCTACCCCCAGCTATAACTACTGTCCCGAGGTTCATGCCTATCCCTTTCCATCACTAAGGTGAACGTAACTGAATTGTGGTCACTATCACCAAAATGCACACCAACTTCCAAGTCTAACACCTGGTCTGGCTCATTTCCCAGCACCAAATCAAATATAGCCTCACCTCTAGTTGGTCTATCTACATACTGAGTCAAAAAACCTTCCTGCATGCTTTGTGCAAAAACTGATCCCTCTAATGAGCTGGAGCTATAGCAATTCCAATCAATATCAGTAAAGTTATTGATTCCCAGGAACATCCTGAGGCTCTTGATCCTTAACTAGAACATTCTTTTGTATCCCTCCATCTGTAGTCCGCTCATGTGCCTATCTAGGTAAGCCTTAAACAACTCTAGCGTGCCTGCCTCCACCACCCTACATGGCAGCGCATTCCAGGCCCCCACAACCCTCTGTGTAAAAAACCTCCCTCTAACATCTGAATTATACCTCACCCGTCTAACCCTAAGCCCGTGGCCCCTCGTGATTTTCGTATCCAACCTGGGAAAAAGCTTCCCACTGTTCACTCTATCTATACCCTTCATAATCTTATACACCTCTATTAGATCTCCCCTCATTCTCCGTCTTTCCAGGGAGAACAGCTTCAATTTGCTCAATCTCTCCTCATAGCTAAGAACCTCCTTACCAGGCAGCATCCTGGTAAACCTCCTCTGCACTCTCTCCAAGGTCTCCATGTGCTTCTGGTAGTATGGCAACTAGAAGTGGACACAGTACTCCAAATGTGGTCTAACCAACATTCTATACAACTGCAACATTCGATGCCAGCTTTAGTGGATGCCTTAGTGATTATGTACCAAACTTTGCTGGATTCCGGGGAAGTGCCGGAAGATTGGAAAACGGCTAATGTTACACCGCTGTTTAAAAAAGGTAGCAGACAAAAGGCAGGTTATAGGCCGGTTTGTTTAACGTCTGTTGTTGGAAAAATGCTTGAATCCGTCATCAAAGAAGAAATAGCGAGGCATCTGGAAAGGAATGGTTTGATAGAGCTGACACAGCACGGATTCTTAAGGGGAAGTCGTGTTTGACGAATTTATTGGAATTCTATGAGGATGTGACTAGTGCGGTAGACAGAGGGGAACCGGTGGATGTGGTGTTTCTCGATTTTCAAAAGGCGTTTGATAAGGTGCCGCACAAGAGGTTGCTTCAGAAGGTTAGGCTGCATGGAGTTGGGGGTAAGGTGTTAGCGTGGATAGAGGATTGGCTGTCTAATAGGAGGCAGAGAGTTGGTATCAATGGGTGCTATTCTGATTGGCGGTTGGTGACTAGTGGAGTGCCACAGGAATCAGTGCTGGGGCCTCAGCTATTTACCATTTATATAGATGATCTGGAGGAGGAGGCTGAGTGTAGGGTAATGAAATTTGCTGATGACACAAAGATAAGTGGAAAAGCAAATTGTGCGGAGGGTGTGGAAAGTCTGCAGAGGGATCTGGATAGGCTGAGCGAGTGGGCGAGGACCTGGCAAATGGAGTACAATGTTAGCAAGTGTGAGGTCCTTTGGCAGGAATAATAGTGGGAGGGATTACTATTTAAAGGCGAAAAGCTGCAGCATGCTACGGTGCTGAGAGACCTGGGGGTCCTTGTACATGAGTCGCAAAAACCCAGTCTGCAGGTGTAGCAGGTGATCAGGAAGGCGAATGGGATGCTGGCCTTCATAGAGAGGGGGATTGAATATAACAGCAGGGAGGTCTTGCTGCAACTGTACAGGGCACTGGTGAGGCCGCAGCTGGAGTACTGTGTACAGTTTTGGTCGCCGCACTTGCGTAAGGATATTTTGGCCTTGGAGGGAGTGCAGAGGAGGTTCACTAGGCTGATACCGGAAATGAGGGGGATGGACTATGAAGAAGACTAAATAGACTGGGTCTGTACTCGTTGGAGTTTAGAAGGCTGAGGGGGGATCTTATAGAGATGTGTAAGATAATGAAAGGGATGGATAGGGTGGAGGTAGAGAGATTCTTCCCGCTCAGAAAGGACAGCAGGACTAGAGGGCACAGCCTCAAGATAAGGGGGGGGGCAGTTTAGAATGGAGTTGAGGAGGAACTTCTTCACTCAAAGGGTGGTGAATCTCTGGAATTCTCTGCCCGTTGAAGTGGTGGAGGCTACCTTGCTAAATATATTTAAGACACGGGTAGATAGGTTTTTGGTAGGCAAGGGGAATTAAGGGTTATGGAGAGAAAGCGGGAAAGTGGAACTGAGTCACTTCAGATCAGCCATGATCTTATTGAATGGCGGGGCAGGCTCAAAGGGCCAGATGGCCTACTCCTGCTCCTACTTTTTATGTTCTTATGTACTCTATACCCCTTCCTATAAAGGCAAGCATACCACGTGCCTTCTTCACCACCTTCTCCACCTGTGCTGCCACCTTCACGGACTTGTGAACTTGCTCACCTAGGTCCCTCTGTGTTTCTATACTCTTACCAGTCCTACCATTTATTGTACAACTCCCCCCTACATTATTTCTTCCAAAATGCATCATCTCGCATTTATCTGGATGAACCCAAGATCCTAGTTGAGGCCGTTCTCATGTGTGCAGAACTTAGCTATCAGTCCCTGTTCAGCGACTCTGCGTTGTGTGTTGTGAAGGCCGCCTAGGAGAATGCTTATCCGAAGATCAGAGGCTGAATGCCCGTGACTGCTGAAGTGTTCGCCAACAGGAAGAGAATACTCTTGCCTGATGATTGTCGAGCGATGTTCATTCATCCGTTGTCATAGTGTCTTCATGGTCTCCCCAATGTACCATGCTGTTTGTAATTTTTATAAATGATCTGGATGAGGGTATAGTTGGGTGGATTAGTAAATTTGCTGATGACACCAAAGTCGGAGGTGTGGTAGATAGTGAGGAAGAGTGTCTTAGTCTACAGGAAGACTTGGATAAGTTGCAGAGCTGGGCCGAGAGGTGGAGGAAGGAGTTTAATGCGGAAAAGTGTGAGGTAATTCACTTTGGCAGAATAACGAATGTGTTGAGTATAGGGCTAACGGGAGGACTCTGAATAATGTGGATGACCAGAGGGATCTAGGTGTATGTGTACATAGATCCCTGAAAGTTGGGAATCAAGTAGATAGGGTTGAACATAAGAACATAAGAAGTAGGAGCAGGAGTAGGCCATCTAGCCCTTCGAGCCTGCCCCGCCATTCAATAAGATCATGGCTGATCTGTCATGGCTCAGTTCCACTTTCCCGCCCTCTCCCCATAACCCTTAATCCCCTCTCTTATCAAAAACCCATCAACCCGTTTCTTAAAAATATTTAGCGAGGCAGCCTCCACCACTTCAACGGGCAGAGAATTCCAGGGCATACGGTGTCTTGGCGTTTATTGGTAGGGGGATTGAATTTAGGAGCTGCAGCGTCATGTTGCAACTGTACACAACTCTGGTGCGGCCGCACTTGGAGTACTGTGTACAGTTCTGGTCCCCACATTACAGGAAGGATGTGGAGGCTTTGGAGAGGGTGCAGAGGAGGTTTACCAGGAGGGCAGGTCCTATGAGGGGAGACCGAGGGATTTGAGGTTGTTTTCGTTAGAAAGAAGGCGGCTACGAGGGGACCTTATTGAAACATATGAGATGATTAGAGGTTTAGATAGGGTGGACAGTGATAGCCTTTTTCCTCGGATGAAGAAAGCTAGCACGAGGGGGCATAGCTTTAAATTAAGGGGGGGTAGTTATAGGACGGATATCAGGGGTAAGTTCTTTACCCAGAGGGTGGTAAGGGATTGGAATGCCCTGCCTGCTGCAGTTGTAAATGCACCTAGTTTGGGGGCGTTTAAGAGATCCGTGGATAGGTTTATGGATGGTAAGGGTTTGGTTTAGGTTAGAGGGTCATTGTTTTTTAACTGGTCAGCGCAACATCGTGGGCCGAAGGGCCTGTTCTGCGCTGTAATGTTCTATGTTCTATGCCTCAGAACATCCTTTCCTGCAGCATATCAAGTAGCCAATGTTGGCCGAGTTGTAAGACTATGTACTCTGTATCTGGTGGATGGTGTTCTCATGTGAGATGATGGCATCCGTGTCAATGATCCAGCATGTCTTGCAGAGGTTGCTGTGGCAGGGTTGTGTGGTGTTGTGGTCACTGTTGTCCTGAAGGCTGGGTAGTTTGCTGCGGGCAGTGGTCTGTTAGAGGTTGTGTGGTTGTTTGAAGGCAAGAAGTGGGGGTGTGGAGATAGCCCTGGCGAGATGTTCGTCTTCATCAATGACATGTTGAAGACTCCGGGGAAGATGTCATAGCTTCTCCGCTCTGGGGAAGTACTGGACGACGAAGGGTACTCTGTCCATCGAGTCCCGTGTTTGTCTTCTGAGGAGGTTGGTGTGGTTCTTCCCTGTGGCGCATTGGAACTATTGATCAATGAGTTGAGTGCCATATCCTGTTTTTATGAAGGCATCTTTCAGCATCTGGAGGTGTCTGTTGCGATCTTCCTCACCTGATAAATCCTGTGTATATGGAGGGCTTGTCTGTAGAGGATGGCTTCTTTAACGTGTTTAGGGTGGAAGCTGGAGAAATGGAGCATCGTGAGGTTATCCATGGGCTTGCAGTACAGTGAGGTGCTGAGGTGACCATCCTTAATGGAGATGCATGTGTCCAAGAATGCCATTGAGTCTGGAGAATAGTTCATGGTGATTCTGATGGTGGGATGGAACTTGCTGATATCATCATATAGTTGTTTCAGTGATTGTTCCCCATGAGGCCAAAGGAAGAAAATGTCCCCCAGTACCACAGTAGAAAACAGCATCACTACAGGGAAGTCCATTGTTAACTTGTCAGACTACACACTTCAACCAGATAAAATCAAAGTTCTTAGCCGAGGGCTCAGTTTCTGCCCCACCACCAAAATAGACCCCATCAGTCTTGCAGCGGACACAGAGGAATTCATCAGGCGAATGAGGCTGTGGGAGTTCTTCCACAAACTCCAAGAGGCCAACAGTGATCAAAATGAGACAGCAGTGAACCAGAACAGCCAACAGAGAGATCCGCAGTGCAGCAACCAAAGAGGAATGAGTCGAATTGGACTCCTTCAGAAGGCTGCTGCCCTCGGCTGGACATGTAAGCCCAAGCCTTCAGGAGGTGCGTCAACACCAGATTCATCAACCGTACTCACATGACAGCCCCGAATATCACCCAAGCACAACACAACGCCATCCGCACTCTCAAGACCAACCACAACATTGTCAGAGCCCCGCAGCTTTTGTTGCAACACTATGGACTTCTTACAGAAACTCAGCACACAAGGAGTAGTCGTACCAGGAGCACTCCTTGTCACAATGGATGTCTCGGCACTCTACACCAGCATCCCCCACGACGATGGCATTGCTGCAACTGCCTCAGTATTCAACACCGACAACTGCCAGTTTCCAGATGCAATTTTATAACTCATCCGTTTCATCCTGGACCACAATGTCTTCACCTTCAACAACCAGTTCTTCACCCAGACACACGGAACAGTCATGGGGACCAAATTCGCACCTCCATATGCCAACATCTTCATGCACAGGTAGGTACAAGACCTCTTCACCGCACAGGACCTTCAACAGATGCTATACACTAGATACATCGATGACATTTTCTTCCTTTGGACTCATGGGGAACAATCACTGAAACAATTATATGATAGTATCAACAAGTTCCATCCCACCATCAGACTCACCATGGACTATTCTCCGGAATCAGTGGCATTCTTGGACACATCCATTAAGGATGGTCACCTCAGCACCTCACTGTACTGCAAGCTCACAATGCTCCACTTCTCCAGCTTCCACCCTAAACACGTTAAAGAAGCCATCCCCTACGGACAAGCCCTCCGTATACACAGGATCTGCTCAGATGAGGAGGATTCTGAAAGATGCCATCATAAGAACAGGATATGGCACTTGACTCATTGATCAACAGTTCCGATGCACCACAGTGAAAAACTGCACCAACCTCCTCAGAAGACAAACATGGGATCACGATGGACAGAGTACCCTTTTATTGTCCAGTACTTCCCCAGAGTGGAGAAGCTATGACATCTTCCCCAGAGCCTTCAACATGTCATTGATGAAGATGAACATCTTGCCAAGGCCATCCCTGCTTCTTGCCTTCAAACAACCGCACAACCTCAAACAGACCATTGTCTGCAGCAAACTACCCAGCCTTCAGGAGAACAGTGACCACACCACCACACAACCCTGTCACAGCAACCTCTGCAAGACGTGCCAGATCATTGACATGGATGCCATCATCTCACGTGAGAACACCATCCACCAGGTACACTGTACATATTCTTGCAACTCAGCCAACGTTGTCTACCTGATATGTTGCAGGAAAGGATGTCCCAAGGCATGGTACAATGACGAGACTATGACGACGCTATGACATCAGATGAATCAACACTCTCGACAATCACCAGGCAAGACTGTTCTCTTCCTGTTGGGGAACATTTCAGCGCTCATGGGCATTCAAAGAACAAAGAACAAGGAACAACCCAGCATGGGAAACAGGCCCTTCGGCCCAACAAGCCCGCGCCGCCGCATCACTCTACATCTATTCTACCCTGCGTGTCTACAAATAGAACCCCGACTTAGCCAGATTCAGTGAAGAATAGTGTCAATTTGGTAAAACCCAATCAGCCGAAGAGCACATCTTTGGGGTGTGGGAGGAAACCGGAACGCCCGGAGGAAACCCACGCAACCACAGGGAGAATGCGCAAACTCCCACAGACACAGGCCCAAATCCATGTATCTGCACAGCTAGCAGTGCTAGTCACTGAGCTGTTGTGGCGCCCGTCTACCGGTCCAGGATCACGACACCGACACGAAGTACTAGGCCACTCCTGGAACCTCCAAGAGCAGCCTACCATGTGCATGCCCCTCGTTTGACAACGAGGTGGACCTCCTCCTGCGGAATAAAAAGACAAAAACGTTAATCACAAGCCTGCCTTTCCGGTGTCTCCCGAGGTTCTAACCCTTATTTAATAACCCCTACCATAACCCTCCATCTTCGTTTCACTCATGTGCCTATCTAACTAAACCTTAAACGAGTCCAACGTTCCTGCCTCCATCACCCTACTCGGTAGCGCGTTCCATACCCCCACAACTCTCTGCGTAAAGAACCTTCCTCTCATATCCAAATTATACCTCTCCCCACTCACCCTTAAATCATGTCCTCTTGTATTTGTAACCAATCTAGGGAGCAGTCTCTCACTATTGACTCTGTCTATTCCCTTCAGTATCTTATATACCTCTATCATGTCCCCCCTCAATCTCCGTCTTTCCAAGGAGAACAGTCCCAGTTTCTCCAAACTTTCCTCGTAACCCAGCCCCTCCATGCCAGGCAACATCCTGTAAACCTCCTCTGCACCCTTTCCAGAGTCTCCACGTCCTTCCGGTAGTAAGGTGACCAGAACTGGACGCAGTACTCCAAATGCGGTCTAACCAACGTTCTATACAACTGAAGCATTAGACGGCAGCTTTTAAACTCTATACCCCTTCCTATAAAGGCTAGCATTCCATAAGCCTTCCTGACAACATTCTCCACTTGTGTCGCAACCTTCATGGATTTGTGAACCTGCACCCCCAGGTCCCTCTGTATGTCTATACTCCTAATTTGTCTACCTTTAATCACATAGCTCCTCTCTACATTATTCCTTCCAAAATGCATCACCTCGCATTTGTCCGGATTAAATTCCATCTGCCACCTATCTGCCCAATGCACCAACCTATCTATATCCTGTTGTATCACCTCACAATCCACTTCGGTACCCGCCAACCCTGCCATCTTGGTGTCATCAGCAAACTTGCTGATCACACCACCTATGCTCTCTTCCAAGTCATTTATGTAGACTACAAAGAGGAGAGGTCCCAGTACTATTAAGGGCAGGGGTCTTAGTAGCATTGAAGAGCAGAAGGATCTCGGGGTCCGGGTTCACAGGACTCTTAAATCGGCCTCGCAGGTGGAGGAGGTGGTCAAGAAGGCGTATGGTGTACTGGCCTTCATTAATCGAGGGATTGCGTTTAGGAGTCGGGAGGTAATGCTGCAACTTTACAGGACCCTAGTCAGGCCTCATTTGGAGTACTGTGCGCAGTTCTGGTCGCCTCACTATAGGAAAGACGTAGAAGCTATTGAAAGGGTGCAGAGGAGATTTACAAGGATGTTGCCTGGACTGGGAGGCATGCCTTATGAAGATAGGTTGAGGGAGCTGGGACTCTTTTCCCTGGAGAGGCGAAGGTTGAGAGGCGACCTGATAGAAGTTTATAAAATGTTGAGAGGAATAGATAGGGTGGACTCTCAGAGGCTATTTCCCCGGGTTGAAATGGTCGCTACGAGAGGACACAGATTTAAGGTGCGGGGAGGGAAGTACAGAGGTGATGTTAGGGGTAAGTTTTTCACTCAGAGGGTGGTGAGTGAATGGAATCGGCTGCCGTCGTCGGTGGTGGAGGCGAACTCGCTGGGGTCTTTTAAAAGACTTTTGGATGAGTATATGGGGTTTAATGGGATTGGGGGTTATAGATAGGTCTATAGATTGGTGGGGTTGATGTGATCGGCGCAACTCGAGGGCCGAAGGGCCTGTTTGTGCTGTAATGTTCTATGTTCTATGTTCTACTGAGCCCTGTGGCACACCACTGGTCACTGGCCTCCAGCCGGACAAAGTCCCCTCCACAACTACCCTCTGTCTCCTATTACCCAGCCAGTTCTCAATCCACCTAGCTACCTGACCTCGTATCCCATGCGCCTTAACCTTTTCTACCAGCCTACCATGAGGGACTTTGTCAAACGCCTTACTGAAATCCATATAGATGACATCAACGGCTCTCCCATTGTCAACTGATTTTGTCACCTCCTCAAAGAATTCCACCAGATTCGTAAGGCAAGACCTCCCTCTAACAAAGCCATGTTGCGTATCCCTAATCAAATCGCAATGCTCCAAATGCTCATACATCCTACCCCTAAGTACTTTTTGCATTAATTTCCCTACCACCGATGTCAAACTCAGCGGCCTATAATTTCCAGGGTTACCCCTGCTACCTTTTTTGAACAGCAGGACCACATTTGCTACCCTCCAGTCTTCTGGGACCTCACCTGTGTCCAAAGAAGAGACAAAGATTTGCGCCAGAGGCCCAGCAATTTCATCTTTCACCTCCCTAAGCAGCCTGGGATAAATACCATCAGGCCCCGGAGCTTTATCCGTCCTTACGCTACCGAAAAGCCCTAGCACTTCCTCCCTCGTAATAGATATTTCCTGCAACTGATCCTCAGCTCCCTCCAAGAGACTGCACGATTCCGAACCCCTCTCCTTCATGAATACCGACGCAAAGTATTCATTCAGGAGCTCCCCCATTCCCTCCGACTCAATACATATCTCCCCACTTTTGTCCCTAAGAGGACCAATTTTCCCTCTAACAACTCTCTTGCTCCTAATATAGGAATAAAATGCCTTCGGATTTTCCTTAATCCTACCAGCCAAAGCCATTTCATGCCCTCTCTTTGCCCTTCTAATTCCCCTTTTTAGCTCCCTCCTACTCTCTCTATATTCCTCCAGCGCACTCTCCGTACCCAGTCGTTTCGACCTAACATACGCCTCCCTCTTCTTCCTGACCAAGTCTTCAATACCCCCTGTAATCCACGGCTCTCTAATCCTACCTTTCCCATCCTTCCGCTTAACCGGAACATACCTCCCCTGCAACCATTTCATTTTGCCCTTAAAAGCCTCCCACTTGCCAACCGTGGACTTGCCAGCTAACAGTCCCTCCCAATCAGTGTCCTGCAGCTCCCTCCTAATCCTGCCATAGCTCGCCTTTCCCCAGTTCAGCACACTCCCGTTCGGCCGGCACTCGTCCCTTTCCATTTTTATCCTAAAGTAGACGGACTTGTGGTCACTATTAGCCACATGTTCGCCTACCTCTACCTCTCCCACCTGCCCCGGCTCATTACCCAACACTAAATCCAGTATAGCCCCTCCCCTAGTCGGACTAGTTACATACTGCTCTAGAGACCCTTCCAAAACACATAAGAACATAAGAAATAGGAGCAGGAGTAGGCCATCTGGCCCTTCGAGCCTGCCCCGCCATTCAATAAGATCATGGCTGATCTGTCGTGACTCAGCTCCACCTTCCCGCCCTCTCCCCATAACCCTTAATCCCCTCTCTTATCAAAAACCCATCAACCCGTTTCTTAAAAATATTTAGCGAGGCAGCCTCCACCACTTCAACGGGTAGAGAATTCCAGAGATTCACCACCCTTTGAGTGAAGAAGTACCTCCTCAACTCTGTTCTAAACCGCCCCCCCTTTATCTTGATGCTGTGCCCCCTAGTTCTACTGTCTTTTTTGAGCAGGAAGAGTCTCTCCACCTCTATCCTATCCATCCCATTCATCATCTTATATGTCTCAATGAGATCTCCCCTCATTCTTCTAAACTCTAACGAGTACAAGCCTAGTTTATTCAGCCTCTCCTCATAGCTCAATCCCCTCAACTCCGGTATCAGCCTAGTAAACCTCCTCTGCACTCCCTCCAGGGCCAAAATATCCTTGCGCAGGTGCGGCGCCCAAAACTGCACACAGTACTCCAGCTGCGGCCTCACCAATGCCCTATACAGCTGTAGCAAGACCTCCCTACTTTTATATTCAATCCCCCTCGCTCTGAAGGCCAGCATCCCATTCGCCTTCCTGACCACCTGCTGCACCTGCAAGCTGGGTTTTTGCGACTCATGCACAAGGACCCCGAGGTCCCTCTGCACCGTCGCCTGCTGCAGTTTTTCGCCCCGTAAGTAATAGTCCTTCCTACCAATCCTCCTACCAAAGTGGACCACCTCACACTTGCCAACATTAAATTCCATTTGCCATTTCCTGGCCCATTCGCCCAGCCTATCTAGATCCTTCTGCAGACTATCCACACCCTCCGCACAATTTGCCTTTCCCCCAATCTTGGTGTCATCAGCAAATTTCGACACCCTGCATTCGGTTCCCTCCTCCAGATCATCTATATAAATGGTAAATAGCTGAGGCCCCAGCACCGACCCCTGGGGCACCCCACTAGTCACCAACCGCCAATCCGAATAGCATCCATTGACCCCCACTCTCTGCCTCCTATTTGACAACCAATCCTCTATCCACGCTAACACCCTACCCCCAACTCCATGTCCCCTGACCTTCTGCAATAACCTCTTGTGAGGTACCTTGTCAAACGCCTTACCTTGTCAAAACACATTTCACAAACTCCTCTCCCTCCGTACCCCCAGCTCTAGGCCCCCTTCAATCCACTCCAGGAAGATTAAAGTCCCCCACTACAACCACCCTATTCTTCCTGCACCTATCCAAAATGCCCCTGTAAATGCCTTCCTCCACTGACCTCGGGCTGTTGGGTGGCCTATAATACACCCCTAGCAACGTAATCTCTCCCTTTATATTCCTCAACTCCACCCACAGTGACTCAATCCCTATCTCTTCTATATTGTCCTCCCTCTGCACTACTGTGATGTTTTCCTTGACTAACAGTGCCACCCCTCCACCTCTCTTCAACCCTCCTCTGTCACACCTAAAACACTTGTACCCAGGAACATTCAGCTGCCAGTCCTGCCCTTCCCTTAACCATGTCTCTGTTACAGCCACCACATCTAACTGCCTCACAAACATCAAGGCCCTAAGCTCATCCGTTTTCCCTGCCACACTCCTAGCATTGAAACAGACACAGTTCAACCCACAAGTGTCCCTCAAGACCTCCTTCTCCCTGATACTTTTCCTTTCACCCGACTCTCTCCCAGCCACCTCCCCACCCCCCCCTCCATATTAATTTAAACCCTTCATAAACACCCCAGCTAACCTCCCCGCTAAGACATTAGTTCCCCTCCCGTTCAAATTCTCCCCACCCCTTCCTGTACAATTGCCCTTCTCTCCTAAACACCTCCCAGTGATCCACAAAAGTAAAGCCCTCCACCCTACACCATAGAACATAGAACATTACAGCGCAGAACAGGCCCTTCGGCCCATGATGTTGCGCCGACCAGTTACAAAACAATGACCCACTAGCCTAAACCAATCCCTTTTCATCCATAAACCTATCCACAGATCTCTTAAACGCCCCCAAACTAGGTGCATTTACAACTGCAGCAGGCAGGGCATTCCAGTCCCTCACCACCCTCTGGGTAAAGAACCTACCCCTGACATCAGTCCTATAACTACCCCCCCTTAATTTAAAGTCGTGCCCCCTCGTGCTAGCTTTCTCCATCCTAGGAAAAAGGCTATCACTATCTACCCTGTCTAAACCTCTAATCATCTTATATGTTTCAATGAGATCCCCTCTTAGCCGCCTTCTTTCCAGCGAAAACAACCCCAAATCTCTCAGTCTCTCCTCATAGGATCTCCCCTCCATACCAGGCAACATCCTGGTAAACCTCCTCTGCACCCTCTCCAAAGCCTCTACATCCTTCCTGTAATGTGGGGACCAGAACTGCACACAAAACTCCAAGTGTGGCCGCACCAGAGTTGTGTACAATTGCATCATGACGCTGCGACTCCTAAATTCAATCCCCCTACCAATAAACGCCAAGACACCGTATGCCTTCTTAACAACCTTATCTATTTGATTCCCAACTTTCAGGGATCTATGTACACATACACCTAGATCCCTCTGCTCCTCCACACTATTCAAAGTCCTCCCGTTAGCCCAATACTCAACACATCTGTTATTCCTACCGAAATGAATTACCTCACACTTCTCCACATTAAACTCCATCCGCCACCTCTCAGCCCAGCTCTGCAACCTTTCTAAGTCATCCTGCAAACTATGACACCCTTCCTCACAATCTACCACACCTCCGACTTTGGTGTCATCAGCAAACTTACTAATCCACCCAACTATACCCTCATCCAGATCATTAATAAAAATTACAAACAGCAGTGGCCCCAAAACAGATCCCTGAGGCACACCACTCGTAACCGAACTCCATGACGAATATTCACCATCAACCACCACCCTCTGTCTCCTATCTGCTAGCCAATTCCTGATCCAATTACCTAGATCACCCCCAATCCCATACATCTGCATTTTCTGCAGAAGCCTACCATGGTGAACCTTATCAAACGCCTTGCTAAAATCCATATACACCACATCAACTGCCTTACCCCTATCCACCTCTTTGGTCACTTTCTCAAAGAACTCGATAAGGTTAGTAAGGCACGACCTACCCGCTACAAAACCATGCTGACTCTCTCTAATCAACTCATTACTCTCCAAATAACTATAAATCCTGTCTCTAATAATCCTTTCCAAAACCTTACCCACCACAGAAGTAAGACTCACCGGTCTATAATTCCCAGGGAAGTCCCTTCTCCCCTTCTTAAACAATGGGACAACATTTGCTGTCCTCCAATCTTCCGGTACTATACCAGAGACTAACGACGATCTGAAGATCAGAGCCAGAGGCTCCGCAATCACCCCTCTTGCCTCCCAAAGAATCCTAGGGTAAATCCCATCCGGACCAGGGGACTTATCTACACCAATCCCTCAACCATGCATTCAGCTGCATGATCTTGTCATTCTTTGCCCTGCTGGTACTGGGCAACAACCCAGAGAGTGCCACCCTGGAGATCCTACTCTTTAGTTTGGCCCCCAACTCCCTAAATTGCCTACGGACCTCTTCCCTAATCCTCCTTCCTATGTCCCCCTCCCCTACATGTACTATAACCTCAGCCTGTGCCCCCTCCCCTTTCAAAATTCCCTCTACCCTGTCCGTTACATCCTTGACCCCTGCTCCAGGGAGGCAGACCACCATCCTGGAGTCATGCCTCTGTCCACAGAACCTCCTATCGATACCTCTGACCCTCCTGTCTCCTACCACTATCACCTTGCCAGCCTCTGAACTTTGGGTAAGTGTTCTCCAAGGCGGCCTTCACGACACATGACAGCGCAGAGTCGCTGAGAGACTGATAGCCAAGTTCTGCACACATTAGGGTGGTCTCAACTGGGATCCTGGACTCGTGTCACACTATCTGTAACCCCCATGACTTGCCTGGGCTTGCAAAATCTCACTAACTGTCCTGTCTGGAGACATTACACATCTCTTTAACCTCTGTTTAACCCTCTCTCCATTCACATTGTCTGCCTTTTTAAGATTTGATTACCTGTGAAGATTCGTATCTCAACCATTATTTTGTAAATTGAGTTTGTGTCTTTATATGCCCTATTTGTGATAAGAACTCCGAAAGCTTGTGAATTTTGCTACCAAGTGAACTTGTTAGACTTTAACCTGGTTTTGTGAGACTTCTTACTGTGTTTACTCCAGTCCACCACCAACATCTCCACAAAATGACAGGGGAGGCAGCACTGTAACATTTGATACACTGCCCCAGAGGGTGGGAACATCATAGCACCCACTCAGTGAATCATTTACTGACAGATGGCAGGTTTGAGCAGTAGTTGGAAATCAGCATGTCAGTTGCTCTGAGATACAAAGAGAAATCTTTCCTCACATCGATTGTACCCTCAGCAGCAGGAAGGGAACAGGATCACTGTTACAGGAAGACACCATGGGGAAGTAGGGACTTTGATAAAGAAAGAAAGATTTTATTTTTCTCACATCATTCACCATCTCAGGATTACCAAAGACTCTGTCCAACCAATTAGCTTCAATCATAGTTAGAAAATAGCAAAGAGCAAGCCAGGACAAAGAGTATTGCAGGTAGCTGGGGGAGACAGTCAGAGAGAGAGCCACCAGCCTCATTATTGGTGGGTGGGAATGATGGAAGTTGCAGAGATACAAGCGGGAGACCCACACCAGTGGGGTCTCCGGTTGGAATGTCCCCGCGCTCCGGCAGTGATGTGCCGGCGTTCCTGCAATGATGGAATTCCATTCGAATACTCTATCCCTGTCGCAGTGTGACACCATGGCACGGTTTACAACAGTCCCTGGAACTATTGGTCATTTTTCAGGAATCACTGGAGGCAGGGAGGTTCCCAGAGGATGGGAAAGTCGCGAATATTACACCACTGTTTAAAAAGGGAGGGAGGCAGCAGACTGGAAACTATAGGCTGGTTAGCCTGACTTCAGTCATTGACAATATTTGAGAGTCCATATTAAAGCTGAGATCGCAGAGTTCTTGGAAGTGCATGATAAAATAGGACTGAGTCAGCACGGCTTTGTCAAAGGGAGGTCATGTCTGACAAATCTGTTAGCATTCTTCGAGAAGGTAACAAGGAAGTTAGATAAAGGAGAACCAGTGGATGTGATTTATTTAGATTTCCAGAAGGCCTTTGACAAGGTGTCACATAGGAGACTGAAATAAGTTCAGAGCCCATGGTGTTAAGGGTAAGATCCTGGCATGAATAGAGGATTGGCTGACTGGCAGAAGGCAGAGAGTGGGGATAAAGGGATCTTTTTCAGGATAGCAGCCGGTGACTAGTGCTGTGCCTCAGGGGTCAGTGTTGGGATCACAACTTTTCACAATATACATTAATGATTTGGAAGAAGGATCTGAAGGCACTGTTGCTAAGTTTGCAGACGATACAAAGATATGTAGAGGAACAGGCAGTACTGAGGAAGCAGGGGAGGCTGCAGAAGTACTTGGACAGGTTAGGAGAGTGGGCAAAGAAGTGGCAGATAAAGAACAAAGAAAATTCCAGCACAGGAACAGGCCCTTCGGCCCTCCAAGCCTGCGCCGACCGTGCTGCCCGACTGAACTAAAACCCCCTCCCCTTCCGGGGTCCATATCCCTCTATTCCCATCCTAATCATGTATTTGTCAAGATGCCCCTTAAAACTCACTACCGTATCCACTTCCACTCCCTCCCCCGGCAGTGAGTCCCAGGCACCCACCCCCCTCTGTGTAAAAAATCTCCCTCGTACATCTCCTTTAAAACTTGTCCCTCACACCTTAAACCTGTTCCCCTGAGTAATTGACTCTTCCACCCTGGGGAAAAAGCTTCTGACTATCCACTCTGTCCATGGCCCCTCATAATCTTGTAGATTTCTATCAGGTCTCCCCTCAACCTCCATCGTTCCAGTGAGAACAAACCGAGTTTCTCCAACCTCTCCTCATAGTTAATGTCCTCCATACCAGGCAACATCCTGGTAAATCTTTTCTGTATCCTCTCCAAAGCCTCCACATCCTTCTGGTAGTGTGGCGATCAGAATTGAACACTATATTCCAAGTGTGGCCGAAGGTTCCACAAAGCTGCAACATGACTTGCCAATTTTTAAACTCAATACCCCGGCCGATGAAGGTAAGCATGCCGTATGCCTTCTTGACTACCTTCTCCACCTGCATTGCCACTTTCAGTGCCCTGTGTACCTGTACACCCAGATCCCTCTGCCTATCAATACTCCCAAGGGTTCTGCCATTTACTGTATATTTCCTATCTGTATTAGACCTTCCAAAATGAATTACCTCACATTTGTCCGGACTAAAATCCATCTGCCATCTCTCCGCCCAAGTCTCCAACTGATCTATATCCTGCTGTATCCTCTGATGGTCCCCATTGCTATCCACAAATCCACCAGCTTTTGTGTTGTTCGCAAACTTGCTAATCAATCCAGTCACATTTTCCTCCAAATCATTGTAATATATATTACAAACAGCAAAGGTCCCAGCACTGATCCCTGAGGAACACCACTTGTCACAGCCCTCCATTCAGAAACACACCCTTCCACTGCTACCCTCTGTCTTCTAAAGAACCGTAGAAAATTACAACTCAGAAACAGGCCTTTTGGCCCTTCTTGTCTGTGCCGAACCATTTTTTGTAGTCTCACTGACCTGCACTTGGACCATACCCCTCCACACCCCTCTCATCATTGAACCCGTCCAAGTTTTTCTTAAATGTTAAACGTATTTACCACTTTATCTGGCAGCTCATTCCAAACACTCCACCACTCTCTGTGTGAAGAAGCTCTCCCCGCTCCGTAATATTCCCTTTAAACTTTTCTCCTTTCACTCTTAACCCATGCCCTCTGGTTTTCTTCTCCCCGAGCCTCAGTGGAAAAAGCCTGCTTGCATTCACTCTATCAATACCCATCAAAATCTTATACACCTCTATCAAATCTCCCCTCATTCTTCTACGCTCCAGGGAATAAAGTCCTAACCTATTCAATCTCTCTCTGTAACTCAGCTTCTCAATCCCGGCAACATCCTCGTGAACCTTCTCTGCACTCTTTCAATCTTATTTACATCTTTCCTGTAACTAAGTGACCAAAACTGTACACAACACTAAATTCGGCCTTACCAATGCCTTATATAAACTTACCATAACACTCCAACTTTTATACTTGATGCTCCGATTTATAAAGGCCAATGTACCAAAAGCACTCTTTACGGCCCTATCCACCTGTGACGCCACTTTTAGGGAATTCTGTACCTGTATTCCCAGATCCCTCTGGCCATATTGGATTTGGTACTGGGTAATGAACCAGACCAGGTGTTAGACTTGGAGGGAGGTGAGTACTTTGGTGATAGTGACCACAATTCGGTTATGTTTACCTTAGTGATGGAAAGGGACAGGTGTATACTGAAGGGCAGAAGTTATAGCTGGGGGAAAGGTAATTATGAGGCGATTAGGGGAGATTTAGGATACATAGGTTAGAATAGGAAATTGCAGGGGCTGGGAACATCTGAAATGTGGAACTTGTTCAAGGAGCAGCTACTGCGAGTCCTTGATAAATATGTACCTGTCTGGCAGGGAGGAAGTGGTTGAGAGAGGGAACCGTGGTGTACTAAGGAAGTTGAATCTCTGGTGAAGAGGAAGAAGGAGGTTTATGTAAAGATGAGACGTGATGGCTCAGTTAGGGCACTGGAGAGTTACAAATTAGCCAGGAAGGAGCTAAAGAGAGAGTTAAGAAGAGCTAGAAGAGGACATGAGAAGACTTTGGCGGATAGGATCAAGGAGAACCCCAAAGCTTTCTGTAGGTATGTCAAGAATAAAAGATTGGTTAGGACAAGATTAGGGCCAGTCAGAGACAGCAGTGGGAAGTTGTGTGTGGAGCCTGAAGAGATAGGAGAGGCACTATTTTTTGTCAGTATTCATGCAGGAAAGAGTCAATGTAGTGGAGGAGAGTACTGAGATACAGGCTTTTAGACTAGATGGGATTGAGGTACATAAGGAGAAGGTGTTAGCAATTCTTGAGAGTATGAAAATAGATATGTCCCCTGGGCTGGATGGGATCCTTAGGAGATTGCCTAAGGAGGCAATCTCCTCCTTAGCCTCCCTAGGATTCTCTGGGAGGCTAAGGAGGAGATTGCAGAGCCATTGGCTTTGATCTTCATATCGTCATTGGCTACAGGTATAGTGCCGGAAGACTGGAGGATAGCAAATGTTGTCCCCTTGTTCAAGAAGGGGAGTAGAGACCATCCTGGGAATTATAGACCGGAGAGCCTTTCTTCTGTTGTGGGCAAAGTTTTGGAAAGAATTATAAGGGATAGGATTTATAATGAGAAATAAATTGATTAGGGATAGTCAACATGGTTTTGTGAAGGGTAGGTTGTGCCTCACAAACCTTATTGAGTTCTTTGAGAAGGTGACCAAAGAGATGGATAAGGGTAAGGCAGTTGACGTGGTGTTATATGGATTTTAGCAAAGCGTTTGATAAGGTTCCCCATGGTAGGCTACTGCAGAAAATACGGATGCATGGGATTGAGGGTGATTTAGCAGTTTGGATCAGGAATTGGCTAGCTGATAGAAGACAGAGGGTGGTGACTGATGGGAAATATTCAACCTGGAGTTCAGTTACTAGTGGTGTACCTCAAGGATCTATTCTGGGGCCACTGCTGTTTGTCATTTTTATAAATGACCTGGATGAGGGTGTAGAAGGATGGGTTAGTAAATTTGCTGAGGACACGAAAGTCAGAGGAGTTGTAGACAATGAGAATGGATGTTACTGTTTGCAGAGGGACATAGATAAGCTGCAGAGCTGGGACGAGAGGTGGCAAATGGAGTTTAATGCAGAAAAGTGTGAGGTGATTCACTTTGGTAAGAGTAACAGGGGTACAGAATATAGGGCTAATGGAAGGACTCTTGGCAGTGTCGACGAGCAGAGAGATCTCGAGGGTACATGTGCATAGCTCCCTGAAAGTTAGCACCCAGGTTGATAAGGTTGTTAAGAAGGCGTACGGTGTGTTAGCTTTTATTGGTAGAGGGATTGAATTTCGGAGCCATGAGATCATGTTGCAACTGTACAAAACTCTGGTGCAGCCGCACTTGGAGTATTGTGTACAGTTCTGGTCGCCGCATTATAAGAAAGATGTGGAGGCATTGGAAAGGGTGCAGAGGAGGTTTACCAGGATGTTGCCTGGTATGATGGGAAGGTCTTATGAGGAAAGGCTGAGGGACTTGAGGTTGTTTTCGTTAGAGAGAAGAAGGTTATGAGGTGACCTAATTGACGCATACAAGATGATCAGAGAGTTAGATGGGATGGACAGTGAGAGCCTTTTTCCTCGGATGGTGATGGCTAACATGAGGGGACATAGCTTTAAATTAAGGGGTGGTAATTATAGGACGGATGTCAGAGGGAGGTTCTTCACTCAGAGGGTAGTAAGGGGGTGGAATGCCCTGCCTGCAGCAGTTGTGGACTCGCTAAATTTAAGGGTATTCAAATGGTCAGTGGATAGGCATATGGATAACATTGGAATAGTTTAGGTTAGAGGGTCATTAGATTGGTTCCATTGGTGGGCGCAACATTGAGGGCCGAAGGGCCTGTACTGCGCAAGGATATTTTGGCCCTGGAGGGAGTGCAGAGGAGGTTTACTAGGCTGATACCAGAGTTGAGGGGATTGAGCTATGAGGAGAGGCTGAATAAACTAGGCTTGTACTCGTTAGAGTTTAGAAGAATGAGGGGAGATCTCATTGAGACGTATAAGATGATGAATGGGATGGATAGGATAGAGGTGGAGAGACTGTTCCCGCTCAAAAAAGACAGTAGGACTAGGGGGCACAGCCTCAAGATAAAGGGGAGGCGGTTTAGAACAGAGTTGAGGAGGAACTTCTTCACTCAAAGGGTGGTGAATCTCTGGAATTCTCTGCCCATTGAAGTGGTGGAGGCTGCCTCGCTAAATATTTTTAAGAAACGGGTTGATGGGTTTTTGATAAGAGAAGGGATTAAGGGTTATGGGGAGAGGGCGGGAAGGTGGAACTGAGCCACGACAGATCAGCCATGATCTTATTGAATGGCGGGGCAGGCTCGAAGGGCTAGATGGCCTACTCCTGCTCCTATTTCTTATGTTCTTATGTTCTTATATACTGCGCTGTAATGTTCTATGTTCTAACTGCACTCATGTAGCCTGTACGTTCTACTTTGGTTTGTCCTTCCAAAGTGCAATACCTCACACTTGTCTGCGTTAAATTCCATTTGCCATTTTTCAGCCCATTTTTCTAGTTGGTCCAAATCCCTCTGCAAGCTTTGAAAACCTTCCTCACTGTCCACTATACCTCCAATCTTTGTATCATCTCAGGCTATGACTGAGCCAGTTTTGTATCCATCTTGCTAGCTCATCTCTGATCCCATGTGACTTCACCTTCTGCACCGGTCTATCATGTGGGACCTTGTCAAAGGCCTTACTGAATATAATGGAAAAGGTGGGACATAATTTGGAAGAATGTGAGGTTATGCACTTTGGAAGAAGGAATGGAGGCAGAGACTATTTTCTAAATGGAGAAATGCTTAGGAAATCAGAAACACAAAGGGACTTGGGAGTCATTGTTCAAGATTCTCTTAAGGTTAACGTGTAGATTCAGTCGGCAGTTAGGAAGGCAAATGCATTCATATCGAGAGGACTAGAATACAAGAGCAGGGATGTACTTCTGAGGCTGTATAAGGCTCTGGTCTGACCCCATTTGGAGTATTGTGGGCAGTTTTAGGCCCCATATCTAAGGAAGGATGTGCTGGCCTTGGAAAGAGGAGGTTCACAAGAATGATCCCTGGAATGAAGAGTTTGTCGTCTGAGGAACGGTTGAGGACTCTGAATCTGTACTCGTTGAAGTTTAGAAAGATGAGGGGGGATCTTATTGAAACTTACAGGATACTGCGAGGCCTGCATAGAGTGGACGTGGAGAGGGTGTTTTCACTAGCAGGAAAAACTAGAACCAGAGAGGGCACAACCTCAGGCTAAAGGGACGATCCTTTAAAACAGAGATGGGGAGGAATTTCTTCAGCCAGAGATTGATGAATCTGTGGAACTCTTTGCCACAGAAGGCTGTGGAGGCTAGGTCATTGAGTGTCTTTATGACAGAGATAGATAGATTCTTGATTAATAAGAGGATTAGGGAGTAGGGGGCATGAGAAAGGTTAGTAGCATTCCTTCAAATGAGGTCCAGATAAAGGCTGGTATAAAGACACTTTATCTGAATGAATGAAGTATTTGGAACAAAGTGAATGAGCTGATGGCACAGATCAGCACAAATGGATATGATCTGGTGGCCATTACGGAAACGTGGTTGCAGGGTGACGGGGACTGGGAGCTGAATGTCCAGGGGTATCAAGTGTTTAGGAAGGATAGACGGGAGGAAAAAGGGGGTGGGGTAGCTCTGTTAATTAAGGATAATATCAAGGCGGTAGTAAGGGAAGATATAGGCTCCAAAGAGCAGAACGTGGAATCGTTGTGGGTGGAGATAAGGAATAGTAAGGGGAGGAAGACGCTCCAAATAATAACTTAGAGGTGGGGCGGGCTATAAACAAGCAAATAAATGATGTGTGCAGAATTGGAGCGGCGATAATTATGGGAGATTTTAATCTGCATATTGATTGGTTGACCCAAATTGGACGCGGTGGGCTTGAGGAAGAGTTCTTGGAATGCTGTCGGGATAGTTTCCTTGAACAGTGTGTGACGGAACCAACGAGGGAGCGAGTTATCTTAGATCTGGTGTTGTGTAACGAGGCAGGAAGAATTAGGGATCTTGTTGTGAGGGATCCTCTTGGGACAAGCGATCATTGTATGGTTGGAGGATGAGAAAGTAGGGTCCCGAACCTGTGTCCTCTGTTTGAATAGAGGGGAGTATGATAGGATGAGAGAGGAATTGGCAAATGCAGATTGGAGGCGCAGATTGGTCGGTAGGACGGCTGAGGAACAGTGGGGGATTTTTAAGGAGATCTTTTTCGGTACTTAGCAGAAATATGTTCCGATGGTAAAGAAGGAATGTAGGAGAAGGGATAACCAGCCGTGGTTATCGAAGGAAATAAAGGAGTGTATTAAATTAAAAGCTGATGCGTTCAGAGTGGTTAAAAGTAGTGGGTGATTAGACGATTGGGAAAGGTTTAAAAATCAACAAAGATTGACTAAGAAGTTGATAAAGAAAGGAAGGATAGACATGAAGCTAAACTAGCACTAAATATAAAAAAGGACAGTAAGAGTTTTTACAAATATATAAAGAAGGAGGAGGCTGGCTAGAGTAAATGTTGGACCCTTAGAGGATGGGAGGGGGGATTTAGTGGTGGGAGATGAGGAAATGGCTGAGGCCTTAAATAAGTTTTTTGCCTCGGTCTTCACGGAGGAGGATGTGAGTGGTTTGCCGAATATTAAAGATAGAAGGATGGTAGGAGTTGAGGGCCTGAATGTGATTACTGTCACTAGAGAGGTAGTGCTTGATAGACTAACGGGACTGATTGTGGACAAGTCCCCAGGACCGGATGGAATGCACCCCAGGGTTCTGAAGGAAATGGCAGAGGTGATAGTGGATGCCTTAGTTATTATTTACCAAAATTCACTGGATTCCGGAGAAGTGCCGGAAGATTGGAAAACGATTAATGTTAGCTGCTGTTTAAAAAAGGTAGCAGACAAAAGGCAGGGAATTGTAGACCGGTTAGTTTAACGTATGTTGTTGGAAAAATGCTTGAATCCGTCATCAACATAAGAACATAAGAAATAGGAGCAGGAGTAGGCCATCTGGCCCTTTGAGCCTGCCCCGCCATTCAATAAGATCATGGCTGATCTGTCGTGGCTCAGTTCCACATTCCCGCCCTCTCCCCATAACCCTTAATCCCCTCTCTTATCAAAAAGGAAGAAATAACGAGGCACCTAGAAAGGAATGGTTTGATCGAGCAGACGCAGCATGAATTCATTAAGGGGAAGTCGTGTTTGACGAATTTATTGGATTTCTATGAGGAACCCCAGGACCGGATGGAATGCATCCGAGGGTTCTGAAAGAAATGGCGGAGGTGATAGTGGATGCCTTGGTGGTTATTTTCCAGACGTAGCTGGATTCCGGGGAAGTGCCGGAAGATTAGAAAACGGCTAATGTTACGCCGTTGTTTAAGAAGGGTGCCAGGCAAAAGGCAGGGAATTATAGGCCGGTTAGTTTAACGTCTGCTATGGGTAAAATGTTAGAATCCATCATCAAGGAGGAAATAGCGAGGCATCTTGAGGGGAATTGCTTGATAGGGCAGACGCAGCACGGTTTCATTAAAGGGAAGTCGTGTCTGACAAATTTACTGGAGTTCTATGAGGATGTGTCTAGGGCAGTGGATGGAGGAGAGCCGGTGGATGTGGTCTTTCTGGATTTTCAGAAGGCGTTTGACAAGGTACCTCACAAGAGGTTATTGCAGAAGGTTAGGGGGCATGGAGTTGGGGGTAGGGTGTTAGCGTGGATAGAGGGTTGGTTGTCAAATAGGAGGCAGAGAGTGAGGGTCAACGGGTGCTATTCGGATTGGCAGATGGTGACTAGTGGAGTGCCCCAGGGGTCAGTGCTGGGGCCTCAGCTTTTTACCATTTATATAGATGATCTGGAGGAGGGAACCGAGTGCAGGGTGTCGAAATTTGCTGATGACACCAAGATTGGGGGAACGGCAAATTGTGCGGAGGGTGTGGAGAGTCTGCAGAAGGATCTAGATAGGCTGGGCGAATGGGCCAGGAACTGCCAAATGGAATTTAATGTTGGCAAGTGCGAGGTGGTCCACTTTGGTAGGAAGGATTATTACTTACGTGGAGAAAAACTGCAGCAGGCGACGGTGCAGAGGGACCTCGGGGTCCTTGTGCATGAGTCGCAAAAACCCAGCTTGCAGGTGCAGCAGGTGGTCAGGAAGGCGAATGGGATGCTGGCCTTCATAGCGAGGGGGATTGAATATAAAAGTAGGGAGGTCTTGTTGTGGCTGTATAGGGCATTGGTGAGGCCGCAGCTGGAGTATTTTGGCCTTGGAGAGAGTGCAGAGGAGGTTTGATACCGGAGTTGAAGGGGTTGAGCTATGAGGAGAGGCTGAATAAACTAGGCTTGTACTCGTTAGAGTTTAGAAGAATGAGGGGAGATCTCATTGAGACGTATAAGATGATGAATGGGATGGATAGGATAGAGGTGGAGAGACTCTTCCCGCTCAAAAAAGACAGTAGGACTAGGGGGCACAGCCTCAAGATAAAGGGGGGGCGGTTTAGAACAGAGTTGAGGAGGAACTTCTTCACTCAAAGGGTGGTGAATCTCTGGAATTCTCTGCCCGTTGAAGTGGTGGAGGCTGCCTCACTAAACATTTTTAAGACGCGGGTTGATGGGTTTTTGATAAGAGAGGGGATTAAGGGTTATGGGGAGAGGGCGGGAATGTGGAACTGAGCCACGACAGATCAGCCATGATCTTATTGAATGGCAGGGCAGGCTCGAAGGGCTAGATGGCCTATTCCTGCTTCTATTTCTTATAGCACGGTAGATAGAGGGGAACCGGTGGATGTGGTGTTTCTCGATTTTCAAAAGGCGTTTGATAAGGTGCCTCATAAAAGATTGCTTCAGAAGGTTAGGCTGCACGGAGTTGGGGGTAAGGTGTTAGCATGGATAGAGAATTGGCTGTGTAATAGGAAGCAGAGAGTTGGTATCAGTGGGTACTATTCTGACTGGCGGTTGGTGACTAGTGGAGTGCCACAGGGATCAGTGCTGGGGCCTCAGCTATTTACCATTTATATAGATGATCTGGAGGAGGGGGCTGAGTGTAGGGTGACGAAATTTGCTGATGACACAAAGATGAGTGGAAAACAAATTGCGTGGAGGGTGTGGGAAGTCTGCAGAGGGATCTGGATAGGCTGAGCGACTGGGCGAGGACCTGGCAGATGGAGTACAATGTTAGCAAGGGTGAGGTTATCCACTTTGGCAGAAATAATAGTAGGAGGGATTACTATTTAAAGGGTGAAAAGCTGCAGCACGCTACGGTGCTGAGAGACCTGGGGGTCCTTGTACATGAGTCGCAAAAACCCAGCTTGCAGGTGCAGCAGGTGGTCAGGAAGGCGAATGGGATGCTGGCCTTCATAGCGAGGGGGATTGAATATAAAAGTAGGGAGGTCTTGCTGCAACTGTACAGGGCACTGGTGAGGCCGCAGCTGGAGTACTGTGTACAGTTTTGGTCGCTGCACCTGCGCAAGGATATTTTGGCCTTGGAGGGAGTGCAGAGGAGGTTCACTAGGCTAATACTGGAGATGAGGGGGTTAGACTATGAAGAGAGACTAAATAGACTGGGTCTGTACTCGTTGGAGTTTAGAAGGATGAGGGGGGATCTTATAGAGACGTATAAGATAATGAAGGGGATGGATAGGGTAGAGGTAGAGAGATTCTTCCCACTTAGAAAGGATAGCAGGACTAGGGGGCACAGCCTCAAGATAAGGGGGGCGGGGCAATTTAGAACGGAGTTGAGGAGGAACTTCTTCACTCAAAGGGTGGTGAATCTCTGAAATTCTCTGCCTGTTGAAGTGGTGGAGGCTACCCCGCGAAATATATTTAAGTCACGGGTAGATAGGTTTTTGACAGACAAGGGAATTAAGGGTTATGAGGATAAAGCGCGAAAGTGGAACTGATCCACTTCAGATCAGCCATGATCTTATTGAATAGCGGGGCAGGCTCGAAGGGCTAGATGGCCTACTCCTGCTCCTATTTCTTATGTTCTTATGGGGAAAAGGCAGGAGAATGGGGATGAGCAAAATATCAGCCATGATTGAATTGCAGAGCAGACTGGATGGGCCGACTGGCCTAATTCTGCTCCTATGCCTTTTAGTCTTATTGTAACTGGGGTACAGGTGAACAGAGCGCTGGCAGTGACCAGCTGAGTACAGCTCCCATGGGGGAGAGAATGATGTCCTGAACAGTACCCTGAGGTTGCCCTTAGCACTGTTCCTAAAACCTGGTGTTGTCAGACTTTTTACTGTGTTTACCCTGGGGCTGTGCACAGGCAGAGCAGGGGAGTTTGGTCAGGGTGGTACTGGGGTGGGACTGGTGGGTTCAGTTTCTGGGGAGGGATGTGCTGCTGGTTGAGGCAGAGCGAGGGGGCTGTTCCTCATTGTGAGTAAACCCACACAGACATGGCGAGAACTTGCAGACTCCATACAATGACCCAAGCTGGGAATCGAACCCGTGTCCCTGGCGCTGTGAGGCAGCAGTGCTAACCACTGTGCCACTGTGCATTTTTATCTGAGAAGAGGGCTTTGATCTGCTTTAGGCCACAGGCCAGGATTGCAGCTGGATTTATACCGAATTTGCACTGTGTAATGTTTTAATTCTGTACTCTTTAAACTGCGGCAAACACCGAGATGCATAGAGACACACAAATAACTAATTCTGATGTTAATCTTCCATCTTCAGCTGCCTGGGCTCTAAGCTCTCAGCTTCCCTCCCTGAAACTGCACTCCAGCCAGGATCTTTGCACTGAATCTCTGGAGAGGGAATTGCACCTCCATCCTTCTGACTGTGAGGGAAGCATGCCCGAACTGATGGGATCATCAATTCACTGACTGTATACATGGCCCCAGAACAAAAGTGAGAGATGAGACCTGTTCAGGCAACAGCGTGAAGGGTAGGGGAATCTGAATGAGGCAGTGTGTCAGACTGAGCCCTCACCCTGAGGATGGACCCAGTCTGTGGCAGGGGGAAGTGAGGCAGCCTCTATCTCCTTGCGTGCTGCATGCCAGACTGCTGCTTCCCTGAGCTTTGAGCTGAGACAGATGTGGAGGGAGCTGTTACTCTGAGTGATGCTGTGGGACTGGCCTTGGGCATCCAGGAACAGAGTGGATATCAACCACAAGCCCTGTCCATCACTTGGGTAAGCTGAGTGTTTACCACTCTGACAACTGGTGCGGATGTGTGCAATACTGCAGCCCAGATCTCTCACAAACACGCACATACACACACGTGCACACACACACGCACATACACACACGTGCATGCACACACGTACACGCTCACGCACATGCCACGACTGAAACTGGATGGCCGTCTGTCTCACCTTTCTTATTCTTCTCTTTGGTAACCACAGTCATTAGCATGGTTGCTGGTGGCACCATCTCTCCACCATTAGGTAGCCGAGTTACTTGGAGTGACCGGAAGTTGCTTTTCAAGGTGTTTTTGTTGCCAATGTCCCGTTTCTCACCATCCTTTCTCTTATCTGGAAGTGGCGTTGTCCAATAATCGACCTGCAGTCCCATCACCTCGACTGCACTCACTGGGGAGCTGGCCATGGAAAGAAGCAAAGAGATTCAATAAGAGACATAGCGCTGATTCTGACTGACTGAAACCACTCCAACTTTACTCAGCACAGCACAGGTTTCCACTCTGAGACATTCAGCCTGGCAATGGCCTGTTCCAAATGTGAGCTTATCCATTCTGGCATAAAAAGAGAAAGGCAAATTATTATCTAACTGGATAGTAGAGGGATCTGGGTGTCCGTGTTCACGAATCGCAGAAAGTTGGTATGCAGGTGCAGCACGTAATAAAAAAAGCCAATGGGGCATTATAGAGTCATAGAGTCCTGGAGGTTTACAGCATGGAAACAGGCTCTTTGGTGCAACTTGTCCATGCTGCCTTTTTTTTAAAACCCAAAGCTAATCCCAATTGCCTGCATTTGGCCCATATCCCTTCATACCCATCGTACCCATGTAACCGTCTAAATGCTTTTTAAAAGACAAAATTGTACCCGCGTTTACCACCACCTCTGACAGCTCGTTCCAGACACTCACCACCCTCTGTGTGAAAAAATTGCCACTCTGGACACTTTTGTATCTCTCCCCTCTCACCTTAAACCTCTGCCCTCTAGATTTAGACTCCCCTACCTTTGGTAAAAGATATTGACTATCTAGCTGATCTGTGCCCCTCATTATTTTACAGACCTCTATAAGATCACCTCAGCCTCCTACGCTCCAGAGAAAAAAGTCCCAGTCTATTCAGCCTCTCCTTATAACTCAATCAATCAACTCCCAGTAGCATCCTAGTAAATCTTTTCTGCACTCTTTCTAGTTTAATAATATCCTTTCTATAATAGGGTGACCAGAACTGTACACAGTATTCCAAGTGTGGCCTTACCAATGTCTTGTACAACTTTAACAAGACGTCCCAACTCCTGTATTCAATGTTCTGACCAATGAAACCAAGCATGCCGAATGCCTTCTTCACCATTCTGTCCACCTGTGACTCCACTTTCAAGGAGCTATGAGCATGTACCCCTAAATCTCTTTATTCTGGATCTCTCCCCTACACCCTATCATTAACTGATTAAGTCCTGCCCTGGTTCAATCTACCAAAATGTATCACTTCGCATTTGTCTAAGTTAAACTCCATCTGCCATTTGTCAGCCCACTGGCCCAACTGATCAAGATTCTGTTGCAATTGGAAGTAACCTTCCTCACTGTCCATTATGCCACCAATCTTGGTGTCATCTGCAAACTCACTAACCATGTCTCCTATATTCTCATCCAAATCATTAATATAAATGACAAATAACAGTGGGCTCAGCACTGATCCCTGAGGCACACCGCTGGTCACAGGCCTCCAGTTTGAAATTGGCTTCTGTCAAAAAGCCAATTTTGTATCCATTTGGATACCTCACCCTGGATTCCGTGAGATTTAACTTTATGCAACAATCTACCATGTAGTACCTTTACATATTTGCTCCTCAATTTCCCACTGATTATTTGGGGGTCTATAGTACGATCCTATCAAAGTGTTGAATGTTGGGATTTATTGCAAAGGGATTGGAGTATAAAAGTAGATGTGTTTTGTTGCGATTGTACAGGATGTTGGTGAGACCACATTAGGAGCATTGTGTCCAGTTTGGGTCTCTTTATTTGAGGAAGGGTGTGGGGCATTGGAGGCAGTTCAGAGTGTGGACCAAGCGTTTTCCCTTATGGGGCAATCTAGAACAAGAGGTCACAGGGATAGGTCGAAAGGCGGTAGATTAAATACTGAGATGAGGAGGAACCACTTCTCACCGAGGGGAGGTGAATTTGTCGAACTCACTGCTCCATAGCGCGGTGAGGTCTGAATCACTGGTTCCAGAAGAGAGACAGATATATTTCTGGTAAAGGGATAAGGGGATATAGGGAACAGGTGGGGAGGTGGATTTGAGAGCAGGGAGAGATCAGCCATGATCTGATAGAATGGCGGAGCAGGCTCAAAGGGCTGGATTTGCTGACTTCTGTTCCTAATTCCGATGTTTTACATTCCTGTGTTTAAACTGCTAGACCACGACACTGCGAACCTACACCAGTTCTCTGAAAGGGGATTCCCAGCAACACAAACCAATCTATCTCTGTTCTGAAAGCCTTTAGTTACCTTACCGATCTTACGAGCCTGTCCTGCCAGTCTATCGGCATGGTGAGCCAGTAAGGTCGGGCGAGGATAGCATCCAGAGGAGAGAGTTCCAGATTTCTACTGCCTTCAGAGTGAAGTCTTTCTGAAAGTGCCCCCTGGACAATACAACATTCATTCTCGGCTTATGTCCTTGTGTTCTGTATTCCACCAGGAGAAATTGTTTCTCTCCACTCACATTTCAAACTCCTTTATTATTTTAAACATTTCATTCTTCAAGCCTCAAGGGAATACATCTCAGTCCAAATAATCTATCCTCAAAGTGAGGTCGGGCCTGTACCATTCCAGAGCTCTCTGTCCTGCAGTCCAACCTGTGCTCACAGGTGGGGTGGGAGCTTTAATGTGGTCATTACTCTCTTGTTGCTGCTGCTGATCCCTGCCAGCTATGGTTACAGGGTAACGACAGGGGGCTGCACCTGAGTACCCAGTTAACCCAGAACAGCACTCAGTGGCTGACTCTCTCTGTTAAGGTTCGGTCAGAGTCAATCTATTAAGAGAACATGCTGACAAAAATCTCCTCTCCAGAACTGACTGATCAGGGGATCAAAGCACCGAACCCTACCCACTGGCAGTCTCACATCAGCATAGCGAAGTAGCAGGAAGCCATTCGGCCCTTCCAGCCTGCTCTGCCATTCATTTTGGTCATGGCTGATCATTAAATTTAATATCCTGATCCCCCTTTCCTCCCAAGAGCGATATCTAACTTCTTCCTGAAATCACACAATGTTTTGGCCTCAGCTCCTTTCTGTGGGAGTGAATTCCACACATTCCCCACCCTCTGGGTGAAGAAATCTCTCCTCACCTCAGTTCTAAAAGGTTTACCCCTTATCCTCAAACTCTGACCCCTAGTTCTGGACTCCCCCCACCATCGGGAACATTCTTTCTGAATCTACCCTGTCTAACCCTGTTAGAATTTTATAAGTTTCTATCAGATCCCCTCTCACTCCTCTGAACTCCAGTGAATTTAATCCTACCCGACTTAGTCTCTCCTCAGATGACAGACCTGCCATCCAGGAATCAGCCTGGTAAACCCTCACTGTGCTCCCTCTACAGCAAGGACACCCTTCCTCAGATAAGAAGACCAAAACTGTACACAATACTCCAGGTGTGGCCTCACCAACGCCCTATACAATTGCAGCAAAACATCCTTGTCTCTTTACTCAAATCCTCTTGCTATGAAGGCCCATGTACCATTTGTCTTCTTTACTGCCTTCTGTACCTGCACGCTTACTTTCAGCGATTGATGCACAAGGATTCCAAGGTCTCACTGAGTATAAGAACATAAGAAATAGGAGCAGGAGCATGTCATCTAGTCCCTTGAGCCTGCCTCGCCATTCAATAAGATCATGGCTGATCTGATAGTGGTTCAGTTCCACTTACCCTCCTGCTCCCCATAACCCTTAATTCTCTTATTGGTTAAAAATCTATCTATGACTTAAACACATTTAACGAGGTAGCCTCCTCAGCTTTAATGGGCAGAGAATTCTAAAGATTCACTACCCTCTGGGAGAAGAAGTTCCTCCTCAAATCTGTTCTAAATTGACTCCCCCATATTTTGAAGCTATGCCCCCTAGTTCTTGTTTCCTTTGTAAGTGGAAATAACCTCGCTGCTCCTACCCTGACTAGCCCCTTCATTATCTTGTATGTCTCTATAAGATCTCCCCTCAACTTTCTAAACTCGAACGAGTACAGGCCCACCTCTCTCAATTTACACACATTCAAGTAATAATCTGTTTTCCTAAAATTGCTCCCAAATCACACTGAAACATCTCTGCATCTTCCTCACAGCTCACCCTCCCACCCAACATTTTATCATCTGCAAATTTGGAGATAACAAATTTGGAGATAATACATTCAGTTCCCTCTTCCAAATCATTCATATATAATGTCAACAGTTGGGGTCCGAGCACAGATCCCTGTGGAACCCCACTAGTCACTGACTGCCAATCAGAAAAAGACTCATTTATGCCAACTCTTTGCTTCCTATCTGCTAACCAGCTTTCTATCCATTTCGAGACATTACCTGCAATCCCATGTGCTTTAACTTTACACAATAGTCTGTTATGTGAGACCTTGTTAGAAAGCCTTCTGAAAGTCTGTTATAAAGCAGAGATGGATTCCCCTCAGAGAACCAACACCTGACCATTCGAAGAGGATTACCTTGCCCAAAAACCTGTAAAGAATGAGTGTGAAATGGTGTGACCTGCTCTTCAGCTACTTTTAGTGGTTAGGGTGATACAATGGTTAGCACTGCTGCCTCACAGTTCCAGGAACCTGGCTTGGTCACGGTCTGTGTGGAGTTTGTACATTCTCCTCGTGTCTGTGTGGGTTTCCTCCAGGTGCTCCAGTTTCCTCCCACACTCCAAAGGTGTTCAGATTAAGTGGATTGGCCCTACGAAATTGTCCCTTAGTGTCTCAGGATGCACAGGTTGGAGGGATTGGCGGGGTAAATATGTGGGGTTATGGGGATAGGGCCTGGGTGGGATTGTTGTTGGTGCAGACTCCTCTGTTGATGAGTTGAATGGTCTCCTTCTGCACTGTAGGGATTCTATGAAATCAATATAATTCCTTGACACTCTCTCTCTCCAAAAAGAACAAGTAACACTTTATTTATTGAACAGAACAACTAAACTATTAACACAATCAAACACAATTCTAATGGAATGCTGTTCCAACAAATACAATTCCCACTCATTAACAAAAAATAGAATTTAATCACTCTCTAAATTACAGCCAGGTTTTGTACCTTCTGGAATATTCTGGGGCTTCTCTGTTGATTCTTCCATAGTACCTTTGCTATATAGATAGAGCTTTGAACTAAGAGCTGTGAGCTGTAGCTCTTTCCCCTTGTCCCACTGTCCTCTTCCTTTTATACCTGCGATGACAGATCAATATCCCGCAAAATAAGATTGGTCCTAGCTTTCCAAAACCATGAGATTTAAATTTAATAGGTTCTTGGTATCTAAGTGCCTGATTCAAATTGATTGGTTAAATTGAAAAGCCTGTAAGCCTGTTGCCTTAGAAAGTGCTTGCATTTTTAACCTCTAAGCACAAAAACACCACCTTTTAACAGGACCATGCAATGCTTTCTCCCCTTCGCATTTAACAATTTTAAATATCAAATTCTAGCATCCTACTTTTCAATCTATAATTACTCGACTCAACTTTGCAACTTTGAGGGGAGGAAATGGCCTGGTGGTATTATCACTAAACAATTAATCCAGAAACTCAGCCAATGTTCTGGGGACCCAGGTTCAAATCCCGCCACAGCAGATGGTGGAATTTAAATCCAATGAAAAAATATCTGGAATTAAGAGTCTACTGATGATCATAAAACCAT
Organism: Prionace glauca; assembly: GCA_037974335.1. Classification (NCBI taxonomy): domain Eukaryota; kingdom Metazoa; phylum Chordata; class Chondrichthyes; order Carcharhiniformes; family Carcharhinidae; genus Prionace; species Prionace glauca. The sequence continues at coordinate 691,600 of CM075725.1, read as the reverse complement.
TGTTGAATGTCGGGAAAAGCCATCTGGTTCACTAATGCCTTACAGAACATAGAACATTACAGCGCAGTACAGGCCCTTCGGCCCTCGATGTTGCGCCGACCAGTGGAACCAATCTAATGACCCTCTAACCTAAACTATTCCAATGTTATCCATATGCCTATCCACTGACCATTTGAACGCCCTTAAAGTTGGCGAATCCACAACTGCTGCAGGCAGGGCATTTCATGCCCTTACTACCCTCTGAGTAAAGAACCTACCTCTGACATCCGTCCTGTAATTACCACCCCTTAATTTAAAGCTATGTCCCCTCGTGTCAGCCATCACCATCCGAGGAAAAAGACTCTCACTGTCCACCCTATCTAACCCTCTGATCATCTTGTATGCCTCAATTAGGTCATCTCGTAACCTTCTTCTCTGTAATGAAAATAACCTCAAGTCCCTCAGCCTTTCCTCATAAGACCTTCCCACCATACCAGGCAAGATCCTGGTAAACTTCCTCTGCACCCTTTCCAATGCCTCCACATCTTTCTTATAATGCGGCGACCAGAACTGTACACAATACTCCAAGTGCAGCCGCACTAGAGTTTTGTACAGTTGCAACATGACCTCATGGCTCCGAAATTCAATCCCTCTACCAATAAAAGCTAACACACCAAAAGCCTTCTTAACAACCTTATCAACCTGGGTGCCAACTTTCAGGGATCTATGCACATGTACACGAAAATCTCTCTGCTCGTCGACACTGCCATTAGCCCTATATTCTGTACCCCTGTTACTCTTACTAAAGTGAATCACCTCACACTTTTCCGCATTAAACTCCATTTGCCACCTCTCAGCCCAGCTCTGCAGCTTATCTATGTCCCTCTGCAAACTGTAACATCAATCCTCACTGTCTACAACTCCTCCAACTTTGGTGTTGTCAACAAATTTACTAACCCATCCTTCTACACCCTCACCTAGGTCATTTATAAAAATGACAAACAGCAGTGGCCCCAAAACAGATCCCTGACGTACACCACTTGTAACTGAACTCCAGGTCACCACCACCCTCTGTCTTCTATCAGCTAGCCAATTCCTGATCCAAACTGCTAAATCACCCTCAATCCCATGCATCTGCATTTTCTGCAGTAGCCTACCATGGGGAACCTTATCAAACGCTTTACTAAAATCCATATACACCACGTTAACTGCCTTACCCTTATCCACCCCTTTGGTCACCTTTTCAAAGAACTCGATAAGGTTTGTGAGGCACAACCTACCCTTCACAAAACCGTGTTGACTATCCCTAATCAATTTATTTCTCTCTAGACGATTATAAATCCTATCCCTTATAATTCTTTCCAAAACTTTGCCCACAACAGAAGTAAGGCCCTCCGGTCTATAACTCCCAGGATGGTCTCTACTCCCCTTCTTGAACAAGGGGACAATATTTGCTATCCTCCAGTCTTCCGGCGCTATACCTGTAGCCAATGATGACATGAAGATCAAAGCCAAAGGCTCTGCAATCTCCTCCCTAGCCTCCCAGAGAATCCTAAAGTAAATCCCATCCGGCCCAGGGGACTAATCTATTTTCATACTCTCAAGAATTGCTAACACCTCCTCCTTATGTACCTCAATCCCGTCTAGTCTACAACCCTGTATCGCAGTATTCTCCTCGACTACATTGACTTTTTCCTGCGTGAATACTGGCGAAAAATACACATTCAGTGCCTCTCCTACCTCTTCAGGCTCTACGCACAACTTCCCGCTGCTGTCTCTTATAGGGAGGGAAATCTGCCATCCTTACCTGGTCTGGCCTACATGTGACAGTTATATGGTTGACTCTCTACTGCCCTCCAAGGACAACTAAGGATGGACAATAAATGCTGGCCAGCCAGCGATGCCCATGTCCCACAAATGAATAAAAAAAACATTGTCTGGTTCTCCTTGATCAATTCCCCTAGTTACATTCTCAAAGAATTCCAATAGATCCCTCAAGCATGATTTCCCTTTTGTAAATCCATGCTGACTTTGTTGATTATCCCACTGCCTTCCAAATGTTGAGTTATGAAATCCTTGATAATGGAGCAACTTCCTCAGTGCTGATGTTAGGCTCACTGGTCTATAGTTCCCTGTTTTCTCTCTACCTCCCTTTTTGAATAGTGGGCTGACATTAGCCACCCTCCAATCTGTAGGAATTATTCCAGAGTTCAAAGAATTGTGGAAAATAACCACCAATGAATCTAGTATTTCCAGGGCCACTTCCTGAAGTACTCTGGGATGAAGATTATCAGGACCTGGAGATTTATCCACCTTTAATCCCATCAATTTCCCCAAAACCATTTCTCTATTAATGTTGATTTCCTTCAGTTCCTCACTAAAACAGGTTTCTCTCAGCACTCCTGGTACATTATTCATCTCTTCCTTTGTGAAGACTGAAGCAAAGTATAAACTTAATTCCTCAGCCATTTCTCTATTCCCTGTTATGAACTCTCCCGTTTGTGACTGTAAGGGGCCTAAATTTATTTTTGTCGATCTTTTTCTCTTTACATATAGAAACTGTTACAGTCAGTTATTATGTTGACTTTGTCTGATTATCCCACTGCCTTCCAAATGCCGAGTTATGAAATCCTTGATAATGAACTCTAGCAGTTTCCCCAGTGCCGATGTTAGGCTCACTGATCTTTAGTTCGTGTTTTCTCTCTACCTCCCTTTTTGAATAGCGGGCTTACATTAACTACCCTCCAATTTATAGATTCCAGTCTGGCACAACCTGAAAAAGGAGTCACAGCACCTTGTAGTCCCTGTATCACAGTGAACAGTGTAGTCATACATTAAGCAATGGGTGCACAAATTCCCCAACCCAATGGGCAGATCAGAAACTCTCCTGTAGACTGTCTGATCCAGTTTATCCTTACCAAGCTCCAGAGAGGACTCCTGAGACAGAAGGGGAAGGTGGTGGTGTTGCGTTGGTATCCTTTGTGTAAGCAATGCTGCTGGAGGTTGGTGTGGGAGACAAGATGCCAACATTACACAAAGTGGCATCATCAGAATCCACTAAAGAAACAGAGTGAGCCGCATTAACACAGAAATGCACAGGCCAACATTGAGAACACCATTTACCCAAACAACTTGGTACTCCCACACCCCCATGTACACTCTCTCCTATCACTGACTCTCCCCCATTCCCCCTCCCACACCCCCATGTACACTCTCCCCTATCACTGACTCTACCCCCATTCCCCCCTCCCACACCCCCATGTACACTCTCTCCTATCACTGACTCTACCCCCATTCCCCCTCCCACACCCCCATGTACACTGAGGAAGTCAGGAAGTTACTTGGACAAATAAACTGGAAGGAGGCGTTCTTAGGGAAAAGTACCGAAGGAAGGTGGCGGATATTCAAGGAATGTTTGTCTGGCGCTCTGCATGACAATGTTCCGATGAGACAAGGGGGTTTTGGTAGGTCGCGGGAACCGTGGTGCACGAAGGCTGTGTTGAACCGAGTCAGGAGGAAAAGGAAGGTGTACAAAAGGTTCAGGGAACTAGGAGAGGTTAAGGATCTTGAAGAATATAAGGACTGTAGAAAGGAGGTTAAAAGGGAAATTAGGAGAGCCAGAAGGGGTCATGAGAAGACCTTGGCGGGTAAGGTTAAGGAAAATCCCAAGGCCTTCTATAAATATGTGAAAGGTAAAAGGGTGAGAAGGGAAAGGATAGGACCTATAAAAGGTGAAGGGGGAAAGGTCTGTGTAGAACCAGAAGAAATGGCGGAGGTGCTTAATGAGTACTTTGCCTCAGTATTCACAGTGGAAGCTGATTTGGGAGATCTTGCTATGGACTTGCAGCAGGTGGAAAAGATTGAGTACGTGGACATTAAGGAAGAGGATGTGTTCGAACTTTTGAATTCTATCAAAATAGATAAGTCGCCGGGACCAGATGGGATGTACCCCAGGATACTGTGGGAGGCCAGAGAAGTGATTGCAGGGCCCCTGGCGATGATCTTTGCGTCGTCAATGGAGACGGGAGCGGTTCCGGAAGATTGGAGGATTGCGGATGTAGTCCCTATTTTCAAGAAAGGGAACAGAGATAGCCCGGGAAATTACCGCCCGGTGAGTCTGACCTCAGTGGTTGGTAAGGTGATGGAGAGGGTTCTGAGGGACAAGATTTATGAGCATTTGGAGAGGTTTGACATGATCAGGAATAGTCAGCATGGATTTGTCAAGGGCAGGTCGTGCCTTACGAGCCTAGTTGAGTTCTTCGATAATGTGACTGAACACATTGACGAAGGAAGTGCCGTGGACGTAGTGTACATGGACTTCAGCAAGGCTTTTGATAAAGTCCCCCATGCAAGACTTCTTGAGAAGGTGAGAGGGCATGGGATCCAAGGGCCTTTGGCCTTGTGGATCCAGAACTGGCTTGCCTGCAGAAGGCAGAGAGTGGTTGTGGATGGGTCTTTTTCGGAATGGAGGTCAGTCACCAGTGGGGTGCCCTAGGGATCTGTTCTGGGACTCTTGCTGTTTGTCATTTTCATAAATGACCTGGATGAGGAAGTGGAGGGATGGGTTAGCAAGTTCGCTGATGACACGAAGGTCGGCGGTGTTGTGGATGGTCTGGAAGGATGTCAAAAGTTGCAGCAGGACATAGATAGGATGCAGGAATGGGCGGAGAAGTGGCAGATGGACTTCAACGCGGACAAATGTGTAGTCGTCCATTTCGGCAGAACCAACGGGATGAACGAATACACTATCAAGGGCAGGAGTCTTAGTAGCGTTGAAGAGCAGAAGGATCTCGAGGTCCGGGTTCACAGGACTCTTAAATCGGCCTCGCAGGTGGAGGAGGTGGTCAAGAAGGCGTATGGTGTACTGGCCTTCATTAATCGAGGGATTGAGTTTAGGAGTCGGGAGGTAATGCTGCAACTTTACAGGACCCTCGTCAGGTCTCATTTGGAGTACTGTGCGCAGTTCTGGTCGCCTCACTATAGGAAAGACGTAGAAGCTATTGAAAGGGTGCAGAGGAGATTTACAAGGATGTTGCCTGGACTGGGAGGCATGCCTTATGAAGATAGGTTGAGGGAGCTGGGACTCTTTTCCCTGGAGAGGCGAAGGTTGAGAGGCGACCTGATAGAAGTTTATAAAATGTTGAGAGGAATAGATAGGGTGGACTCTCAGAGGATATTTCCTCGGGTTGAAATGGTCGCTACAAGAGGACACAGATTTAAGGTGCGGGGAGGGAAGTACAGAGGTGATGTTAGGGGTAAGTTTTTCACTCAGAGGGTGGTGAGTGAATGGAATCGGCTGCCGTCATCGGTGGTGGAGGCGAACTCGCTGGGGTCTTTTAAAAGACTTCTGGATGAGTATATGGGGTTTAATGGGATTGGGGGTTATAGATAGGTCTATAGATTGGTGGGGTTGATGTGATCAGCACAACTCGAGGACCGAAGGGCCTGTTTGTGCTGTAATGTTCTATGTTCTATCACTGACTCTACCCCACCAGTCCCCCTCCCACACCCCCATGTACACTCTCCCCTATCACTGACTCTACCCCACCAGTCCCCCTCCCACACCCCCATGTACACTCTCCCCTATCACTGACTCTACCCCCATACCCCCCTCCCACATCCCCATGTACACTCTCTCCTATCACTGACTCTATCCCCCATTCCCCCTCCCACACCCCCATGTACACTCTCCCCTATCACTGACTCTCCCCCCCATTCCTCCTCCCACACCCCCATGTACACTCTCCCCTATCACTGACTCTCCCCCCCATTCCCCATCCCACACCTCCATGTACACTCTCCCCTATCACTGACTCTACCCCCATTCCCCCCTTCCACATCCCCATGTACACTCTCCCCTATCACTGACTCTCCCCCCCATTCCTCCTCCCACACCCCCATGTACACTCTCTCCTATCACTGACTCTCCCCCCATTCCCCCTCCCACATCCCCATGTACACTCTCCCCTATCACTGACTCTCCCCCCATTCCCCCTCCCACATCCCCATGTACACTCTCCCCTATCACTGACTCTCCCCCCCATTCCCCATCCCACACCCCCATGTACACTCTCCCCTATCACTGACTCTACCCCCATTCCCCCCTTCCACATCCCCATGTACACTCTCCCCTATCACTGACTCTCCCCCCCACTCCCCCTCCCACACCCCCATGTACACTCTCTCCTATCACTGACTCTACCCCCATTCCCCCTCCCACATCCCCATGTACACTCTCTCCTATCACTGACTCTACCCCCCATTCCCCCACCCACACCCCCATGTACACTCTCCCCTATCACTGACTCTACCCCCATTACTCCTCCCACACCCCCATGTACACTCTCCCCTATCACTGACTCTACCCCCCAGTCCCCCTCCCACACCCCCATGTACACTCTCCCCTATCACTGACTCTACCCCCCAGTCCCCCTCCCACACCCCCATGTACACTCTCCCCTATCACTGACTCTATCCCCATTCCCCCCTCCCATACCCCCATGTACACTCTCCCCTATCACTGATTCTCCCCCCATTCCCCCTCCCACACCCCCATGTACACTCTCGCCTATCACTGACTCTACCCCCCTGTCCCCCCTCCCACACCCCCATGTACCCTCTCCCCTATCACTGACTCTACCCCCCATTCCCCCTCCCACACCCCCATGTACCCTCTCCCCTATCACTGACTCTACCCCCCATTCCCCCTCCCACACCCCCATGTACACTCTCCCCTATCACTGACTCTCCCCCATTCCCCCTCCCACACCCCCATGTACACTCTCCCCATCACTGACTCTACCCCCAGTTCACCTCCCACACCCCCAGGTACACTCTCCCCTATCACTGACTCTACCCCCCATTCCCCCCTCCCACACCCCCATGTACACTCTCCCCTATCACTGACTCTCCCCCCATTCCCCCTCCCACACCCCCATGTACACTCTCCCCTATCACTGACTCTCCCCCCCATTCCCCCTCCCACACCCCCATGTACACTCTCCCCTATCACTGATTCTATCCCCCATTCCCCCTCCCACACCCCCATGTACACTCTCCCCTATCACTGACTCTCCCCCCCATTCCCCCTCCAAACCCCCATGTACACTCTCCCCATCACTGACTCTACCCCCCGAGTCCCCCTCCCACACCCCCATGTACGCTCTCTCCTATCACTGACTCTCCCCCCATTCGCCCTCCCACACCCACATGTACACTCTCTCCTATCAGTGAATCTACCCCCCAGTCCCCCTCCCACACCCCCATGGACACTCTCCCTATCACTGACTCAACCCCCCAGTCCCCCTCCCACACCCCCATGTACACTCTCCCCTATCACTGACTCTACCCCCCAGTCCCCCTCCCACATCCCCATGTACACTCTCCCTCTCCCACACCACCATGTATACTCTCCCTCTCCCACACCACCATGTACACTCTCCCTCTCCCACACCACCATGTACACTTGCCCTCTCCCACACCACCATGTACACTCTCCCTCTCCCACATCCCCATGTACACTCGCCCTCTCCCACACCACCATGTATACTCTCCCTCTCCCCCCACCACCATGTACACTCTCCCTCTCCCACACCCCCATGTACACTCTCCCTCTCCCACATCCCCATGTACACTCGCCCTCTCCCACACCACCATGTATACTCTCCCTCTCCCACACCACCATGCACACTCTCCCTCTCCCACACCACCATGTACACTCTCCCTCTCCCACATCCCCATGTACACTCGCCCTCTCCCACACCACCATGTACACTCTCCCTCTCCCACACCACCATGTACACTCTCCCTCTCCCACATCCCCATGTACACTCGCCCTCTCCCACACCACCATGTATACTCTCCCTCTCCCACACCACCATGTACACTCGCCCTCTCCCACACCACCATGTATACTCTCCCTCTCCACACCCCCATGTACACTCTCCCTTTCCCACACCAACATGTATACTCTCCCTCTCCCACATCCCCATGTACACTCGCCCTCTGCCACACCACCATGTACACTCTTCCTCTCCCACACCACCATGTATACTCGCCCTCTCCCACACCACCATGTATTCTCTCCCGCTCCCACATGCCCATGTACACTCGCCCTCTCCCACACCACCATGTATTCTCACCCTCTCCCACATGCCCATGTACACTCGCCCTCTCCCACACCACCATGTACACTCGCCCTCTCCCACACTACCATGTACACTCTCCCTCTCCACATCCCCATGTACACCAGCCCTCTCCGACACCACCATGTACACTCACCCTCTCCCACACCACCATGTACACTCGCCCTCTCCCACACCACCATGTACACTCTCCCTCTCCCACACCACCATGTACACTCACCCTCTCCCACATCCTCATGTACACTCTCCCTCTCCCACACCACCATGTACACTCTCCCTCTCCCACATCCCCATGTACACCCGCCCTCTCCCACACCACCATGTACACTCACCCTCTCCCACACCACCATGTACACTCGCCCTCTCCCACACCACCATGTACACTCTCCCTCTCCCACACCACCATGTACACTCACCCTCTCCCACATCCTCATGTACACTCTCCCTCTCCCACACCACCATGTACACTCACCCTCTCCCACATCCCCATGTACACTCTCCCTCTCCCACACCACCATGTACACTCTCCCTCTCCCACACCACCATGTACACTCTCCCTCTCCCACATCCCCATGTACACTCTCCCTCTCCCACATCCACATGTACACTCTCCCTCTCCCACACCACCATGTATACTCTTCCTCTCCCACACCACCATGTATACTCTCCCTCTCCCACACCACCATGTATACTCTCCCTCTCCCACATCCTCATGTATACTCTCCCTCTCCCACATCCTCATGTACACTCTCCCTCTCCCACATCCTCATGTACCCCCTTCCTCTCCCACATCCCCATGTACACTCTCCCTCTCCCACACCACCATGTACACTCGCCCTCTCCCACACCACCATGTATACTCTCCCTCTCCCACATCCTCATGTATACTCTCCCTCTCCCACATCCTCATGTACACTCTCCTTCTCCCACATCCTCATGTACCCTCTCCCTCTCCCACATCCCCATGTACACTCTCCCTCTCCCACACCACCATGTATACTCTCCCTCTCCCACATCCTCATGTACACTCTCCCTCTCCCACATCCTCATGTACACTCTCCCTCTCCCACATCCCCATGTACACTCTCTCCTATCACTGACTCTACCCCCCATTTTGATAAGGTCCCCCATGCAAGACTTCTTGAGAAGGTGAGAGGGCATGGGATCCAAGGGCCTTTGGCCTTGTGGATCCAGAACTGGCTTGCCTGCAGAAGGCAGAGAGTGGTTGTGGATGGGTCTTTTTCGGAATGGAGGTCAGTCACCAGTGGGGTGCCCCAGGGATCTGTTCTGGGACCCTTGTTGTTTGTCATTTTCATAAATGACCTGGATGAGGAAGTGGAGGGATGGGTTAGCAAGTTCGCTGATGACACGAAGGTCGGCGGTGTTGTGGATGGTCTGGAAGGATGTCAAAAGTTGCAGCAGGACATAGATAGGTGCAGGAATGGGCGGAGAAGTGGCAGATGGACTTCAACGCGGATAAATGTGTAGTAGTCCATTTCGGCAGAACCAACGGGATGAACGAGTACACTATTAAGGGCAGGGGTCTTAGTAGCGTTGAAGAGCAGAAGGATCTCGGGGTCCGGGTTCACAGGACTCTTAAATCGGCCTCGCAGGTGGAGGAGGTGGTCAAGAAGGCGTATGGTGTACTGGCCTTCATTAATCGAGGGATTGAGTTTAGGAGTCGGGAGGTAATGCTGCAACTTTACAGGACCCTCGTCAGGCCTCATTTGGAGTACTGTGCGCAGTTCTGGTCGCCTCACTATAGGAAAGACGTAGAAGCTATTGAAAGGGTGCAGAGGAGATTTACAAGGATGTTGCCTGGACTGGGAGGCATGCCTTATGAAGATAGGTTGAGGGAGCTGGGACTCTTTTCCCTGGAGAGGCGAAGGTTGAGAGGCGACCTGATAGAAGTTTATAAAATGTTGAGAGGAATAGATAGGGTGGACTCTCAGAGGCTATTTCCCCAGGTTGAAATGGTCGCTACGAGAGGACACAGATTTAAGGTGCGGGGAGGGAAGTACAGAGGTGATGTTAGGGGTAAGTTTTTCACTCAGAGGGTGGTGAGTGATTGGAATCGGCTGCCGTCGTCGGTGGTGGAGGCGAACTCATAGGGGTCTTTTAAAAGACTTCTGGATGAGTATATGGGGTTTAATGGGATTGGGGGTTATAGATAGGTCTATAGATTGGTGGGTTGATGCGATCGGCGCAACTCGAGGGCCGAAGGGCCTGTTTGTGCTGTAATATTCTATTCTATTCTATTCTATTCTATTCCCCCTCCCACACCCCCATGTACACTCTCCCCTATCACTGACTCTACCCCCCCATTCCCCCTCCCACAGCCCCATGTACACTCTCTCCTATCAATGACTCTCCCCCCATTCCCCATCCCACACCCCCATGTACACTCTCCCCTATCACTGACTCTACCCCCCAGACCCCCTCCCACACCCCCATGTACACTCTCTCCTATCACTGACTCTCCCCCCATTCCTCCTCCCACACCCCCATGTACACTCTCCCCTATCACTGACTCTACCCCCATTCCCCCTCCCACACCCCCATGTACGCTCTCTCCTATCACTGACTCTACCCCCCAGTCCCCTCCCACACCCCCATGTACACTCTCCCCTATCACTGACTCTCCCCCCATTCCCCCTCCCACACCCCCATGTACACTCTCCCTTTCACTGACTCAACACCCCAGTCCCACTCCCACACCACCATGTACACTCTCCCACTCCCACACCACCATGTACACTCTCCCTCTCCCACACCACCATGTACACTCTCCCTCACCACCATGTACACTCGCCCTCTCCCACAGCACCATGTATACTCTCCCTCTCCGACACCACCATGTACACTCTCCCTCTCCCACACCACCATGTACACTCTCCCTCTCCCACACCACCATGTACACTCTCCCTCTCCCACATCCCCATGTATACTCTCCCTCTCCGACACCACCATGTATACTCTCCCTCTCCGACACCACCATGTACACTCTCCCTCTCCCACACCAACATGTAGACTCGCCCTCTCCCACACCACCATGTATACTCTCCCTCTCCCACACCAACATGTACACTCGCCCTCTCCCACACCACCATGTATACTCTCCCTCTCCCACACCAACATGTACACTCGCCCTCTCCCACACCACCATGTACACTCTCCCTCTCCCACATCCTCATGTACACTCTCCCTCTCCCACACCACCATGTACACTCGCCCTCTCCCACACCTCCATGTATACTCTCCCTCTCCCACACCACCATGTACACTCTCCCACTCCCACACCACCATGTACACTCTCCCTCTCCCACACCACCATGTACACTCTCCCTCTCCCACACCACCATGTACACTCTCCCTCTCCCACACCACCATGTACACTCGCCCTCGCCCACACCACCATGTACACTCTCCCTCTCCCACACCACCATGTACACTCTCCCTCTCCCACACCACCATGTATACTCTCCCTCTCCGACACCACCATGTATACTCTCCCTCGCCCACACCACCATGTACACTCTCCCTCTCCCACACCACCATGTACACTCGCCCTCTCCCACACCACCATGTATACTCTCCCTCTCCGACACCACCATGTACACTCTCCCTCTCCCACATCCCCATGGACACTCTCCCTCTCCCACATCCCCATGTATACTCTCCCTCTCCGACACCACCATGTATACTCTCCCTCTCCGACACCACCATGTACACTCTCCCTCTCCCACACCACCATGTATACTCTCCCTCTCCCACACCACCATGTACACTCTCCCTCTCCCACATCCCCATGGACACTCTCCCTCTCCGACACCACCATGTATACTCTCCCTCTCCCACACCACCATGTACACTCTCCCTCTCCCACACCACCATGTACACTCTCCCTCTCCCACATCCCCATGGACACTCTCCCTCTCCGACACCACCATGTATACTCTCCCTCTCCCACACCACCATGTACACTCTCCCTCTCCCACACCACCATGTACACTCTCCCTCTCCCACATCCCCATGGACACTCTCCCTCTCCGACACAACCATGTATACTCTCCCTCTCCCACACCACCATGTACACTCTCCCTCTCCCACATCCCCATGGACACTCTCCCTCTCCGACACCACCATGTATACTCTCCCTCTCCCACACCACCATGTACACTCTCCCTCTCCCACACCACCATGTACACTCTCCCTCTCCCACATCCTCATGTACACTCGCCCTCTCCCACACCACCATGTACACTCGCCCTCTCCCACACCAACATGTACACTCGCCCTCTCCCACACCACCATGTATACTCTCCCTCTCCCACACCACCATGTACACTCTCCCTCTCCCACACCACCATGTATACTCTCCTTCTCCCACACCACCATGTACACTCGCCTTCTCCCACACCACCATGTACACTCTCCCTCTCCCACATCCCCATGTACACTCTCCCTCTCCCACACCACCATGTATACTCTCCCTCTCCCACACCACCATGTACACTCTCCCTCTCCCACACCACCATGTACACTCTCCCTCTCCCACACCACCATGTACACTCTCCCTCTCCCACACCAACATGTACACTCGCCTTCTCCCACACCACCATGTACACTCTCCCTCTCCCACATCCCCATGTACACTCTCCCTCTCCCACACCACCATGTATACTCTCCCTCTCCCACACCACCATGTACACTCTCCCTCTCCCACACCACCATGTATACTCTCCCTCTCCCACACCACCATGTACACTCTCCCTCTCCCACACCACCATGTACACTCTCCCTCTCCCACACCACCATGTACACTCTCCCTCTCCCACACCAACATGTACACTCGCCCTCTCCCACACCACCATGTACACTCTCCCTCTCCCACATCCCCATGTACACTCGCCTTCTCCCACACCACCATGTACACTCTCCATCTCCCACATCCCCATGTACTCTCCTCTCCCACACCACCATGTATACTCTCCCTCTCCCACATCCTCATGTATACTCTCCCTCTCCCACATCCTCATGTACACTCTCCCTCTCCCACATCCTCATGTACCCTCTCCCTCTCCCACATCCCCATGTACACTCTCCCTCTCCCACACCACCATGTACACTCTCCCTCTCCCACACCACCATGTATACTCTCCCTCTCCCACATCCTCATGTACACTCTCCCTCTCCCACATCCTCATGTACCCTCTCCCTCTCCCACATCCCCATGTACACTCTCCCTCTCCCACACCACCATGTACACTCTCCCTCTCCCACACCACCATGTATACTCTCCCTCTCCCACATCCTCATGTACACCCTCCCTCTCCCACACCACCATGTATACTCTCCCCCTTCCACATCCCCATGTACACTCTCTCCTATCACTGACTCTCCCCCCCATTCCCCCTCCCACACCCCCATGTACACTCTCCCCTATCACTGACTCTACCCCCCCATTCCCCCTCCCACACCCCCATGTACACTCTCCCCTATCACTGACTCTACCCCCCAGTCCCCCTCCCACACCCCCATGTACGCTCTCTCCTATCACTGACTCTACCCCCCAGTCCCCCTCCCACAACCCCATGTACACTCTCCCTCTCCGACACCACCATGTACACTCTCCCTCTCCCACATCCCCATGTACACTCTCCCTCTCCCACACCACCATGTACACTCTCCCTCTCCCACACCACCATGTACACTCTCCCTCTCCCACACCACCATGTACACTCTCCCTCTCCCACATTCCCATGTACACTCTCCCTCTCCCACACCACCATGTATACTCTCCCTCTCCCACACCACCATGTACACTCTCCCTCTCCCACACCACCATGTACACTCTCCCTCTCCCACATCCCCATGTACACTCTCCCTCTCCCACATCCTCATGTACACTCTCCCTCTCCCACACCACCATGTATACTCTCCCTCTCCCACACCACCATGTATACTCTCCCTCTCCCACACCACCATGTATACTCTCCCTCTCCCACACCACCATGTACACTCGCCCTCTCCAACACCACCATGTACACTCGCCCTCTCCCACACCACCATGTATACTCTCCCTCTCCCACACCACCATGTACACTCTCCCTCTCCCACACCACCATGTACACTCGCTCTCTCCCACACCACAATGTACACTCGCCCTCTCCCACATCCCCATGTACACTCTCCCTCTCCCACATCCCCATGTACACTCTCCTCTCCCACACCACCATGTATACTCTCCCTCTCCCACACCACCATGTACACTCTCCCTCTCCCACATCCCCATGTACACTCGCCCTCTCCCACACCACCATGTACTCTCGCCCTCTCCCACACCACCATGTATACTCTTCCTCTCCCACACCACCATGTACACTCGCCCTCTCCCACACCACCATGTATTCTCACCCTCTCCCAGATGCCCATGTACACTCCCCCTCTCCCACACCACCATGTACACTCGCCCTCTCCCACACCATCATGTACACTCGCCCTCTCCCACATCCTCATGTACACTCTCCCTCTCCCACACCACCATGTATACTCTCCCTCTCCCACACCACCATGTACACTCTCCCTCTCCCACATCCCCATGTACACTCTCCCTCTCCCACACCACCATGTATACTCTCCCTCTCCCACATCCCCATGTACACTCTCCCTCTCCACATCCCCATGTATACTCTCCCTCTCCCACACCACCATGTACACTCTCCCTCTCCCACATCCCCATGTACACTCTCCCTCTCCCACACCACCATGTATACTCTCCCTCTCCCACACCACCATGTATACTCTCCCTCTCCCACACCACCATGTACACTCTCCCTCTCCCACACCACCATGTACACTCTCCCTCTCCCACATCCCCATGTATACTCTCCCTCTCCCACACCACCATGTACACTCGCCCTTTCCCACATCACCATGTACACTCACCCTCTCCCACATCCCCATGTATACTCTCCCTCTCCCACACCACCATGTACACTCTCCCTCTCCCACATCCCCATGTACACTCTCCCTCTCCCACACCACCATGTACACTCGCCCTTTCCCACATCACCATGTACACTCACCCTCTCCCACATCCCCATGTATACTCTCCCTCTCCCACACCACCATGTACACTCTCCCTCTCCCACATCCCCATGTACACTCTCCCTCTCCCACACCACCATGTACACTCTCCCTCTCCCACACCACCATGTACACTCGCCCTTTCCCACACCACCATGTACACTCACCCTCTCCGACATCCCCATGTATACTCTCCCTCTCCCACACCACCATGTACACTCTCCCTCTCCCACATCCCCATGTACACTCTCCCTCTCCCACACCACCATGTACACCCTCCCTCTCCCACACCACCATGTACACTCTCCCTCTCCCACACCACCATGTACACTCGCCCTTTCCCACACCACCATGTACACTCACCCTCTCCCACATCCCCATGTATACTCTCCCTCTCCCACACCACCATGTACACTCCCCCTCTCCCACACCACCATGTACACTCGCCCTCTCCCACACCACCATGTACACTCTCCCTCTCCCACACCACCATGTACACTCGCCCTTTCCCACACCACCATGTACACTCACCCTCTCCCACATCCCCATGTATACTCGCCCTCTCCCACACCACCATGTACACTCTCCCTCTCCGACACCACCATGTACACTCTCCCTCTCCCACACCACCATGTACACTCGCCCTTTCCCACACCACCATGTATACTCTCCCTCTCCCACATCCTCATGTACACTCGCCCTCTCCCACACCACCATGTATACTCTCCCTCTCCCACACCACCATGTATACTCTCCCTCTCCCACACCACCATGTATACTCTCCCTCTCCCACACCACCATGTATACTCTCCCTCTCCCACACCACCATGTACACTCTCCCTCTCCCACACCACCATGTATACTCTCCCTCTCCCACACCACCATGTACACTCTCCCTCTCCCACATCCCCATGTATACTCTCCCTCTCCCACATCCTCATGTACACTCGCCCTCTCCCACACCATCATGTATACTCTCCCTCTCCCACACCACCATGTATACTCTCCCTCTCCCACACCACCATGTACACTCTCCCTCTCCCACACCACCATGTATACTCTCCCTCTCCCACACCACCATGTATACTCTCCCTCTCCCACACCACCATGTACACTCTCCCTCTCCCACATCCCCATGTATACTCTCCCTCTCCCACATCCTCATGTACACTCGCCCTCTCCCACACCATCATGTATACTCTCCCTC
Organism: Prionace glauca; assembly: GCA_037974335.1. Lineage (NCBI taxonomy): Eukaryota > Metazoa > Chordata > Chondrichthyes > Carcharhiniformes > Carcharhinidae > Prionace > Prionace glauca. Next base: position 675,181 of record CM075725.1, on the reverse strand, counting down.
TCCCACACCACCATGTATACTCTCCCTCTCCCACACCACCATGTATACTCTCCCTCTCCCACACCACCATGTACACTCTCCCTCTCCCACACCACCATGTATACTCTCCCTCTCCCACACCACCATGTACACTCTCCCTCTCCCACATCCCCATGTATACTCTCCCTCTCCCACATCCTCATGTACACTCGCCCTCTCCCACACCATCATGTATACTCTCCCTCTCCCACACCACCATGTATACTCTCCCTCTCCCACACCACCATATATACTCTCCCTCTCCCACATCCTCATGTACACTCTCCCTCTCCCACACCATCATGTATACTCTCCCTCTCCCACACCACCATGTATACTCTCCCTCTCCCACACCACCATGTACACTCTCCCTCTCCCACACCACCATGTACACTCTCCCTCTCCCACACCACCATGTATACTCTCCCTCTCCCACACCACCATGTACACTCTCCCTCTCCCACACCACCATGTACACTCTCCCTCTCCCACATCCCCATGTACACTCTCCCTCTCCCACACCACCATGTACACTCTCCCTCTCCCACATCCTCATGTACACTCTCCCTCTCCCACACCACCATATATACTCTCCCTCTCCCACATCCCCATGTACACTCTCCCTCTCCCACACCACCATGTATACTCTCCCTCTCCCACACCACCATGTATACTCTCCCTCTCCCACACCACCATGTACACTCTCCCTCTCCCACACCACCATGTACACTCTCCCTCTCCCACATCCCCATGTACACTCTCCCTCTCCCACACCACCATGTATACTCTCCCTCTCCCACACCACCATGTATACTCTCCCTCTCCCACACCACCATGTACACTCTCCCTCTCCCACACCACCATGTACACTCTCCCTCTCCCACACCACCATGTACACTCGCCCTTTCCCACATCACCATGTACACTCACCCTCTCCCACATCCCCATGTATACTCTCCCTCTCCCACACCACCATGTACACTCTCCCTCTCCCACATCCCCATGTACACTCTCCCTCTCCCACACCACCATGTACACTCGCCCTTTCCCACATCACCATGTACACTCACCCTCTCCCACATCCCATGTATACTCTCCCTCTCCCACACCACCATGTACACTCTCCCTCTCCCACATCCCCATGTACACTCTCCCTCTCCCACACCACCATGTACACTCTCCCTCTCCCACACCACCATGTACACTCGCCCTTTCCCACACCACCATGTACACTCACCCTCTCCGACATCCCCATGTATACTCTCCCTCTCCCACACCACCATGTACACTCTCCCTCTCCCACATCCCCATGTACACTCTCCCTCTCCCACACCACCATGTACACCCTCCCTCTCCCACACCACCATGTACACTCTCCCTCTCCCACACCACCATGTACACTCGCCCTTTCCCACACCACCATGTACACTCACCCTCTCCCACATCCCCATGTATACTCTCCCTCTCCCACACCACCATGTACACTCCCCCTCTCCCACACCACCATGTACACTCGCCCTCTCCCACACCACCATGTACACTCTCCCTCTCCCACACCACCATGTACACTCGCCCTTTCCCACACCACCATGTACACTCGCCCTCTCCCACACCACCATGTACACTCTCCCTCTCCCACACCACCATGTACACTCGCCCTTTCCCACACCACCATGTACACTCACCCTCTCCCACATCCCCATGTATACTCGCCCTCTCCCACACCACCATGTACACTCTCCCTCTCCGACACCACCATGTACACTCTCCCTCTCCCACACCACCATGTACACTCGCCCTTTCCCACACCACCATGTATACTCTCCCTCTCCCACATCCTCATGTACACTCGCCCTCTCCCACACCACCATGTATACTCTCCCTCTCCCACACCACCATGTATACTCTCCCTCTCCCACACCACCATGTATACTCTCCCTCTCCCACACCACCATGTATACTCTCCCTCTCCCACACCACCATGTACACTCTCCCTCTCCCACACCACCATGTATACTCTCCCTCTCCCACACCACCATGTACACTCTCCCTCTCCCACATCCCCATGTATACTCTCCCTCTCCCACATCCTCATGTACACTCGCCCTCTCCCACACCATCATGTATACTCTCCCTCTCCCACACCACCATGTATACTCTCCCTCTCCCACACCACCATGTACACTCTCCCTCTCCCACACCACCATGTATACTCTCCCTCTCCCACACCACCATGTACACTCTCCCTCTCCCACATCCCCATGTATACTCTCCCTCTCCCACATCCTCATGTACACTCGCCCTCTCCCACACCATCATGTATACTCTCCCTCTCCCACACCACCATGTATACTCTCCCTCTCCCACACCACCATGTATACTCTCCCTCTCCCACACCACCATGTACACTCTCCCTCTCCCACACCACCATGTATACTCTCCCTCTCCCACACCACCATGTACACTCTCCCTCTCCCACATCCCCATGTATACTCTCCCTCTCCCACATCCTCATGTACACTCGCCCTCTCCCACACCATCATGTATACTCTCCCTCTCCCACACCACCATGTATACTCTCCCTCTCCCACACCACCATATATACTCTCCCTCTCCCACATCCTCATGTACACTCTCCCTCTCCCACACCATCATGTATACTCTCCCTCTCCCACACCACCATGTATACTCTCCCTCTCCCACACCACCATGTACACTCTCCCTCTCCCACACCACCATGTACACTCTCCCTCTCCCACACCACCATGTATACTCTCCCTCTCCCACACCACCATGTACACTCTCCCTCTCCCACACCACCATGTACACTCTCCCTCTCCCACATCCCCATGTACACTCTCCCTCTCCCACACCACCATGTACACTCTCCCTCTCCCACATCCTCATGTACACTCTCCCTCTCCCACACCACCATATATACTCTCCCTCTCCCACATCCTCATGTACACTCTCCCTCTCCCACATCCCCATGTATACTCTCCCTCTCCCACATCCCCATGTCCACCCTCCCTTGTCACTGACACTCATTGGGAAACACAGCACAGGAGTGGACCTTGTGCTCTGTGCTGATGAGTGCCTCACTGGCAGTTATATTCAGCCAGTGTTCCTGATGGATGTGGAAACAAACGCTTGTGAAAGGTGCAGTTTTGCTGAAAGCAGAGGAACACGATGTCGAGTCAGTGCGATTTTGGGGGCCGGACAGTGTTACCCACCTGACGCTGTGAGGGATTGCTCCACGATGCCCACTTTGACCACCTGTTAAAATCACAGAACAGCGGCTGAGACATCAGTCAGAGTTTGGTATGATCTTCCTGCTTTATAAATCAATGAGTTTAATACAACCAACCTGCTCTTATATGTTTAAGAACAAAGAAAATTCCAGCATAGAAGAAGGGCCTTCCAAACCTGCACCAACCGTGCTGCCCGACTGAACTAAAACCCCCTCCCCTTCCGGGGACCATATCCCTCTATTCCCATCCTATTCATGGATTTATCAAGACGCCCCTTAAAACTCACTATCGTATCCGCTCCCACTCCCTCCCCCGGCAGCGAGTTTCAGGCACCCACCCCCCTCTGTGTAAAAATTCTCCCTCGTACATCTCCTTTAAACCTTGCCCCTCACACCTTAAACCTGTTCCCCTGAGTAATTGACTCTTCCACCCTGGGGAAAAGCTTCTGACTATCCACTCTGTCCATGCCTCTCATAATCTTGTAGACTTCTATCAGGTCTCCCCTCAACCCCCGTCACTCCAGTGAGAACAAACCAAGTTTCTCCAACCTCTCCTCATAGCTAATGCCCTCCATACCAGGGCAACATCCTGGTAAATCTTTTCTGTACCCTCTCCAAAGCCTCCACATCCTCCTGGTAGTGTGGCGACCAGAATTGAACACTCCAGGTCTGATTTTACCATTACGTTACGCTTGTTTTCAGGAACGTAAATGTGATAAAGTCAGGTGTGAGGCCATTAACGCGATCCACACCCGCGTCCGTGCAGATACCCACTTCACTGAGGCCCAAAAATGGCCGCAATCTGATTTGCATCCAAAATGGGCGCAACAGCGATTTAAATGTATTTGCATGTATTTAAATTGAATTAATGAACTGCCTGCCCAACTCTACCGACCTTTCCCCCTTTTACCTCTGCGTTCGCGCATCCAGATCTGCCTCAAAACAGATCTGCTCAGCAAAGGTCTGATTCAGGCACTCCAGCTTCTGAAGAGGTGAGTTCAGAGCTTCCAACAGGGGGTGGAGATGATGGGGGTACATCATTCCCTAGTGAGGGGGGTGGGGTGGGGATGATGGGGGTACATCATTCCCTAGTGAGGGGGGGTGGGGTGGGGATGATGGGGGTACATCATTCCCTAGTGAGGGGGGGTGGGATGGGGATGATGGGGGTACATCATTCCCTAGTGAGGGGGGGTGGGGTGGGGATGATGGGGGTACATCATTCCCTAGTGAGGGGGGGTGGGGTGGGGATGATGGGGGTACATCATTCCCTAGTGAGGGGGGGTGGGGTGGGGATGATGGGGGTACATCATTCCCTAGTGAGGGGGGGTGGGGTGGGGATGATGGGGGTACATCATTCCCTAGTGAGGGGGGGTGGGATGGGGGTGAGGGGAGCACATCATTCCCTGGTGAGGGAGGGTGGGGGTGAGGGGGGCACATCGTTTCCTGGTGAGGGGGGTGGGGGTGAGGGGGTGCACATCGTTTCCAGGTGAGGGGGGGTGGAGGTGAGGGGGGGGGGGGTGGGGGTGAGGGGTGGCACATCATTCCCTGGTGAGGGGGTTGTGGGGTGGCAGGAGAAGGGAGTCATCTTTTGGTGGGGAGGGAGGAAAGGTGGGTCAGATGTATCTCTGGTTGGGGGAGGGGTAGGGCAGATTGTTGTCTGGGTGGGGAGGGAGCGCAGTTTGTTGTCTAGGTGGGGGGGGGGAGGGCAGATTGTCGTCTGGTTGGGGGGGTGGGTGCAGATTGTCGTCTGGTTGGGGGGGTGGTTGCAGATTGTCGTCTGGTTGGGGGGGTGGGTGCAGATTGTTGCCTGGTTGGGGGGGGGCAGATTTTTGTCTGGTTGGGGGGGGCAGATTGTTGTCTGGTTGGGGGGGGGGGCAGATTGTTGTCTGATGGGGGGGGCAGATTGTTGTTGGTTGGGGGGGCAGACGAGGGGGCACCTCGTAACCTTCTTCTCTCCAAAGAAAATAACCTCAAGTCCCTCAGCCCTTCCTCATAAGACTTTCCCACCATACCAGGCAACATCCTGGTAAACCTCCTCTGCACCCTTTCCAATGTTTCCACATCTTTCTTATAATGCGGCGACCCAGAACTGTACACAATACTCCAAGTGCGGCTGCACCAGAGTTTTGTACAGTTGTAACATGACCTCATGGCTCCGAAATTCAATCCCTATACCAATAAAAGCTAACACACCGTACGCCTTCTTAACAACGTTATCAACCTGAGTGCCAACTTTCAGGGAGCTATGCACATGTACACCGAGATCTCTCTGCTTGTCAACACTACTAAGAGTCCTTCCATTAGCCCTATATTCTGTACCCCTGTTACTCTTACCAAAGTGAATCACCTCACACTTTTCTGTATTAAACTCCATTTGCCACCTCTCGGCCCAGCTCTGCAGCTTATCTATGTCCCTCTGCAAACTGTAACATCCATCCTCACTGTCTACAACTCCTCCAACTTTGGTGTCATCAGCAAATTTATTAATCCATCCTTCTACACCCTCATCTAGGTCATTTATAAAAATGACAAACAGCAGTGGCCCCCAAACAGATCCTTGAGGTACACCACTTGTAATTGAACTACAAGTTCAGTTACAAGTGATGTACCTCGAGTTCAGAACTCCGATCGTTTTGGGCACTCTAAGCCCTGCCCAGAGCGCGATTCAGACCCACGATTTTTTTTTCGGACTGAGTTCACATGGAGGTGCCTGAAAGCAGATTTCCAAGACAGGTCTGAACTGTACCCAGATTCAGCACTTAGAATGAAAATGGTAGAAAGGGCTCAAGCATGGCCTAACTAAGGTTCTATAAAGCTGCAACATGACTTGCTAATTTTTAAACTCAATACCCCGGCCGAAGAAGGCAAGCATGCAGGAGAGGCTGAATGAACTAGGCTTGTACTCGTTAGAGTTTAGAAGAATGAGGGGAGATCTCATTGAGACGTATAAGATGATGAATGGGATGGATAGGATAGAGGTGGAGAGACTCTTCCCGCTCATAAAGGACAGTAGGACTAGGGGGCACAGCCTCAAGATAAAGGGGAGGTGGTTTAGAATGGAGTTGAGGACGAACTTCTTCACTCAAAGGGTGGTGAATCTCTGGAATTCTCTGCCCGTTGAAGTGGTGGAGGCTGCCTCGCTAAATATTTTTAAGACGCGGGTTGATAGGTTTTTGATAAGAGAGGGGATTAAGGGTTATGGGGAGAGGGCTGGAAAGTGGAACTGAGCCACGACAGATCAGCCATGATCTTATTGAATGGCGGGGCAGGCTCGAAGGGCTAGATGGCCTCCTCCTGCTCCTATTTCTTATTTTCTTATGCCTTCTTGACTACCTTCTCCACCTGCATTGCCATTTTCAATGACGTGTACCTGTACACCCAGATCCCTTTGCCTATCAATACTCTTAAGGGTTCTGCCATTATCTGAAATCAACCTTTCAAAATTATCTCACATTTAAACTCCATCTGCCATCTCTCCGCCCAAGTCTCCAACTGATCTATATCCTGCTGTATCCTCTGATGGTCCTCATCGCTATCCACAAATCTACCAACCTTTGTGTCATCCGCAAACTTACTAATCAATCCAGTTACATTTTCCCTCCAAATCGTTTATATATATTGACCGAGCCAGTTTTGTATCCACCTTGCCAGCTCACCTCTGATCCCATGCAACTTCACCTCCTGCACCAGTCTGCCATGAGGGACCTCATCAAAGACCTTACTGAATGTGTGGTGAGCTGCCTTCTTCAACCGCTGCTGTCCCTGAGGTGTAGGTACACTCACAGTCCTGTTCGGGACGGAGTTCCAGGATTTTGACCCAGTGAAGGAATGGTGATATATTTCCAAGTCAGGATGGTGAGTGACTTGGAGAACTTGCAGCAAGTGATGTTCTCTGCGAAGAATTTTGAGCCTTTGATCTGTTCTTGTAACGCTGCGGCTAGTCTAGTTTCTGGCTAATAATAACCCCCAGGATGTTGACAGCAAGGGATTCAGTGATGGCAAAGTCACTGAATGTCAAGGGGAGATGGTCATTCCCTGGTACTTGTGTGACACTCAGCTATGAAGGGAACTGGATAGCCTGGGCTGTTTTCCTTAGAGCAGAAATGGCTGACTGAGGGATACAAAATTATGAAAGAAATAGAAGGAGTGGATAGGAAGAAATCTCCCCCCTCAATAGAAGGGTCAATAACTAGGGGGTAGAGATTTAATCTCAACTCATTGCCCAGAAGAGATACACAGCCTCACAACACTGAAGATGTGTTTAGATAAATATTTGAAAAGCAGACAAGGCTACAGACCAAGTGCTGGGAAATGGGATTTGAATTCTGTGATGGTTAAGAGATGTACTTTCATTCTGCTTCTCTGCAGGTTTTTTAAGCAGGCCTGGTTTATTTGTTTTGGCACCCTGCTGTCTGTGCTGATATCAAAGAACAAAGAAAGTTACAGCACAGGAACAGGTCCTTCAGCCCCTCCAAGCCTGCACCAACCATGCTGCCTGACTTAACTAAAGCCCCCTTCCCTTCCGGGGACCATATCCCTCTATTCCCATCCTATTCATGTACTTGTCAAGACGTTCCTTAAAAGTCACTACCGTATCCACTTCCACTGCCTCCCCCGGCAGAGAGTTCCAGGCACGCACTACTCGGTGTAAAAAAAATCTGCCTCGTACATCTCTTTCAAAACTTGCCCCTCGCACCTTAAACCTGTGCCCCCAGTAACTGACTCTTCCACCCTGGGAAAAAGCTTCTGACTATCCACTCTGTCCATCCTCTCATAATCTTGTAGACTTCTATCAGTTCTCTCTTCAACCTCCATCGTTCCAGTGAGAACAAACCAAGTTTCTCCAACCTCTCCTCATAGTTAATGCCCTCCGTACCAGGCAACATCCTGGTAAATCTTTTCTGTATTAGGGGTCGGTGCTGGGGCCTCAGCTATTTACCATTTATATAGATGATCTGGAGGAGGAGGCTGAGTGTAGGGTGACAAAATTTGCTGATGACACAAAGATGAGTGGAAAAGCAAATTGTGCGGAGGGTGTGGAAAGTCTGCAGAGGAATCTGGATAGGCTGAGCGAGTGGGCGAGGACCTGGCAGATGGAGTACAATGTTAGCAAGTGTGAGGTTATCCACTTTGGCAGGAATAATAGTAGAAGGGATTACTATTTAAAGGGTGAAAAGCTGCAGCATGCTACGGTGCAGAGGGACCTGGGCGTCCTTGTACGTGAGTCGCAAAAACCCAGGCTGCAGGTGCAGCGGGTGATCAAGAAAGTGAATGGGATGCTGGCCTTTATAATGAGGGGGATAGAATATAAAAGCAGGGAGGTCTTGCTGCAACTGTATAGGGCACTGGTGAGGCCGCAGCTGGAGTACTGTGTGCATTTTTGGTCGCCACACTTAGACAAAGATATTTTGGCCTTGGAGCGAGCACAGAGGAGGTTCACTAGGCTGATACCAGAGATGAGGGGGTTGAACTATGAAGAGAGACTAAATAGACTGGGTCTGTACTCGTTGGAGTTTAGAAGGATGAGGGAGGATCTTATAGAGACCTTTAAAATAATGAAAGGGATGGATAGGGTAGAGGTTGAGAGATTCTTCCCGCTAAGGAAGGATAGTTGCCGGGATAGTTTCCTCGAACAGTGTGTGTTGGAGCCGACGAGGGAGCGAGCTATCTTGGATCTGGTGTTATGAAATGAGACGGGTAGAATTAGGGACCTTGCGGTGAAGGATCCTCTTGGGAAGAGTGATCATTGTATGGTGGAGTTTCTGATGCAAATGGAGGAGGAGAAAGTGGGTTCCCGGTCACGCGTCCTTTGTTTGAACAGAGGGGAGTACGGTAGGATGAGAGAAGAATTGGCGAATGTGGACTGGGGGAGCCTGTTGGAGGGAGGGTCTGCTAAGGAAGAGTGGAGGATCTTTAAGGAGATCTTTCTTGGTGCTCAGCAGAAATTTATTCCGATGGTTAAAAAGGATCGTAGGAGGAGAGGTAATAAGCCGTGGATAACGAAGGAGGTGAAGGAAAGTGTTAAATTAAAAGCGGAGGCGTTTAGAGTAGCTAAGAGTAATGGGCGAGAAGAGGATTGGGAGAGGACTAAATGTCAACAAAGAATGATGAAGAAGTTGATAAAGAAGGGTAGGATAAACTATGAAGCTGGGCTAGCGCTTCATATAAAAAAGGATAGCAAGAGTTTTTATATATATATAAAAAGGAAGAGGCTGGCTCGGGTGAACGTTGGACCCTTAGAGGATGAGAAAGGGGACCTAGTGGTAGGGGATGGGGATATGGCTAAGGTATTGAATAACTTTTTTGTTTCGGTCTTCACGGAGGAGGACGTGAATTATTTGCTGGGTGTTAGCAATGGAAAGATGGTAGGAGTGGAGGGCCTGAATGAAATTATTGTTACTAGAGAGGCGGTGCTCGACAGACTAGAGGGACTGATTGTGGACAAGTCCCCAGGACCGGATGGAATGCATCAAAGGGATCTGAAGGAAATGGCGGAGGTGATAGTGGATGCCTTGGTGATTATTTTCCGAACGTCGCTGGATTCCGGGGAAGTGCCAGAAGATTGGAAAATGGCTAATGTTACGCCATTGTTTAAGAAGGGTGGCAGGCAAAAGGCGGGGAATTATAGGCCGGTTAGTTTAACGTCTGTTGTAGGAAAAATGTTAGAATCTGTGATCAAGGAGAAAATAGCGAGGCATCTTGAGGAGAATTGTTTGATAGAGCAGATGCAGCACGGTTTCGTTAAGGGGAAGTCGGATCTGACGGATTTATTGGAGTTCTATGAGGATGTGTCTAGGGCAATGGATAGAGGAGAGCCGGTGGATGTGGTCTTTCTTGATTTTCAGAAGGTGTTTGACAAGGTGCCTCACAAGAGGTTATTGCAGAAGGTCAGGGGGCATGGAGTTGGGGGTAGGGTGTTAGCGTGGATAGAGGATTGGCTGTCAAATAGGAGGGGGTCAATGGGTGCTATTCGGATTGGCAGTTAGTGACTAGTGGAGTGCCCCAGGAGTCGGTGCTGGGGTCTCAGCTATTCACCATTTATACAGATGATCTGGAGGAGGGAACCGAGTGTATGGTGTCGAAATTTGCTGATGACACCAAGATTGGTGGAACGGCAAATTGTGCGGAGGGTGTGGAGAGTCTGCAGAAGGATCTAGATAGGCTGGGCGAATGGAATTTAATGTTGGCAAATGTGAGGTTGTCCACTTTGGTAGGAATAATGGTAGGAAGGACTATTACTTACATGGCGAAAAACTGCAGCAGGCGACGGTGCAGAGGGACCTTGGGGTCCTTGTGCATGAGTCGCAAAAACCCAGCCTGCAGGTGCAGCAGGTGGTCAGGAAGGCAAATGGGATGCTGGCCTTCATAGCGAGGGGGATTGAATATAAAAGTAGGGAGGTCTTGCTGCAGCTGTACAGGGCACTGGTGAGGCCGCAGCTGGAGTACTGTGTGCAGTTTTGGTCGCCGTACTTACGCAAGGATATTTTGGCCTTGGAGGGAGTGCAGAGGAGGTTTTCTAGGCTGATACCAGAGTTGAGGGGGTTGAGCTATGAGGAGAGGCTGAATAAGCTAGGCTTTATTAGAGTTCAGAAGAATGAGGGGAGATCTCATTGAGACATATAAGATGTTGAAGGTCCTATGAGGAGAGACTGAGGGATTTGGGGTTGTTTTCGCTGGAAAGAAGGAGGCTAAGAGGGGATCTTATTGAAACATATAGAACATAAGAACATAAGAAATAGGAGCAGGAGTAGGCCATCTAGCCCTTCGAGCCTGCCCCGCCATTCAATAAGATCATGGCTGATCTGTCGTGGCTCAGCTCCACCTTCCCGCCCTCTCCCCATAACCCTTAATCCCTTCTCTTATCAAAAACCCATCAACCCGATTCTTAAAAATATTTAGCGAGGCAGCCTCCACCACTTCAACGGGCAGAGAATTCCAGAGATTCACCACCCTTTGAGTGAAGAAGTTCCTCCTCAACTCTGTTCTAAACCGCCTCCCCTTTATCTTGAGGCTGTGCCCCCTAGTCCTACTGTCCTTTCTGAGCGGGAAGAGTCTCTTCACCTCTATCCTATCCATCCCATTCATCATCTTATACGTCTCAATGAGATCTCCCCTCATTCTTCTAAACTCTAACGAGTACAAGCCTAGTTTATTCAGCCTCTCCTCATAGCTCAATCCCCTCAACTCCGGTATCAACCTAGTAAACCTCCTCTGCACTCCCTCCAGGGCCAAAATATCCTTGCGCAGGTGCGGCGCCCAAAACTGCACACAGTACTCCAGCTGCGGCCTCACCAATGCCCTATACAGCTGCAGCAAGACCTCCCTACTTTTATATTCAATCCCCCTCGCTATGAAGGCCAGCATCCCATTCGCCTTCCTGACCACCTGCTGCACCTGCAAGCTGGGTTTTTGCGACTCATGCACAAGGACCCCGAGGTCCCTCTGCAACGTCGCCTGCTGCAGTTTTTCGCCCCGTAAGTAATAGTCCTTCCTACCATTCCTCCTACCAAAGTGGACCACCTCACACTTGCCAACATTAAATTCCATTTGCCATTTCCTGGCCCATTCGCCCAGCCTATCTAGATCCTTCTGCAGACTCTCCACACCCTCCGCACAATTTGCCTTTCCCCCAATCTTGGTGTCATCAGCAAATTTCGACACCCTGCACTCAGTCCCCTCCTCCAGATCATCTATATAAATGGTAAATAGCTGAGGTCCCAGCACCGATCCCTGGGGCACCCCACTAGTCACCAACCGCCAATCCGAATAGCACCCATTGACCCCCACTCTCTGCCTCCTATTTGACAACCAATCCTCTATCCACGCTAACACCCTACCCCCAACTCCATGTCCCCTGACCTTCTGCAATAACCTCTTGTGAGGTACCTTGTCAAACGCCTTCTGAAAATGCAGAAAGACCACATCCACCGGCTCTCCTCTATCCACTGCCCTAGACACATCCTCATAGAACTCCAGTAAATTTGTCAGACACGACTTCCCTTTAATGAAACCGTGTTGCGTCCGCCCTATCAAGCAATTCCTCCCAAGATGCCTCGCTATTTCCTCCTTAATGACAGATTCTAACATTTTACCTACCACAGACGTTAAACTAACCGGCCTATAATTCCCTGCCTTTTGCCTGGCACCCGTCTTAAACAACGGCGTAACATTAGCCGTTTTCCAATCTTCCGATGATCAGAGGTTTAGATAGGGTGGACAGTGATAGCCTTTTTCCTCTGATGGAGAAATCTAGCACGAGGGGGCATGGCTTTAAATTAAGGGGGGGTAGTTATAGGACGGATGTCAGGGGTAGGTTCTTTACCCAGAGGGTGGTGAGGGATTGGAATGCCCTGCCTGCTGCAGTTGTGGATGCGCCTAGTTTGGGGGCATTTAAGAGATCTGTGGATAGGTTTATGGATGAAAAGGGATTGGTTTAGGTTAGTGGGTCATTGTTTTGTAACTGGTCGGCGCAACATCGTGGGCCGAAGGGCCTGTTCTGCGCTGTAATGTTCTATGTTCTATGAATGGGATGGATAGGATAGAGGTGCAGAGGCTCTTCCCGCTCAGAAAGGACAGTAGGACTAGAGGGCACAGCTCAGGATAAAGGGGAGGGGCAGTTTAGAACGGAGTTGAGGAGGAACTTCTTCACTCAAAGGGTGGTGAATCTCTGGAATTCTCCGCCCGTTGAAGTGGTGGAGGTTGCCTCGCTAAATATTTTTAAGACGCGGGTTGATAGGTTTTTGATAGGCAAGGGGAATTAAGGGTTATGGGGAGAGGGTGGCAATGTGGAACTGAGCCATGATGTGGATGTGCCGACATTGGACTGGGGTAAACACAGTAAAAAGTCTGACAACACCAGGTTTTAGTCCAACCTATTTATTTGATAGTAAACTCACAAGCTTTCGAGGTTTCCCTCTTCGTCAGGTGAATGGAGAGTTCTGGCCTCGGACAGAGCATATAAAGCACTGACAGTTTAGAGATTACTGATTAGAATGCGAATCTTTACACCTAACCTGCTGTTCAAGTCCTAAAGTGGCTGACAATGTGTGTGGAAGGAGCACTGATCACAGTTTACAGAGATGTGTATTATCTCCAGACAGCACAGTGAGTGAGGTTTTGCAAACCCAGGCAAGTCATGGGGGTTACAGATAGTGCGACATGAACCCAAGATCCCTGTTGAGACCGTCCTCATGTGTGCGGAACTTGGCTATCAGTCTCTGTTCAGCGACTCTGCGCTGTCGTGTGTCATGAAGGCTGCCTTGGAGAATGCTTACCCGAAGGTCAGAGGCTGAATGCCCGTGACCACTGAAGTGTTCGCCAACAGGAAGGGAACAGTCTTGCCTGTGATTGTCGAGCCATGTTCATTCATCCGTTGTCGTAGCATCTGCATGGTCTCCCCAATGTACCATGCTTCGGGACATCCTTTCTTGCAACGTATCAGGTAGACAATGTTGGCCGAGTTGCAAGAGTATTTACCATGTACCTGGTGGATGGTATTCTCACGTGTGATGATGGTATCCATGTCGATGATCCGGCATGTCTTGCAGAGGTTGCTGTGGCAGGGTTGTGTGGTGTTGTGGTCACTGTTCTCCTGAAGGCTGGGTAGTTTGCTGCGAACAATGGTCTGTTTGAGTTTGTGTGGTTGTCTGAAGGCAAGAAGTGGGGGTGTGGGGATGGCCCTGGCGAGATGTTCGTCTTCGTCAATGATATGTTGAAGACTCCGGAGAAGATGTCGTCGTTTACTATCAAATAAATCGGTTGGACTAAAACCTGGTGTTGTCAGACTTTGAACTGAGCCATGACAGATCAGCCATGATCTTATTGAATATAAAAGTAGGGAGGTCTTGCTGCAGCTGTATAGGGCATTGGTGAGGCCGCAGCTGGAGTACTGTGTGCAGTTTTGGGCGCCGCACTTGCGCAAAGATATTTTGGCCTTGGAGGGAGTGCAGAGGAGGTTTACTAGGCTGATACCAGAGATGAGGGGGTTGAGCTATGAGGAGAGGCTGAATAAACTAGGCTTGTACTCGTTAGAGTTTAGAAGAATAATGGGAGATCTCATTGAGACGTATAAGATGATGAATGAGATGGATAGGATAGAGGTGGAGAGACTCTTCCCGCTCAAAAAAGACAGTAAGACTAGGGGGCACAGCCTCAAGATAAAAGGGGGGCGTTTTAGAACGGAGTTGAAGAGGAACTTCTTCACTCAAAGGGTGGTGAATCTCTGGAATTCTCTGCCCGTTGAAGTGGTGGAGGCTGCCTCGCTAAATATTTTTAAGACGCGGGTTGATAGGTTTTTGATAAGAGAAGGGATTAAGGGTTATGGGGAGAAAGCGGGAATGTGGAACTGAGCCACGACAGATCAGCCATGATCTTATTGAATGGCGGGGCAGGCTCGAAGCGCTAGATGGCCTACTCCTGCTCCTATTTCTTATGTTCTTATGTTAAATGTGGCCTCACTAAGGTTCTATAAAGCTGGAACATGACTTGCCAATTTTTAACTCAATGCCCCGGCTGATGAAGGCAAGCATGCATACATCTTCAACTCAACAGACTGGTCAAGATCTTTGATCCGGACCTTCAGAGCACTCTCCATGCCCTCATCCCACGTATTCCCCACATTGGAGATCTCTACTCCTCCCGAGAATACACAAGGCAAATGCACCTGTCCGTTCCATCGAATCGGGCAATGGGACCCTGTGTGTGAACCTCTCCGGCTATGTCAAGGGCATCCTGAAACCCATTGTACAAAGAACCCCCAGCTTTTATTGCGACACTACTGATTTCCTACAGAAACTCAGCACACAAGGAGCAGACGAACCAGGAGCTTTCCTTGTCACAATGGATGTCTCGGCACTCTACACCAGCATCCCCCATGACGATGGCATTGCTGCAACTGCCTCAGTACTCAACATCGACAACTGCCAGTTTCCAGATGCAATTTTATAACTCATCCGTTTCATCCTGGACCACAATGTCTTCACCTTCAACAACCAGTTCTTCATCCAGACACACGGAACAGTCATGGGGACCAAATTTGCACCTGCATATGCCAACATCTTCATGCACAGGTAGGTACAAGACCTCTTCACCGCACAGGACCTTCAACAGATGCTATACACTCGATACATCGATGACATTTTCTTCCTTTGGACTCATGGGGAACAATCACTGAAACAATTATATGATGACATCAACAAGTTCCATCCCACCATCAGACTCACCATGGATTATTCTCCGGAATCAGTGGCATTCTTGGACACATGCATCTCCATTAAGGATGGTCACCTCAGCACCTCACTGTACCGCAAGCCCATGGATAACCTCACGATGCTCCACTTCTCCAGCTTCCACCCTAAACACGTTAAAGAAGCCATCCCTTACGGACAAGCCCTCTGTATACACAGGATCTGTTCAGATGAGGAGGATCACAACAGATACCTCCGATGCTGAAAGATGCCCTCACAAGAACAGGATATGGTGCTCGACTCATCGATCGACAGTTCCAACGTGTCACAGCACAAAACCGCACCGACCTCCTCAGAAGACAAACATGAGACACGGCGGACAGAGTACCCTTGTCATCCAGTACTTCCCCAGAGCGGAGAAGCTATGACATCTTCTCCAGAGCCTTCAACACGTCATTGATAAAGACAAACATCTCACCAGGGCCATCCCCACACCCCACTTCTTGCCTTCAAACAAGTGCACAACCTCAAACGGACCATCGTCTGCAGCAAACTACCCAGCCTTCAGGAGAACAGTGACCACAACACCACACAACCCTGTCACAGCAACCTCTGTAAGACATGTTGGATCATCGACATGGATGCCATCATCTCACATCAGAACACCATCCACCAGGTACATGGCACATACTCTTGCAACTCGGCCAACGCTGTCTACCTGATACGCTGCAGGAAAGGATGTCCCGAAGCATGGTACATTGGGGAGACCATGCAGACGCTACGACAACAGATGAATGAACATCGCTCGACAATCACCAGGCAAGAGTGTTCTCTTCCTGTTGGTGAACACTGCAGTGGCCACGGGCATTCAGTCTCTGATCTTTGTTCTCCAAGGCGGCCTTCATGACACATAACAGCGCAGAGTCGCTGAGCAGAGACTGATAGCCAAGTTCCGCACAGATGAGGATGACCTCAACCAGGAGCTTGGGTTCATGTCACACTATATGTAACCCCCATGACTGCCTGGACTTGCAAAATCTCACTTACTGTACTGTTTGGAGACAATACACATCTCTTTAACCTGTGCTTAATGCTATCTCCACTCACATTGTCTGTATCTTTAAGACTTGATTAGCTGTAAAGACTCGCATTCCAATCATTATTTTGTAAATTGAGTTTGTGTCTTTATATGCCCTGTTTGTGAATAGAATTCCCACTCACCTGATGAAGGAGCAGCGCTCTGAATGCTAGTGGCATTTGTTACCAAATAAACCTGTTGGACTTTAACCTGGTGTTGTGAGACTTCTTCCTGGGTGTGAACTGCCAGTGGGACAGGGCATATCCAGGAATAGCGATTGTGGGGTCTGAGACATTGCACGGGAGTTTCCAGCCGCGCTCGCCCCAAAACCAGAAAATCCCAACCAAGATTAGCGGGCCTTTCCATGGTCTGCCCCCACCCCGCCTCCCTGCTAGAATTCGAGTGGTGGGTGGAACACAAACATTCTGTCCATTAGCTGTAAGGTACGTTTCTGTGAGAATGACTGTTCAGCTGTTGCTGTGACTAGTCTGTGAGACAGCTCTCCCAGTTTTGGCACTAGCCCCCAGTAAGGAGGACTTTGCAGGGTGGAGAAAGCTGGGCTTGCCAGTATTATTTTGTGTGGACAGGTCAATGCTGGGTAATCTATCTCGTAAAATTCCTTTTAGACTTTGTAGTGATTGATACAACTGAGTGTCTCGCTTGGCCATTTCAGAGGGCCAAGCGACACAACGAGTCAACCACACTGCTGTGGCTTTGAAATCTCATGTAGACCAGACCAGGTAAGGATGGTGAACCAGATAGGTTTTTCTGACAATTGACAATCGTTTCTTGGTCACCACTACTGAGAGCAACTTTATATTCCAAATGTATTAACTAAATTTGAATTTCATCAGTTGCTGTGTGGGATTTGAAACTATGCCTCCAGAGCATTACCCTAGTCTGGGGATTGTTAGTTCAGTGAGATTATCACTACCCCACTGCCTCTCTGCTACAAAAGGACAGGTGCAGTCAGTGGGGTAAAATTGGCAGACAGAGTATAATGTGGGAAAATGTAAACTTGTCAACTTTGACAGGAAGAATAGCAAAGCAAGATATCTTAACCCCCTGTTAACTCTCGATAACCTTTCACCTCAATTAATCAAGAATCTATCTCGCTCTGCCTTAAAAACATTCAAAGACTCTGCTTCATTGCTTTTTGAGGAAGAGCATTCCAGAGACTCTCAACCTTCAGAGAAAAACATTCTCCTAACTGTTGTGACAAGTGTTTTTTTTTAATCATGATCTCTGCAACTCTTCCCTCAGTGTCATTCATGTTCACAGCCTTTGGTGATGTCATTGTTGGGAGGAAAAGAAAATCCCTGGGCAGGTTAGGTGACAGGAGTTCATTTTTCCCACAATATTCTTCACATCCAGATTTTTGTCCACTCACTCAATCTGTCAATGTCCCTTTGTAGCCTCCTTGCATCCTTTTTATGATTTAACCACTACACAGTGGCACAGTGGTTAGTACTGCTGCCTCACTGCACTAGGGACTGAGATTCAATTCCCAGTCTGGGTCGCCGTCTGTGTGGAGTTTGCACATTCTCGCCGTGTCTGTGTGGGTTTCCTCCAGGTGCTCTGGTTTCCTCCCACAGTCCAAAGATGTGCAGGTTAGGTTGATTGGTCATGGTAAATTGCCCCTTACTGTCAGGGGGATTAGCAGGGATTGGAGGGATGGGGCCTGGATGGGATTGTTGTCAGTGCAGGCTCAATGGGCTGAATGGCCTTCTGCACTGTAGGGATTCTAGAATTCTACTTTTCTACTGAACTTTGTGGAATCAGCAAATTTAGCTAACTAATCTTCAATCAAGGCCAATATGTTACCCATGACACCACAAGCTTTCATTTTCCATAATAACCTTTGATGTGACATCTTATTAAATGCCTTCTGGAGATCTGGGATTACGGAGGATATTGAAGACTTGGTCAGGAAGAAGAGGGAGGTGTATGTCAAAACAAATGGGTACGGAGAGTGCGCTGGAAGAATACAGCGAGAGTAGGAGGGAGCTAAAAAGGGGAATTAGAAGGGCGAAGAGAGGGCATGAGATGGCTTTGGCTGGTAGGATGAAGGAAAATCCAAAGGCATTTTATTCCTATATCAGAGGCAAGAGAGTGGTTAGAGGGAAAATTGGTCCTCTTAGGGACAAGAGTGGTGAGTTGTGTATTGAGTCGGAGGGGATGGGGGAGCTCCTGAATGAATACTTTGCGTCGGTATTCACAAAGGAGAGGGGTTCGGAATCGTGTGGTCTCTTGGAGGGAGTGGAGGTTTATTTGCAGGATATAGTTATTACGAGAGAGGAAGTGCTAGGGCTTTTAGGTAGCGTAAGGACGGATAAAGCTCCGGGGCCTGATGGTATTTATCCCAGGCTGCTTAGGGAGGCGAAAGATGAAATTGCTGGGCCTCTGGCGCAAATCTTTGTCTCTTCTTTGGACACAGGTGAGGTCCCAGAAGACTGGAGGGTAGGAAATGTGGTCCCATTGTTCAAAAAAGGCAGTAGGGATAACCCTGGGAATTATAGACCGGTGAGTTTGACGTCGGTGGTAGGGAAGTTAATGGAAAAAATATTTAGGGGTAGGATGTATGAGCATTTGGAGCGTTGCGATCTGATTAGGGATACGCAACATGGCTTTGTTAGAGGGAGGTCTTGCCTTACGAATCTGGTGGAATTCTTTGAGGAGGTGACAAAAACGGTTGACGATGGGAGAACCGTTGATGTCATCTATATGGATTTCAGTAAGGCGTTTGACAAAGTCCCTCACGGTAGGCTGGTAGAAAAGGTTAAGGCACATGGGATACGAGGCCAGGTAGCTAGGTGGATTGAGAACTGGCTGGGAAATAGGAGACAGAGGGTAGCTGTGGAAGGGACCTTGTCGGGCTGGAGGCCAGTGACCAGTGGTGTGCCGCAGGGCTCAGTACTGGGACCTCTCCTCTTTGTAGTCTACATAAATGACTTGGAAGAGGGCGTAGGTGGTGTGATTAGCAAGTTTGCTGATGACACCAAGATGGCAGAGTTGGCGGGTACGGAACTGGATTGTCAGGTGATACAACAGGATATAGATAGGTTGGTGCAGTGGGCAGATAGGTGGCAGATGGCATTTAATCCTGACAAATGCGAAGTGATGCATTTTGGACAGAATAATGCAGAGAGGAGCTATGTGATTAAAGGGAGGCCGATTAGGAGTATAGACATACAGAGGGACCTGGGAGTGCAGGTTCACAAATCCATGAAGGTTGCATCACAAGTGGAGAAGGTTGTTAGGAAGGCTTATGGGATGTTGGCCTTTATAGGAAGGGGCATAGAGTTTAAAAGCTGCCGTCTAATGCTTCAGTTGTACAGAACGTTGGTTAGACCGCATTTGGAGTACTGCGTCCAGTTCTGGTCACCTTACTACCGGAAGGACATGGAGTCTCTGGAAAGGGTGCAGAGGAGGTTTACCAGGATGTTGCCTGGCATGGGGGGACTGGGTTACGAGGAGAGGTTGAAGAAACTGGGACTATTCTCCTTGGAAAGGCGGAGATTGAGAGGGGACATGATAGAAGTATTTAAGATAATGAAGGGAATGGATAGAGTTAATAGTGAGAGACTGCTCCCTAGACTAGATACAAACACGAGAGGTCATCATTTAAGGGTGAGGGGGGAGAGGTATAATTTGGAGGTGAGAAGAAGATTCTTTACGCAGAGAGTTGTAGGGGTCTGGAACGCGCTACCGAGTAGGGTGGTGGAGGCAGGAACGTTGGACTCGTTTAAGATGCAGTTAGATGGGCACATGAGTGAAACGAGAATGGAGGGATATGGTAGGGGATATTAAATAGGGTTAAACCTCGGGAGACACCGGAAAGGCAGGCTGTAAGATTAATATTTTTGACTTTATTCCACAGGTGGAGGTCCACCTCGTGTCAAACGAGGGGCATTCACATGGCGGGTCGTGCCTGGGCTGCTCTTGGAAGTTCCAGGAGTGGCCTAGAACTTCGTGTCGATGTGTGTGCTTGATCCTGGACCGGTAGATGGGCGTCGCAACAGCTCAGTGACTAGCACTGCTGGCTGTGCAGGCACATGGATTTGGGCCTGTGTCTGTGGGAGTTTGCGCATTCTCCCTGTGGTTGCGTGGGTTTCCTCCGGGCGCTCCGGTTTCCTCCCACACCCCAAAAATGTGCTCTCAGGCTAATCGGTTTTTATCAAATTGACACTATTTCTTCCCTGAATCTGACTGAGTAGGGTTCCATTCATAGATATGCAGGGTAGAATAGGTGCAGGGTGATGTGGCGGCGCGGGCTCGTTGGGCCGAAGGGCCTGTTTCCCGTGCTGGATTGTTCTTTGTTCTTTGTATCTAAGTCCAGTACATCCACTGGTTCCCCTTTATCTACAGCTCATGTGACTCCTTCAAAGAACTCCACACAGCACAGAAGTTAAGGAGAGCACATTAAGTAGTAAAGGCAGTGTCAGTAATCCTAGTACCAGACAGATCAGGCAAAAACAAGACAGAGAGCAAGGGAAGTCCAGATTAAACCGCATTTATTTCAATGCAAGAGGCCTGATGGGCAAGGCAGGTGAACTCAGGGTACATGGGACTAGGATAGTATAGCAATTACTGACACATGGCTAAGGGAGAGACAGGACTGGCAGCTCAATGTTCCAGGGTACAGATGCTATAGGAAAGATAGAACAGGAGGTAAGAGAGGAGGGGGTGTTGCATTTTTGATCAGGGAAAGCATCACGGCCATACTGAGATGGGATATATCCGAGGGTTCATCCACTGAGTCTATATGGGTCGAACTGAGAAAGAAGAAGGGGGAAATCACTTTGATAAGGTTGTACTATAGGCCCCTAAATAGTCAGCAGGAAATTGAGGAGCAAATATGTAAGGAGATGACAGATAGCTCTGAGAAAAATAGGGTGGTAATAGTCAGAGATTTTAACTTTCCCAACATTGACTGGGACAGCCATAGTATTAGAGGGTTGGATAGAGAGAAATTTGTTGAGTGTATTCAGGAGGAATTTCTCATTCAGTATGTGGATGGCCCAACTAGAGAGGGGGTAAAACTTGACCTCCTCTTGGGAAATAAGGAAGGGCAGGTTACAGAAGTGTTAGTGCTGGTCACTTTGGGACCAGTGAGCATAATTCTATTAGTTTTAAGACAGCTATGGAGAATGATAGGTCCGGCCCATTAATTAATGTTCTAAATTGGGGCTAGGCCAATTTTGATGGTATCAAGCAGGAACTTTCAAAAGTTAATCGGGGGAATCTGTGGGAAGGCAAAGGGATGTCTGGTAAATGGGAGGCTTTCAAAAGTGTGTTAACCAGGGTTCAGGGTAAGCACATTCCTCTTAGAGTGAAGGGCAAGGCTGGTAGAAGTAGGGAACCCTGGATGACTTGGGGTATTGAGGCCCTGGTCAAGAAGAAGACAGGCACATGACATGCATAGGTAGCTAGGATCAAGTGAATCCCTTGAAGAGTATATGGGGCATAGGAGTAAGTTAAGAGAGAAATCAGGAGGGCAAAAAGGGGACACAAGATTGTTTTGGCAGATAAGGCAAAGGAGAATCCGAAAGGCTTCTACAAATACATAAAGAGTAAAAGGGTAACGAGGGTGAGAGTACGGCCTCTGGAGAATCAAAAAGGTCATCTATGTGCGGATCCACAAGAGATGGGTGAGATCCTAAATGAATATTTCTCATCTGTATTTACTGTTGAGAAAGGTGGGGATGTTAGGGAACTTGGGGAAATAAATAGTGATGTCTTGAGGAGTGTACATATTACAGAGAAGGTGGTGCTGGAAGTCTTAAAGGGCATCAAGTTAGATAAATTCCCGGGACCTGATGAAGTGTATCCCAGGACACTGTGGGAGACTAGGGAGGAAATTGTGGGTCCCCTAGTCGAGATATTTGTATGATCAATAGTCACGGGTGAGGTGCCTGAAGATTGGAGAGTAGCAAATGTTGTACCTTTGTTTAAAAAGGGCTGCAGAGAAAAGCCTGGGAACTACAGGCCAGTGAGCCTCACATCTGTGGTGGGTAAATTGTTGGAAGGTATTTTGAGAGACAGGATCTACAGGCATTTAGGAACACAAGAACTGATCAGAGACAGTCAGCATGGCTTTGTGAGTGGAAAATCATGTCTCACAAATTTGAGTTTTTGAAGAGTAATCAAGAAGGTAGATGAGGGCAGTGCAGTTGATGTTGTCTACCTGGACTTTAGCAAGGCCTTTGATAAGGTACCGCATAGTAAGTTGTTGCATAAGGTTAAATCTCACAGGATCCAGGGTGAGGTATCTAAATGGATACAAAATTTGCTGCTTAATAGAAGCCAGAGGATAGTGGTAGAGGGTTGTTTTTCAAACTGGAGGCCTGTGACCAGCGGTGTGCCTCAGGGATCAGTGCCGGGCCCACTGTTATTTGTCATTTATATTAATGATTTGGATGAGAATTTGAAGAAATGAGAAAGGATCTAAAAAGCGTGGATTGGGACAGGCTGTTCTCTGGCAAGCTTGTGATTGGTAAGTGGGAGGCCTTCAAAGGAGAAATTTTGAGAGTGCGGAGTTTGTATGTTCCTGACAGGATTAAAGGCAAAGTGAATAATAAGGAACCTTGGTTCTCGAGGGATACTGGCACTCTGATAAAGAAGAGAGATGTATGACATGTACAGGCAACAGAGAGCAAATAAGATGCTTGAGGAGTATAAAAAACTGCAAGAAACTACTTAAGAAAGAAATCAGAAGAGCTAAAAGAAGACATGAACATAGAACATTACAGCGCAGAACAGGCCCTTCGGCCCACGATGTTGCGCCAACCAGTTACAAAAACAATGACCCTCTAACCTAAACCAAACCCTTTCCATCCATAAACCTATCCACGGATCTCTTAAACTCCCCCAAACTAGGCGCATTTACAACTGCAGCAGACAGGGCATTCCAGTCCCTCACCACCCTCTGGGTAAAGACACCCTGACATCAGTCCTATAACTACCACCCCTTAATTTAAAGCCGTGCCCCCTCGTGCTAGCTTTGTCCATCCGAGGAAAAAGGCTATCACTATCCACCCTATCTAAACCTCTGATCATCTTATATGTTTCAATAAGGTCCCCTCGCAGCCGCCTTCTTTCTCACGAAAACAACCTCAAATCCCTCAGTCTCTCCTCATAGGACCTCCCCTCCATACCAGGCAACATCCTGGTAAACCTCCTCTGCATCCTCTCCAAAGCCTATAATGTGGGGACCAGAACTGCACACAATACTCCAAGTGCGGACGCACCAGAGTTTTGTACAGTTGCAACATGACGCTGCGACTCCTAAATTCAATCCCCCTACCAATAAACGCCAAGACACCGTATGCCTTCTTAACAACCTTATCTACTTGATTCCCAACTTTCAGGGATCTATGTACACATACACCTAGATCCCTTTGTTCATCCACACTATTCAGAGTCCTACTGTTAGCCCTATACTCTACACATCCATTATTCCTGCCAGAGTGAATTACCACACACTTTTCTGCATTAAACTCCATCCTCCACCTCTCGGCCCAGATCTGCAACTTGACCAAGTTTCCCTGTAGACCAAGACACCCTTCCTCACTATCTACCACACCTCCGACTTTGGTGTCATCAGCAAATTTATTAATCCACCCAGCTATACCCTCATCCAGATCATTTATAAAAGGTGGGAGGTTGCTTTGGCAGTCAAAGTGAAGGATAATCCTAAGATAATCTACAGGTACAGGTACATACTATCCGGAGTATAGATACGCAGAGAGACCTGGGGGTGCAGGTACACAAGTCCCTGAAGGTGTCGGTGCAGGTGCAGAATGTAATGAGGAAAGCGTATGGCATGTTAGCCTTCATAGGAAGGGGTATAGAATATAAGAGTAGGAGTCTGATGTTGCAGTTGTATAGAACGTTGGTTAGGCCTCACCTGGAGTACTGCGTCCAGTTCTGGTCGCCGTACTACCGGAAGGATGTAGAGATCCTGGAGAGAGTGCAGAGGAGATTTACCAGGATGTTGCCTGGTATGGAAGGGCTGTCTTACGAGGAAAGATTGAACGCACTTGGGCTGTTTTCCCTTGAGAGACGTCGGCTGAGGGGGGATCTAATAGAGGTTTATAAGATTATGAAGGGGATAGATAGAGTAAATGGTGGTAAGCTTTTTCCGCTATTAGAAATGGATAGAACGAGGGGTCACGGGCATAGGGTGAGGGGGGCTAGATATAAGACTAATATTAGAGGGCAGTTTTTCACACAAAGGGTAGTGGGGATGTGGAATGCACTGCCGAGTAAGGTGGTGGAAGCAGGCACGCTAGGGTTGTTCAAGAGTCACTTGGACAGCCACATGAGCGGTCTACATATAGGGGGATATAGCAGGCCTTACTAAACATTGTAGGCTTGGGGTTCAGTTTTAGCCTCAGGGATATAGAGTCTTTTTAATAATGAGTTTTTTATCCACAGGCATTTAAATCCAGCAAGGGGCATGCGGGCGGCAGGTTGTGGTGGGCTGCTCTTGGATGTTGCTTCGGGAGTTGCCTCCTGCTTCATGTCGTTGGTGTGCGTAAACTGGACCATCTCGAGGGCATCATGACAGCTCAGAGGCTATCTCTGTTGCTGTGCGGACACATGGATTTGGGCCTGTGTCCGTGGGATTTTGCGTGTTCTCCCCATGGTTGCGTGGGTTTCCTCCGGGTACTCCGGTTTCCTCCCACATCCCAAAAATGTGCTTTTAGGCTGATTGATTGGGTAACAAATTGTCCCTATATTGGACCTCCCTGATCCTCACACATTAGGCATAGACTAAAATCATGAATAGGTCACTGACCATGGGACGGCAGCGTGGGCTCGTTGGGCCGAAGGGCCTGTTTCCCGTGCTGTGTTGTTCTTTGTTCTTTGTTCTCTTCAGTATATGTATCTGTCAGTACTGACACTTATCCATCAGTAGTAGATAAAATATTGGAAGGAATACTAAGCGATAGGATCTACAAATATTTGGATAGACAGGGATTTATTAGGGAGAGTCAACATGGCTTTGCGCGTGGTAGGTCATGTTTAACCAATTAGTGTTTTTCGAGGAGGTTACCAGAAAAGTGGATGAAGGGAAGGCAGTGGATGTTGTCTACATGAACTTCAGTAAGGCCTTCAACAAGGTCCTGCATGGGAGGTTAGTTAGGAAGGTTCAGTCACTAGGTATAGATGGAGAGGTTGTAAATTGGATTAGACATCGGCTCAATGGAAGAAGCCAGAGAGTGGTTGTGGAGGATTGCTTCTCTGACTGGAGGCCTGTGACTAGTGGAGTGCCACAGGGATCAGTGCTGGGTCCATTGCTGTTTGTCATCTGTATCAATGATTGTGCGGAGGGTGTGGAGAGTCTGCAGAAGGATCTAGATAGGCTGGGCGAATGGGCCAGGAAATGGCAAATGGAATTTAATGTTGGCAAGTGTGAAGTGGTCCACTTTGGTAGGAGGAATGGTAGGAAGTACTATTACTTACGTGGCGAAAAACTGCAGCAGGCGACGGTGCAGAGGGACCTCGGGGTCCTTGTGCATGAGTCGCAAAAACCCAGCTTGCAGGTGCAGCAGGTGGTCAGGAAGGCGAATGGGATGCTGGCCTTCATAGCGAGGGGGATTGAATATAAAAGTAGGGAGGTCTTGCTGCAGCTGTATAGGGCATTGGTGAGGCCACAGCTGGAGTACTGTGTGCAGTTTTGGGCGCCGCACCTGCGCAAAGATATTTTGGTCCTGGAGGGAGTGCAGAGGAGGTTTACTCGGCTGATACCGGAGTTGAGGGGATTGAGCTATGAGGAGAGGCTGAATAAACTAGGCTTGTACTCGTTAGAGTTTAGAAGAATGAGGGGAGATCTCATTGAGACGTATAAGATGATGAATGGGATGGATAGGATAGAGGTGGAGAGACTCTTCCCGCTCAAAAAAGACAGTAGGACTAGGGGGCACAGCCTCAAGATAAAAGGGGGGCGGTTTAGAACGGAGTTGAGGAGGAACTTCTTCACTCAAAGGGTGGTGAATCTCTGGAATTCTCTGCCCGTTGAAGTGGTGGAGGCTGCCTCGCTAAATATTTTTAAGACGCGGGTTGATGGGTTTTTGATAAGTGAAGGGATTAAGGGTTATGGGGAGAAAGCGGGAAAGTGGAACTGAGTCACGACAGATCAGCCATGATCTTATTGAATGGCGGGGCAAACTCGAAGGGCTGGATGGCCTACTCCTGCTCCTATTTCTTATGTTCTTATGTTCTTAAGGGGGAGGGGGATCAGCCCCAAGTCATGATCCACTTAGGCACTGAAGACTAGGCAGGAAAAGGGATGGGGATGTAAGGCAGAAATTCAGGGAGTTAGGGTGGAAGCTTAGAGCTAGAACAGACAGGGTTGTTATCTCTGATTTGTTACCCGTGCCATGTGCTACGAGGAGACGAATAGGGAGAGACAGCAGTTGAACGTGTGGCTACAGGGATGGTGCAGAAGGGAGGGATTCAGATACCTGGATAACTGGGGATCATTTTGGGGTAGGTGGGACCTCCACAAATGGCATGGACTGCACCTGAACCAGAGGGGGTACCAATATCCTGGAGGGGAAATTTGCTAATGCTCTTTGGGAGGGTTTAAACTAATTCAGCAGGGGGATGGGAACCTGAATTGTAGCTCCAGTGTTCAGGAGGTTGAGAGTGGTGAGGTCATGAATAATGTTCAAGGTTGCAGGAGTGTACCGGCAGGCGGTTTGAAGTGTGTCTACTTCAACGCCAGGAGTATTCGGAATAAAGTGGGTGAACTTGCAGCGTGGGTTGGTACCTGAGACTATGATGTTGTGGCTATTTTGGAGACATGGATAGAGCAGGGACAGGAATGGTTGTTGGAGATTCCAGGGTTTAGATGTTTCAGTAAGATCAAGGAAGATGGTAAAAGAGGGGGAGGTGTGGCGTTGTTAGTCAGGGGCAGTATTATAGTGGCAGAAAGGACGTTTGATGTGGACTTTTCTATTGAGGTAGTATGGCCTGAGATTAGAAACAGGAAAGGAGGTCACTCTGCTGGGAGTTTTTTATAGGCCTCCAAAAAGTTCCAGAGATGTAGAGGAAAGGATCGCAAAGACGATTCTGGATAGGAGCGAAAGTAACAGGGTAATTGTTCTGGGGGATTTTAACTTTACAAATATTGACTGGAAAAGCTATTGGTCGAGTGCTTTTGATGAGTCAGTTTTGTCTAATGTGTGCAGGAGGGTTTCCTGACACAGTAGTAGATAGGCCAACAAGAGGCAAGGCCACATTGGATTTGGTACTGGGTAATGAACCAGACCAGGTGTTAGATTTGGAGGTAGGTGAGCACGTTGGTGATAGTGACACAATTTGGATACATTTACATTAGCAATGGAAAGGGACAGGTATTTACTGCAGGGCAAGAGTTATAGCTGTGGGAAAGGAAATTATGATGCCATTAGGCAAGATTTAGGATGCATAGGATGTGGAAAGAAACTGCAGGGAATGAGCACAATTGAAATGTGGAGCTTGTTCAAGGAGCTATGTCTGAACCCAAGATCAAACTATCCCACTCCCTATCATTCTGGAGTGCTCCATGTGCCTATCCAATAACTGCTTGAAAGGTCCTAAAGTGTCTGACTCCTCTATCACAGCAGGCAGTGCATTCCACACCCCAATCACTCTCTGAGTAAAGAATCTACCTCAGACATCCCTCCTGTATCTCCCGCCATGAACCTTATAGTTATGCCCCCTAGTAACAGTTACATCCACCCAAGGAAATAGCCTCTGCACGTCCCCTCTATCTATCCCCCTCATCATCTTATAAACCTCTATTAAGTCGTCTCTCATCCTCCTCCGCTCCAAAGAGAAAAGCCCCAGCTCCCTCAATCTTTCCTCATAAGACCTACCCTCCAAACCAGGCAGCATCCTGGTAAATCTCCTCTGCACTCTCTCCAATGCTTCCACATCCTTCTTATAGCGAGGTGACCAGAACTGAACACAATATTCCAAATGTGGTCTCACCAAGGTCCTGTATAGTTGCAGCATAACCCCACGGCTCTTAAACTCAAACCCCCTGTTAATAAACACTAACACACTATAAACCTTCTTCACGGCTCTATCCACTTGAGTGGCAACCTTCAGAGATCTGTGGATATGAACCCCAAGATCTCTCTGTTCCTCCACATTCCTCAGAACCCTGCCGTTGACCCTGTAATTTGCATTCAAGTTTGTCCTACCAAAATAAATCACCTCGCACGTATCAGGGTTAAACTCCATCTGCCACTTTTCAGCCCAGCTCTGCATCCTATCAATGTCTCTTTGCAGCCTGCAAGAGCCCCCCACCTCATCCACTACTCCATCAATCTTGGTGTCATCGGCAAATTTACTGACCCACCCTTCAGGCCCCTTTTCCAAGTCATTGGTAAAAATCACAAATAGCAGAGGACCCAACACTGATCCCTGTGGTACACCGCTGGTAACTGGCCTCTAGTTTGAAAATGTTCCCTCCACCACCACCCTCTGTCTTCTATGAGACAGCCAGTTACTTATCCAATCGGCCAAATTTCCTTCTATCCCACACAGCCTTATCTTCTTCATGAGCCTACCATGGGGAACCTTATCAAACGCCTTACTAAAATCCATGTATACAACATCAGCTGCTCTACCTTCATCTACACACTTAGTTACCTCCTCAAAGAATTCAATCAAATTTGTGAGGCAGGACTTACCCCTCACAAAACCATGCTGACTATCCTGGATTAAGCTGAATTTTTCCAAATGGTCATAAATCCTGTCTCTCAGGATCTTTTCCATTAACTTACCGACCACCAAAGTAAGACTAACTGGTCTATAATTACCAGGGTCATTCCTGTTTCCTTTCTTGACCAGAGGAACAACATTTGCCACTCTCCAATCCCCGTGGACAGTGAGGCCTCAAAGATCAAAGTTAAAGGCTCCGCAATCTCATCCCTTGCCTCCCAAAGCATCCTAGGATGTATCCTATCTGGCCCAGGGGATTTATCCACCCTCAGATTTTTCAAAATTGCTAATATATCTTCCCTCAGAACATCTATTTCCTCCAGCCTGTATCATGCACTCATCCTCAAAAACATGGCCCCTCTCCTTAGTGAACACTGAAGAAAAGTATTCATTCATCACCTCTCCTATCTCTTCTGACTCCGTGCACAAGTTCCCACTACTATCCTTGACCTGCCTGAACCTCACCCTGGTCTTTCTTTTATTTTTCACATAAGAATAAAAAGCCTTGGGATTTTCCTTTATCAGACCCGCCAAGGACTTCTCATGCCCCCTCCTAGCTCTCCTAAGCCCTTTCTTTAACTCATTCCTAGCTGCCATGTAACCCTCAAGCGATCCAACTGAACCTTGTTTTTTCATTCTTATATACGCTTCCTTTTTCTTCTTGACAAGGCATTCCTTTGTGAACCATGGTTCCCTCACTCGGCCATTTCCTCCCTGCCTGACTGGGACATACCTATCAAGGACATGCAGTAGTTGTTCCTTGAACAAGCTCCACTTTTCATTTGTGCCCATACCTGACAGTTTCTGTTCCCATCTTATTCTCCCTAATTCTTGCCTAATTGCATCATAATTACCCCTGCCCCAATTATAAACCTGCCGTGTGACCCTATCCCTCTCCATTGCAATAATGAAGGACACCGAATTGTGGTCACTATCTCCAAAGCGCTCTCCCACAAACAAACCTAACACTTGGCCCCGTTCATTACCCAGTACCAAGCCCAATGTGGCCCCACCTCTTGTCGGCTTATCCACATATTGTATCAGGAAACTCTCCTGCACACACTGTACAAAAAGCGCGCCATCAAAAAAATGATTTTATTAGGGATAGTCAACACGGTTTTGTGAAGGGTAGGTTGTGCCTGACAAACTTTATTGCGTTCTTTGAAAAGATGACCAAAGAGGTGGATAAGGGTAAAGCAGTTGATGTGGTGTACATGGATTTCAGTAAAGTGTTTGATAAGGTTCCCCATGGTAGGCTACTGCAGAAAATGCAGATGCATGGGATTGAGGGTGATTTAGCAGTTTGGATCAGGAATTAGCTAGCTGATAGAAGACAGAGGGTGGTGGTTGATGGGAAATATTCAACCTGGAGTTCATAAGAACATATAAGAACATAAGAAATAGGAGCAGGAATAGGCCATCTAGCCCTTCGAGCCTGCTCCGCCATTCAATAAGATCATGGCTGATCTGTTGCTGCTCAGTTCCACTTTCCCGCTTTCTCCCCATAACCCTTAATCCCCTCTCTTATCAAAAACCCATTTGATAAGAGAGGGGATTAAGGGTTATGGGGAGAAGTGGTGTACCTCAGGGATCTGTTTTGGGGCCACAACTGTTTGTCATTTTTATAAATGACCTAGATGAGGGTGTAGAAGGATGGATTAGTAAATTTGCTGATGACACCAAAGTCGGAGGAGTTGTAGACAGTGAGGATGGATGTTACAGTTTGCAGAGGGACATGGATAAGCTGCAGAGCTGGGCTGAGAGGTGGCAGATGGAGTTTAATATGGAAAAGTGTGAAGTGATTCACTTTGGAAGGAGTAACAGGATTACAGAGTATTGGGCTAATGGAAGGACTCTTGGTAGTGTGGATGAGCAGAGAGATCTCTAGATCATAGATCCCTGAAAGTTGGCACCCAGGTTGATAAGGTTGTTAAGAAGGCGTACGGTGAGTTAGCTTTTATTGGTAGAGGGATTGAATTTTGGAACCGTGAGGTCGTGTTGCAACTGTACAAAAGTCTGGTGTGGCCGCACTTGGAGTATTGCGGACAGTTCTGGTTGCCGCATTATAGGAAGGATGTGGAAGCATTGGAAAGAGTGCAGAGGAGGTTTACCAAGATGTTGCCTGGTATGGTGGGAAGGTCTTATTAGGAAAGACTGAGGGACTTGAGGTTATTTTCATTCGAGAGAAGGTTAAGAGGTGACCTAATTGAGGCATACAAGATGATCAGAGGGTTAGATAGGGTGGACAATGAAAGCCTTTTCCCTTGGATGGTGATGGCTCACACGAGGGGACATAGCTTTAAATTAAGGGGTGGTAATTATAGGACGGATGTCAGGGGTAGGTTCTTTACTCAGAGGGTAGTAAGGGCGAGGAATGCCCTGCCTGCAGCAGTTGTGGACTTGCCAACTTTAAGAGCATTCAAATGGTCATTGGATAGGCATATGGATAATATTGGAATAGTTTAGGTTAGAGGGTCATTAGATTGGTTCCACTGGTCGGCGCAACATCGAGGGCCGAAGGGCCTGTACTGAGCTGTAATGTTCTATGTTCATCTGAACTATTCGACCTATAAAGAGTCCAATCAATATTTGGAAAAGTCAATATTTGATAAGTATGTACCTGTCAGGCAGGGAGGAAGTGGTCGAGCAAGGGGACCCTGGTTTACTAAAGAAGTTGATTCTCTTGTAAAAAGGAAGAAGGAGACTTATGTCAAGATGTGACATGAAGGCTCAGTTAGGGTGCTTGAGAGTTACAAGTTAGCCAGAAGAACCTAAACAGAAAGCTAACAAGAGCCAGGAGGGGACATGAGAAGTCTTTGGCAGGTAGGATCAAGGAAAACCCTAAAGCTTTCTATGTCAGGATTAAAAGAATGACTAGGGTAAGATTAGGGACAGTCAAGGACAGTAGTAGGAAGTTGTGCGTGGAGCCCGAAGAGGTAGGAGAGGCACTAAATGAATATTTTTTGTCAGTATTCACGCAGGAGAAAGACAATGTAGTCGAAGAAAATACTGAGATACAGGCTTTTAGACCAGACGGGATTGAGGTTCATAAGGAGGAAGTGTTAGCAATTCTGGAACATATGAAAATAGATAAGTCCTCTGCACCAGATGGGATATATCCTAGGATTCTCTGAGAAGCTAGGGGAGAGATTGCAGAACCTTTGGCTTTGATCTTTATGTCGTCATTGTCTACAGGAATAGTGCTGGAAGACTGGACGATAGCAAACGTTGTCCCCTTGTTCAAGAAGGGGATAGAGACAACTCTGGTAATTATAGACCAGTGAGCTTTACTTCTGTGTGGCAAAGTTTTAGAAAGGATTATAAGAGATAGAATTTATAAGCATCTAGAAAGGAATAATTTGATTAGGGATAGTCAACACGGTTTTGTGGAGGGTAGGTTGTGCCTCACAAACCTTATTGAGTTCTTTGAGGAGGTGACCAAAGAGGTGGATGAGGGTAAAGCAGTTGATGTGGTGTATATGGATTTCAGTAAAGTGTTTGATAAGGTTCCCCACAGTAAGCTATTGCAGAAGGTATGGAGGCATGGGATTGAGAGTGATTTAGTGGTTTGGATCAGGAATTGGCTAGCTGTAAGAAGACAGAGGGTGGCGGTTGATGGGAAATATTCAACCTGGAGTTCAGTTACTAGTGGTGTACCGCAGGGATCTGTTTTGGGGCTATTGCTGTTTGTCATTTTTATAAATGACCTGGATGAGGGCGTAGAAGAATGGATTAGTAAATTTGCGGACGACACCAAAGTCGGTGGAATTGCGGACAGTGCAGAAGGATGTTGCAGAGGGGCATAGATAAGCTGCAGAGCTGGGCTGAGAGGTGGCAAATAGAGTTTAATGCAGATAAGTATGAAGTGATTCACTTTGGAAGGAGTAACAGGAATACAGAGTACTGGGCTCATGGTAAGTTACTTGGTAGTGTGGATGAGAGATCGAGGTGTCCATGTACATAGATCCTTGAAAGTGGGCACCAAGGTTGATAGGGTTGTTAAGAAGGTGTGCAGTGTGTTAACTTTTATTGGTAGAAGGATTGAGTCTCAGAGCCATGAGGTCATGATGCAGCATACCGCACTTGGACATCTTTTTGTAGTGTATATAAATGACTTGGAAGAGGGAGTAAGTGGTGTGATCAGCAAATTTGCAGATGACCCTAAGATGGCTGGATTGGCGGGCAGTGAGGAGCAGTGT
This sequence comes from Prionace glauca, assembly GCA_037974335.1. NCBI lineage: Eukaryota > Metazoa > Chordata > Chondrichthyes > Carcharhiniformes > Carcharhinidae > Prionace > Prionace glauca. The sequence continues at coordinate 641,728 of CM075725.1, read as the reverse complement.
CTGGCAATACAACGGGATATCGATAGGCTGGTATATTGGGCAGATATGTGGCAAATGGAGTTTAATCCTGATAAATGTGAGGTGATGCATTTTGGCTGAAATAATGTAGGGGGGAGTTTCATGATAAAGGGCAGATCTATAAAGAGTATAGAGACGCAGCGGGACCTGGGGGTGAAAGTGCACAAGTCTTTGAAGGTGGCAGTACAAGTGGAGAAGGCTGTGAAGAAAACTTATGGTATGCTAGCCTTTATAGGAAGGGGTATAGAGTATAAGAGCTGGAGTCTAATGTTGCAGTTGTATTCGGAGGAGGGGTGGGATCCTGAGTAGAGGGGTTGAAAGTGAGGGGGGCATAGATGGGGACTGCAATGCACAGCATTGCAGGGGAGGGGTGGAGCAGGGTTTGAAATGCGTATACTTCAATGCGAGGAGTATTCGCAATAAGGTGGATGAACTTGCAGCGTGGATCAGTACCTGGGACTTTGATGTTGTGGCCATTTCAGAGACTTGGATAGAGCAGGGGCAGGAATGGTTGCTGCAGGTCCCAGGGTTCAAATGTTTTAGTCGGAGTAGAGAAGGAGGTAGGAGGGGGGGAGGGATAGCATTATTGGTTAAGGACTGTATCACAGTGTCAGAGAGGAAGTTTGATGAGGACTTGTCTGTTGAGGTAGTATGGGCGGAGATTAGAAATAGGAGAGGAGAGGTCACCCTGTTGGGAGTCTTTTATAGACCTTCTAAAAGTTCTAGAGAGGTTGAGGAAAGGATTGCGGAGACAATCCTGGTTAGGAATGAAAGTAATAGGGTAATTGTTATGGGGGATTTTAATTTTACTAATATTGATTGGAATTGTTATAGCTCTAGCTCGTCAGAGGGGTCAGTTTTTGTACAATGCGTGCAAGAACGTTTTTTGACTCAGTATGTAGATAGGCCAACTAGAGGTGAGGCTATATTGGATTTGGTGCTGGGAAATGAGCCAGACCAGGTGCTAGACTTGGAAGTTGGTGTGCATTTTGGTGATAGTGACCACAATTCGGTTACGTTCACCTTAGTGATGGAAAGAGATAGGCATGAACCTCGGGTCAGTAGTTTCAGCTGGGGGAAGGGTAATTATGAGGCTATTAGGAGAGAATTAGGAAGCATAGGTTGGACTAGGAGATTACAGGGACTGGGAATGTCTGAAATGTGGAGTTTTTTCAAGGAGCAGCTACTGCGAGTCCGTGATAGGTATGTCCCTGTCAGGTAAGGAGGAATTGGTAGGGCGAGGGAACCGTGGTGCACCAAAAAAGTTTTCTCGTTGGTTAAGAGGAAAAAGGAGGCTTATGTTCGGATGAGACATGAGGGCTCGGGTAGTGCACTAGAAAACTTTAGATTGGCTAGGAGGGAGTTGAAGAGTGAGCTAAGAAGGGCTAAAAGAGGACATGAGAAGACTTTGGCTGATAGGGTTAAGGAGAATCCTAAGGCGTTCTATAGGTATGTCAAGAACAGAAGGTTGGTTAGGGCAAGATTAGGGCCAGTTATAGACAGCAGAGGGAAGTTATGTGTGGAACCGGAGGAGATTGGAGAGGCATTGAACCAATATTTCTCTTTGGTGTTCACGCAGGGGGACATGGATATAGCTGAGGAGGACACTAGATTGCAGGAGAGTAGAATTGACAGTGTTGCAGTTGATAAGGAGGATGTGCTAGATATTCTGGAGGGTCTGAAAATAGATAAGTCCCCTGGTCTGGATGGGATTTACCCCAGGTTTCTCTGGGAGGCAAGAGAAGTTATTGCAGAGCCTCTGGCTCTGATCTTCAGGTCATCGTTGGCCTCTGGTATAGTACCGGAAGATTGGAGGTTAGCGAATGTTGTCCCATCGTTTAAGAAGGGGAACAGAGACTTCCCCGGGAATTATAGACCGGTGAGTCTCACTTCTGTTGTGGGCAAGGTTTTAGAAAAAAATTAGGATTTATAGTTATTTGGAGAGTAATGAATTGATTGGAGATAGTCAGCATGGTTTTGTGGCGGGTAGGTCGTGCCTTACTAACCTTATTGAGTTTTTTGAGAAAGTGACCAAAGAGGTGGATGGGGGTAAGGCAGTGGACGTGGTGTAAATGGATTTTAGTAAGGCGTTCGATAAGGTTCACCATGGTAGGCTTCTGCAGAAAATGCAGATGTATGGGATTGGGGGTGATCTAGGTAATTGGATCAGGAATTGGCTAGCGGATAGGAGGCAGAGGGTGGTGGTTGTTGGTAAATATTCATCATGGAGTTCGGTTACGAGTGGTGTGCCTCAGGGATCTGTTTTGGGGCCACTGCTGTTTGTAATTTTTATTAATGATCTGGATGAGGGTATAATTGGGTGGATTAGTAAATTTGCTGATGACATCAAAGTCGGAGGTGTGGTAGATAGTGATGAAGGGTGTCATAGTTTGCAGGAAGACTTAGACAGGTTGCAGAGCTGGGCCGAGAGGTGGCGGATGGAGTTTAATGCGGAGAAGTGTGAGGTAATTCACTTTGGTAGGAATAACAGATGTGTTGAGTATAGGGCTAACGGGAGGACTTTGAATAGTGTGGATGAGCAGAGGGATCTAGGTGTATGTGTACATAGATCCCTGAAAGTTGGGAATCAAGTAGATAAGGTTGTTAAGAAGGCATACGGTGTCTTGGCGTTTATTGGTAGGGGGATTGAATTTAGGAGTCGCAGCGTCATGTTGCAACTGTACACAACTCTGGTGCGGCCGCACTTGGAGTACTGTGTGCAGTTCTGGTCCCCACATTACAGGAAGGATGTGGAGGCTTTGGAGAAGGTGCAGAGGAGGTTTACCAGGATGTTGCCTGGTATGGAGGGGAGGTCCTATGAGGAGAGGCTGAGGGATTTGGGGTTGTTTTCGCTGGAAAGAAGGAGGCTGAGAGGGGATCTTATTGAAACATATAAGATGATTAGAGGTTTAGATAGGGTGGATAGTAATAGGCTTTTTCCTCTGATGGAGAAATCTAGCACGAGGGGGCATGGCTTTAAATTAAGGGGTGGTAGTTATAGGACGGATGTCAGGGGTAGGTTCTTTACCCAGAGGGTGGTGAGGGATTGGAATGCCCTGCCTGCTGCAGTTGTAAATGCGCCTAGTTTGGGGGCATTTAAGAGATCCGTGGATAGGTTTATGGATGAAAAGGGATTGGTTTAGGTTAGTGGGTCATTGTTTTTGTAACTGGTCGGCGCAACATCGTGGGCCGAAGGGCCTGTTCTGCGCTGTAATGTTCTATGTTCTATCGACCAGTTCTGGTCGCCGTACTACCGGCAAGACGTGGAGACCCTGGAGAGAGTGCAGAGGAGGTTTACCAGGATGCTACCTGGTATGGAAGGACTGGGTTATGAGGAAAGATTGAGCAAATTGGGGCTGTTTTCCCTTGAAAGACGGCGACTGAGGGGAGGTCTAATAGAGGTATATAAGATTATGAAGGGTATAGATAGAGTAAATATTGGTAAGCTTTTTCCTATGTTAGAAATGCACAGTATGAGGGGCCATGGGCTTAGGGTGAGGGGGGAGAGGTATAACACAGATGTTAGAGGGAGGTTTTTCACACAGAGGGTAGTGGGGGTATGGAATGCTCTGCCAAGCAAGGTGGTGGAGGCAGGCACGCTGGAGTTGTTTAAGAGTTACTTAGACAGGCACATGAGTGGGTTGGAGATGGAAGGATATAGGAGATTGTTTTAAGTAAGATTCAGTAGCCTTGGGATGTTCCTGGTAACGTATAAGGATGTGGAATGATACTAATGTTTTTCTCTTTTAATTCACAGGTTTTAAGTTGGTCCGCCTTGTTGCCCAACGAGGGGCATACAAAGAACAAAGAACAAAGAACAACACAGCACGGGAAACAGGCCCTTCGGCCCAACGAGCCCGCGCCGCCGTCCCATGGTCAGTGACCTATTCATGACTCTAGTCTATGCCTAATGTGTGAGGATCAGGGAGGTCCAATATAGGGACAATTTGTTACCCAATCAATCAGCCTAAAAGCACATTTTTGGGATGTGGGAGGAAACCGGAGCACCCGGAGGAAACCCACGCAACCATGGGGAGAACGCGCAAACTCCCACGGACACAGGCCCAAATCCATGTGTCCGCACAGCAACAGAGATAGTCTCTGAGCTGCCATGATGCCCTCGAGATGGTCCAGTTTACGCACACCAACGACATGAAGCAATAGGCAACTCCCGAAGCAATATCCAAGAGCAGCCCACCACAACCTGCCGCCCGCATGCCCCTTGCTGGACTTAAGTGCCTGTGGATAAAAATTTCATTATTAAAAGACTCTATATCCCTGAGGCTAAAACTGACCCCAAGCCTACAATGCTTAGTAAGGCCTGCTATATCCCCCTATATGTAGACCGCTCATGTGACTGTCCAAGTGACTCTTGAACAACCCTAGCGTGCCTGCTTCCACCACCTTACTCGGCAGTGCATTCCACATCCCCACTACCCTTTGTGTGAAAAACTGCCCTCTAATATTAGTCTTATACCTAGCCCCCCTCACCCTAAGCCCGTGACCCCTCGTTCTATCCATTTCTAGTAGCGGAAAAAGCTTATCACCATCTACTCTATCTGTCCCCTTCATAATCTTATAAACCTCTATTAGATCCCCCCTCAGCCGACGTCTCTCAAGGGAAAACAGCCCAAGTGCGTTCAATCTTTCCTCGTAAGACAGCCCTTCCATACCAGGCAACATCCTGGTAAATCTCCTCTGCACTCTCTCCAGGATCTCTACATCCTTCCGGTAGTACGGCGACCAGAACTGGACGCAGTACTCTAGGTGAGGCCTAACCAACGTTCTATACAACTGCAACATCAGACTCCTACTCTTATATTCTATACCCCTTCCTATGAAGGCTAACATGCCATATGCTTTCCTCATCACATTCTGCACCTGCACCGACACCTTCAGGGACTTGTGTACCTGCACCCCCAGGTCTCTCTGCGTATCTATACTCCGGATAGTTCTACCTTTTATCATATAACTCCCTTCCACATTATTCCGGCCAAAGTGCATCACCTCGCATTTCTCCGGATTAAATTCCATTTGCCATCTATCTGCCCAATCTACCAGCCTATCTATGTCCTGTTGCATTGCCAGGCACTGCTCCTCAGTACCCGCCAATCCAACCATCTTAGTGTCATCAGCAAATTTGCTGATCACACCACCTACCCCCTCTTCCAAGTCATTAATATATACTACAAATAGTAGAGGTCCTAGTACCGAGCCCTGCGGCACCCCACTGGTGACAGACCTCCAATTGGAAAAGGAGCCCTCCACTACTACCCGCTGTCTCCTCCTCCCAAGCCAGTTCTCCACCCATCTACATACCTGGCCTTGTATCCCATGAACCTTCACCTTGTCTATCAGCCTACCGTGAGGGACCTTGTCAAACGCCTTACTGAAATCCATATAGACAACATCAACGGCTTGTCCTTCGTCAACCGTTTTTGTCACCTCTTCAAAAAATTCCAATAGATTCGTAAGGCACGACCTCCCTGTAACGAAGCCATGCTGCGTATCCCTGATCAGATTGCAGCGCTCCAGATGCTCATACATCCTATCCTTGAGGATCCTCTCCATTATCTTACCTATAACTGAAGTCAAGCTCACTGGCCTATAGTTCCCTGGGTTATCCCTCTGACCCTTCTTAAACAACGGTACTACATTTGCAATACATGCGATGGGTCGTACTGGGGCTGCTCTTGGATGTCCGAGAATAGCCTAGCACTTCATGTTGGTGGTGTACGCTTAAACTGGACCGGATGCTGGGCAACACAACAGTTCAATGACTATCACTGTTTGCTGTGCAGACATACGAATTTGGGCCAGTGTCTGTGGGAGTTTACGCATTCTCCCTGTGCTTGCGTGGGTTTTATCCAGGTGCTCTGGTTTCCTCCCACACCCCAAAGATGTGCTATTAGGATGATTGGAGGTAATAAATTGTCCCTAAATTAGTTTTCCCTTAATGTGGAATGTCATAAGCATAGATATGGGTCATGGGTGGAGGGGGGACTGGTAATGTTAGAATGGCAGTGCGGGCTCGTTGGGCCGAAGGGCCTGTTTCCCGGGCTGTTTTTGTTCTTTGTTTATTGCATATAGTTCTGGTCGCCGCATTATAAGAAAGATGTGGAAGCATTGGAAAGGATGCAGAGGAGGTTTGCCAGGATGTTGCCTGGTATGGTGGGAAGGCTGTTGTCGTTAGAGAGAAGAAGTTTAAGAGGTGACTTAATAGAGGCATATAAGATGAGCAGAGGATTACATAGAGTGGACATGTGAATCTTTTTCCTCGGATGGTGATGGCTAACACGAGGGGACAAAGCTTTAAATTGAGGGGTGATAGATTAGGATAGATGTCAGAGGTGGGTTCTTTACTCAGAGTAGTGAGAGCGTGGAATGCCCTGCCTGCAACAGTAGTGGATTTGCCAACATTAAGGGCATTTAAATGGTCACTGGATAAACATATGGATGATATTGAATAGCATAGGTTAAATGGGCTTTAGATTGGTTGCACAGGTTGGCGCAACATCGAGGGCTGAAGGACCTGTCCTGCGCTGTAATGTTCTATGTTCTAGGACTCGCTCAGTTAATGGTAGGGAGTTGGGGAGAGTTACAGAACAAAGAGATTGAAGAGTACATGTTCATAGCTCCTTGAAAGTGGAATCACAGGTGGACAGAGTGGTGAAGAAGGCATTCGGCATGCTTGGTTTCATTGGTCAGGACATTGAATACAGGAGTTGGGATGTTTTGTTGAAGTTGTACAAGGCATTGAAGAGACCACACTTGGATTACTGTGTGCAATTCTGGTCACCCTATTATAGAAAGGATATTATTAAACTAGAAAGAGTGCAGAAAAGATTTACTGGAATGCTACCAGGAGTTGATGAATTGAGTTATAAAGAGAGGTTGGATAGACTGGGACTTTTTTCTCTGGCGTGTAGGAGGCTGACAGGTGATCTTACAGGGGTCTATAAAATAATGAGGAGTATAGATCAGATAGATAGTCAATACCTTTTCCCAAAGGTAGGGGAGTCTAAAACTAAACCTTCTTTACTGATTGTAAAGAAGGAATGTAGGAGAATGGATAACCAGCCGTGGTTAGCGAAGGAAACAAAGGAGAGTATTAAATTAAAAGCTGATGCATTCAGAGTGGCTAAAAGTAGTGGGCGATTAGAAGATTGGGAGAAATTTAAAAATCAACGAAGAATGACTAAGAAGTTGATAAAGAAAGGAAGGATAGACTATGAAGCTAAACTAGCTCTAAATATGAAAAAGGACAGTAAGAGTTTTTACAAATATATAAAGAAGAGGAGGCTGGCTAGAGTGAATGTTGGACCCTTAGAGGATGAGAGGGGGGATTTAGTGGTGGGAGATGAGGAAATGGCGGAGGCCTTAAATAAGTTTTTTGCCTCAGTCTTCACGGAGGAGGATGTGAGTAGTTTGCCGGATATTAAAGATAGAAGAATGGTACAAGTTGAGGGCCTGAATGTGATTACTGTCACTAGAGAGGTAGTGCTTGATAGACTAATGGGACTGATGGTGGACAAGTCCCCAGGACTGGATGGAATGCACCCCAGGGTTCTGAAGGAAATGGCAGAGGTGATAGTGGATGCCTTAGTAATTATTTACCAAAATTCGCTGGATTCCAGGGAAGTGCCGGAAGATTGGAAAATGGCTAATGTTATGCCGCTGTTTAAAAAAGGTAGTAGGCAAAAGGCAGGAAATTATAGGCCAGTTAGTTTAACATCTGTAGTTGGAAAAATGCTTGAATATGTCATCAAAGAAGAAATAGCGAAGCACCTAGAAAAGAATGGTTTGATCCAGCAGACGCAGCACAGATTCATTAAGGGGAAGTCGTGTTTGACGAATTTTTTGGATTTCTGTGACAGAGGGGAACCAGTGGATGTGGTGTTTTTAGATTTTCAAAAGGCGTTTGATAAGGTGCCTCATAAAAGGTTGCTACAGAAGGTAAGGGTGCACGGAGTTGGAGGTAAGGTGTTAGCGTGGGTAGAGGATTGGTTGTCTAATAGGAAGCTGAGAGTATCAATGGGTGTTATTCTGATTGGAGATTGGTGACGAGTGGTGTGCCACAGGGATCAGTGCTGGAGCCTCAACTATTTACCATTTATATAGATGATCTAGAGGAGGGGGCTGAGCGTAGGGTGACAAAATTTGCTGATGACACAAAGATGAGTGGTAAAGCAAATTGCGTGGAGGGTGTGGAAAGTCTGCAGAGGGATCTGGATAGGCTGAGCGAGTGGCCGAGGACCTGGCAGATAGAGTATAATGTTAGCAAGTGTGAGGTTATCCACTTTGGCAGGAATAATAGTAAGAGGGATTACTACTTAAAGGGCGAAAAGCCGCAGCATGGTACGGTGCAGAGGGACCTGGGGGTCCTTGTGCATGAGTCGCAAAAACCCAGTCTGCAGGTGCAGCACGTGATCAAGAAGGCGAATGGGATGCTGGCCTTTATAGCGAGGGAGATAGAATATAAAAGAAGGGGTGTCTTGCTGCAACTGTACAGGGTAGTGGTCAGGCCGCAGCTGGAGTACTGTGTGCAGTTTTGGTTGCTGCACTTGCGCAAGGATATTTTGGCCTTGGAGGGAGTGCAGAGGAGGTTCACTAGGCTGATACCAGAGATGAGGGGGTTGGACTATGAAGAGAGACTAAATAGACTGGGTCTGTACTCGTTGGAGTTTAGAAGGATGAGGGGGGGATCTTATAGAGACGTATAAGATAATAAGAACATAAGAACAAAATGGATAGGGTAGAGGTAGAGAGATTCTTCCCGCTTAGAAAGGATAGCAGGACTAGAGGGCACAGCCTCAAGATAAGGGGGGTGCAGTTTAGATCGGAGTTGAGGAGGAACTTCTTCACTCAAAGGCTGGTGAATCTCTGGAATGGTGGAGGCTATCTCGCTAAATATATTTAAGTCACGGGTAGATAGATTTCTGATAGACAAGGGAATTAAGGGTTATGGGGAGAAAGCGGGAAAGTGGAACTGATCCACTTCAGATCAGCCATGATCTTATTGAATGGCGGGGCAGGCTCGAAGGGCTAGATGGTCTACTCCTGCTCCTATTTCTTATGTTCTTATGTAAAAGGCATTGATTTAAGGTGAGAGGGGAAAGATACAAAAGTGTCCAGAGGGACAATATTTTCACAGAGAGGTCTGGAACAAGCTGACAGAGGTAGTAGTAGAGGCGGGTACAATGTTGTCTTTTAAAAAGCATTTAGACAGTTACGTGGGTACGATGGTTATAAAGGGATATGTGCCAAATGCGGGCAACTGGAATTTAAAAAAAGAGGCGGCGTAAACAAGTTGTGCTGAAGGGCCCATGCTATAAACCTCAGAGACTCTATAACCTGGTTAAACATGATTTCCCTTTCACGTTGACTCTGCCTGATTGTTGTGAAGTTTTTCAACTGCCCCACTATAACAGCTTTAATAATGGCTTTTAACATGTTCTCTCTGACAGGCGTTAGACTAACTGGCCTGTAGGTTCCTGCTTTCTGCATCCCTCCTTTTTTGAGTAAGCAGTTAGGTTTATAATCTTCCAAGGTAATGGCACCTGTCCCCAATCCAGGAACTTCTGGGAAATGAAAACCACATCTGGGGCACTGTGGTTTAAAAGGTGAGGATTCTTTCTCCCAGAAGGTTGTTATTACACAAAATTCTCTTCCATTTAAGGCAATAGAGGCTGGGCCATTGAATTTATTCAAGGCCAGGTTAATAGAGAGGAAGGTGGGACACAGTCAGATCCGTCATGATCTTACTGGATAGTCATGCAGGCTTAAAGTGCTAAATGGCCTCCTCCTGTTCCTCTTCCAAAGTCACAATTTCTTTGCTCCTATACCAACATGTAGGTGTGGTGTGGTCTCAGGACAGAGGATAGTGTCTGATTGCAATGTACTGGGGCTGATGTGGAGAGACTGAAGAAGCTTGAGAAGAGATTTGATAGAGTCGCTCAAAATCATGAAGCTAAACAAGGAGAAATTCTTCCCAGAGGCAGGAAGGTCAGTAACCAGAAGATTGAAGTTGATTAAGAAAAGCGAGCTGTGAGCTGCCTAATAGCACAGAGGAAGCAAATTCAAATGGAGCTCCCAAAAGAGAATTGAAAGGAAGGTTGCAGAGTGATGAGAAAAGGACAAAGGAGATGAGATAAATGGGATAGTTTGTTCACTAAGCAGACAGGAGCAGCCAGACGCAGCCTAGTGCACTGTAACATGCTGCAATTCTATTGTTAGTTTGCCTTCTAGCTCCATGTTGTCAATACTCCAAAGTCTAACAACTCGAAGCTTTAGCATTGTTTCAGTGTTTGTGAACACAGACTAGGCTGAAGCTTCAACAATGCAGAGGAATTTGGAAAAGCTCTTCACACATCATAGCAGTGAGTTAAAGACCCAAAGACCAATAGCTGAGCTGGGGATACTTACACCCACAAAAGGGATGAACTTCTGGCAGGAATCCTCATCAGGGCTAAAGTGAGAGAAGACAAGCAGTATTATTCACAGTCTTATCCAATGGCAGGCAGGCCAGGCTGCACTTACACACAGTCTACCTGCACCAGATTGAAATTCACTGCAACTCAGACCAATCTCCACGGTAAACCAAATGTATGCATGGAATCAAGAGAGCGGAACCCATTGCAATAGTCTACAATCACAGCACCCACAGCCTGCAAATAATCAGAAATCAAACCGCTTTGCATATTCACAAATCAAACAACTCAAAATAATCTCAAATCAAACTCTCTGAAACAATCCCAAATCAAACACCCTGAAATAATCTCAAATCAAATTCGCTGAAATAATCTCAAATTAAATTCTCTGAAATAACCTTAAATCAAATATTCTGAATCAATCCCAAATCAAACACCCTGAAATAATCTCAAACCAAACTCTCTGAAATACTCTCAAACCAAACTCTCTGAAATACTCTCAAACCAAACATTCTGAATTAGTCTTAAATCGAACTCTCTGAATTAATCTCAAATCAAATTATCTGAAATAATCTCAAATCAAGGCCTATGAAATAATCCCAAATCAAACTCTCTGAAATAATCTCAAATCAAACTCTCTGAATTAATCACAAATCAAATTCTCTGAAATAATATCAAATCAAATTCTCTGAAATAATATCAAATCAAATTCTCTGAAATAATCTCAAATCAAACTCTCTGAAACAATTCCAAATCAAATACCTTGAAATAATATCAAATCAAACACTCTGAAATAATCTCAAACCAAATTCTCTGAAATAATGTCAAATCAAATACTCCAAAATAATCTCAAATCATCACACTGAAATAATCTCAGATCAAACACTCTGTAGCAATCTCAAATCAAACACTCTGTAGTAATCTCAAATCAAATTCTCTGAAATAATCTCAAATCAAACAAGTGGAATTACCTCAAATCATTTCCTTGAAAAAAATCTCAATTAACTACTCCAAAATAATATCAAACACCTGAAATAATATCAAATATAACTCAATGAAACAATCTCAAATCAAACACTCTGAAATGATCCCAAAACACTCTGAAATAATTTCAAATCAAACTCTCTGAAATAATCTCAAATTAAACTCTCTGAAGTAATCCCAAATCAAATTCTCCGTAATAATCTCAAATCAAACACTCTGAAATAGTCTCAAATCATCAAACACTCTGAAATAATCTCAAATCAAATGCTTAGAAATAATTGCAAATCAAACATCTGGAATAATCTCAAATCAAAACTCCTGAAATGATCTCAAATCAAGCACTTTGAAATAATCTCAAATCAAACATCTGAAATAATCTCAAATCAAACTCTCTGAAATAATTTCAAATCAAACACATCAAACACTCTGCAATAATGTCAAATCAAACACTCTGAAATAATTGCAAATCTAACATCTGAAATAATGTCAAATCAAAACACCTGTAATAATTTCAAATCAAGCACTCTGAAATAATCTCAAATAAAATTCTCTGAAATAATCTCAAACACTCTGAAATAACATTAAATTAAACACAATAGAAATAATCCCTAATCAAACACCCTGAAATTATCTCAAATCAAACACTCTGAAATAATCTCAAATAAAATTTTCTCAAATAATATGAAATCAAATATTTCAAAGTAATCTCATGCCAAAGACTTTGAAAACAACTCGAATCACAGTCTGAAATAATCTCAAATCAAATTCTCCAAAATAATCTCAAATCAAACAATCTGAAATAACCTCAAATCAAACTCTCCAAAATAATCACAAATCAAACACATCAAACGCTCTGCAATAATCTGAAATCAACCACTCTGTAGTAATCTCAAATAAAATTCACTGAAATAATCTCAAATCAAATTCACTAAAATAATCTCAAATCAAACTCTCTGAAATAACCTCAAATCAAACAATCTGAAATAATCTCAAATCAAACACTGAAATAGTCTCAAATCAAACACTCTGAAATAATTCCAAATCAAACATTCTGAAATAATCTCAAATCAAACACTGAAATAATCTCAAATCAAGCACTGAAATAATCTCAAATCAAACGCTCTGCAATAATTTGAAATCAACCACTCTGTAGTAATCTCACAACAAACTCTCGGAAATAACCTCAAATCAAACACATCAAACACTCTGAAATAATCTCAAATCAAGCCCCATGAAATAATTTCATTTCAAACACTCTGCAATATCTCAAATGAAACACTGAAATAATCTCAACTCAAACTGTCTGAAATAATCTCAAAATATAATGTCAATGAGTGACAGGGACAGTGGGTGACAATCAGTGACAGTGATAATGAGTGACAGTCAGTGAGTGACAGCAAGTGGCAGTGATAGAGACAGTGACTGACAGTGACAATGAGTGATAATAAGTGATGGTGAGTGATAGTGACAGTGGTCGACAGTGACAGTGAATAAGAGTGAGTGAGAATGAGTGTCAGTCATAGTGAGTGAGTGACTGTGAGTGACAGTGACTGAGTTAGATTGAGTGACAGTGACAGTGAGTGATAGTGAGTGACATTGAGTGACTGAGTGACAGTGAGAGTGAGTGCGTGAGTGAGTGACAATGAGAGAGTGAGAGAAAGTGAGTGAAAGTGAGTTTCAGTGACAGTGACAATGAGTGACAGTGAGGGAGAGTGAGTGGCAGTGACAGAGTGACAGTGACAGTGAGTGACATTGACGGTGAGTGAGTGAGTCACAGTAAGTGAGTGACAGTGACAGCGAATGACAGTGAGTGTGTGAGTGACCGTGAATGACAGAGTGACAGTGAGTTTCAGTGACAGTGAGAGTGAGAGTTAGCGACAGTGACAGTGAGAGAGAGTGACAGTGACGGTGAATGACAGTGAGTGACAGTGACTGACAGACACAGTGAGTGAGTGACAGTGATTGACAATGAGCGACATTGACTGACAGTGACAGTGCGTGACAGAGTGAGCGACAGTGACAGTGACACTGAGTGAGAGCGCCAGTGACAATCAGCAACAGTAACAGTGAGTGAGTGAGTGACAGTCAGTGACAGTGAGTGAGGCTGAGTGAGAGTGACAGTGGGTGAATGAGTGACAGTGAGTTTCAGTGACAGTGAGTGACAGTGACGAGTGACAGTGAGCGGCCGTGACAGTGAGCGGCAGTGACAGTGAGCGGCCGTGACAGTGAGCGAGTGACAGCGAGTGAGTTATAGTGACAGCGAGTGAGTTACAGTGAGTTACAGTGACAGCGAGTGAGTTACAGTGAGTGACAGTGACAGCGAGTGAGTTACAGTGACAGTGAGTGACAGTGACAGCGAGTGAGTTACAGTGAGTGACAGTGACAGCGAGTGAGTTACAGTGACAGTGAGTGACAGTGACAGCGAGTGAGTTACAGTGAGTGACAGTGACAGCGAGTGAGTTACAGTGTCAGTGAGTGACAGTGACAGCGAGTGAGTTACAGTGAGTGACAGTGACAGCGAGTGAGTTACAGTGACAGTGAGTGACAGTGACAGCGAGTGAGTTACAGTGAGTGACAGTGACAGCGAGTGAGTTACAGTGACAGTGAGCGACAGTGACAGCGAGTGAGTTACAGTGAGTGACAGTGACAGCGAGTGAGTTACAGTGACAGTGAGTGACAGTGACAGCGAGTGAGTTACAGTGAGTGACAGTGACAGCGAGTGAGTTACAGTGAGTGACAGCGAGTGAGTTACAGTGAGTGACAGTGACAGCGAGTGAGTTACAGTGAGTTACAGTGACAGCGAGTGAGTTACAGTGAGTGACAGTGACAGCGAGTGAGTTACAGTGAGTGACAGTGACAGCGAGTGAGTTACAGTGAGTGACAGTGACATTGAGTGACAGTGACAGCGAGTGAGTTACAGTGACAGTGAGTGACAGTGACAGCGAGTGAGTTACAGTGAATTACAGTGACAGTGAGTGAGTTACAGTGAGTGACAGTGACAGCGAGTGAGTTACAGTGAGTGACAGTGACAGCGAGTGAGTTACAGTGAGTGACAGTGACATTGAGTGACAGTGACAGCGAGTGAGTTACAGTGACAGTGAGTGACAGTGACAGCGAGTGAGTTACAGTGACAGCGAGTGAGTTACAGTGAGTGACAGTGACAGCGAGTGAGTTACAGTGAGTGACAGTGACAGCGAGTGAGTTACAGTGAGTGACAGTGACAGCGAGTGAGTTACAGTGAGTGACAGGGACAGCGAGTGTGTTACAGTGAGTGACAGGGACAGCGAGTGTGTTACAGTGAGTGACAGTGACAGCGAGTGAGTTATAGTGACAGTGAGTGACAGTGACAGTGATGGTGAGTGTGTGAGTGAGTGACAGTGACAGTGAGTGTGTGAGTGAATGGGTGAGAGCGATAAGTTGGTGACTTAAATGAAGACAAGAGAAGATTTGACCCACTATTCTGTGTCACAACACAATTATTGCCTCAATATGATCTACAGGACAATATCTTCTACAGTGAGCTATCCCCCAGCGAGTCCCTGTGTATCTCCCTCCCCAGATCACCCACCGTCACAGAGCATTCCTCCAGAGTCCCTGTGTATCTCCCTCCCCAGATCACCCACCGTCACAGAGCATTCCTCCAGAGTCCCTGTGTATCTCCGTCCCCAGATCACCCACCGTCACAGAGCATTCCTCCAGAGTCCCTGTGTATCTCGCTCCCCAGATCACCCACCGTCACAGAGCATTCCTCCAGAGTCCCTGTGTATCTCCGTCCCCAGATCACCCACCGTCACAGAGCATTCCTCCAGAGTCCCTGTGTATCTCCGTCCCCAGATCATCCACCGTCACAGAGCATTCCTCCAGAGTCCCTGTGTATCTCCCTCCCCAGATCACCCACCGTCACAGAGCATTCCTCCAGAGTCCCTGTGTATCTCCCTCCCCAGATCACCCACCGTCACAGAGCATTCCTCCACAGTCCCTGTGTATCTCGCTCCCCAGATCACCCACCGTCACAGAGCATTCCTCCAGAGTCCCTGTGTATCTCCGTCCCCAGATCACCCACCGTCACAGAGCATTCCTCCAGAGTCCCTGTGTATCTCCCTCCCCAGATCACCCACCGTCACAGAGCATTCCTCCAGAGTCCCTGTGTATCTCCCTCCCCAGATCACCCACCGTCACAGAGCATTCCTCCAGAGTCCCTGTGTATCTCCGTCCCCAGAACACCCACCGTCACAGAGCATTCCTCCAGAGTCCCTGTGTATCTCCCTCCCCAGATCACCCAGCGTCACAGAGCATTCCTCCAGAGTCCCTGTGTATCTCCGTCCCCAGATCACCCACCGTCACAGAGCATTCCTCCAGAGTCCCTGTGTATCTCCCTCCCCAGATCACCCACCGTCACAGAGCATTCCTCCAGAGTCCCTGTGTATCTCCGTCCCCAGATCACCCACCGTCACAGAGCATTCCTCCAGAGTCCCTGTGTATCTCCCTCCCCAGATCACCCACCATCACAGAGCATTCCTCCAGAGTCCCTGTGTATCTCCCTCCCCAGATCATCCACCATCACAGAGCATTCCTCCAGAGTCCCTGTGTATCTCCCTCCCCAGATCACCCACCGTCACAGAGCATTCCTCCAGAGTCCCTGTGTATCTCGCTCCCCAGATCACCCACCATCACAGAGCATTCCTCCAGAGTCCCTGTGTATCTCGCTCCCCAGATCACCCACCATCACAGAGCATTCCTCCAGAGTCCCTGTGTATCTCCGTCCCCAGATCACCCAGCGTCACAGAGCATTCCTCCAGAGTCCCTGTGTATCTCCCTCCCCAGATCACCCACCGTCACAGAGCATTCCTCCAGAGTCCCTGTGTATCTCCCTCCCCAGATCACCCACCGTCACAGAGCATTCCTCCAGAGTCCCTGTGTATCTCCCTCCCCAGATCACCCACCATCACAGAGCATTCCTCCAGAGTCCCTGTGTATCTCCCTCCCCAGATCACCCACCGTCACAGAGCATTCCTCCAGAGTCCCTGTGTATCTCCGTCCCCAGAACACCCACCGTCACAGAGCATTCCTCCAGAGTCCCTGTGTATCTCCCTCCCCAGATCACCCACCATCACAGAGCATTCCTCCAGAGTCCCTGTGTATCTCCCTCCCCAGATCACCCACCGTCACAGAGCATTCCTCCAGAGTCCCTGTGTATCTCCCTCCCCAGAACACCCACCGTCACAGAGCATTCCTCCAGAGTCCCTGTGTATCTCCGTCCCCAGATCACCCACCGTCACAGAGCATTCCTCCAGAGTCCCTGTGTATCTCGCTCCCCAGATCACCCACCGTCACAGAGCATTCCTCCAGAGTCCCTGTGTATCTCCCTCCCCAGATCACCCACCGTCACAGAGCATTCCTCCAGAGTCCCTGTGTATCTCCCTCCCCAGATCATCCACCGTCACAGAGCATTCCTCCAGAGTCCCTGTGTATCTCGCTCCCCAGATCACCCACCGTCACAGAGCATTCCTCCAGAGTCCCTGTGTATCTCCCTCCCCAGATCACCCACCGTCACAGAGCATTCCTCCAGAGTCCCTGTGTATCTCGCTCCCCAGATCACCCACCGTCACAGAGCATTCCTCCAGAGTCCCTGTGTATCTCCCTCCCCAGAACACCCACCGTCAGAGCGTTGCTGCAGTAAAATACACATCTAAGAACACATAATGTCTGCAGAATTACATGTTATAAAGTACAAAACAAAAGGTACGACACTGTAAAATTTGTCATGACAGTTACTGAGCACAAGGTTCAGGACAGGTAACAAACAAAAGAGGAGATCTCCAACACACACGGCTGGGTATCTCTGACACACACGGCTGGGTATCTCTGACACACACGGCTGGGTATCTCTAACACACACGGCTGGGTATCTCTGACACACAGTGCTGGGTATCTCTAACAGACACGGCTGGGTATCTCTGACACACACGGCTGGATATCTCTGACACACACGGCTGGGTATCTCTAACACACACGGCTGGGTATCTCTAACAGACACGGCTGGGTATCTCTGACACACACGGCTGGGTATCTCTAACACACACGGCTGGGTATCTCTGACACACACGGCTGGGTATCTCTGACACACACGGCTGGGTATCTCTAACACACACGGCTGGGTATCTCTAACACACACGGCTGGGTATCTCTAACACACACGGCTGGGTATCTCTGACACACACGGCTGGGTATCTCTGACACACACGGCTGGGTATCTCTAACACACACGGCTGGGTATCTCTAACACACACGGCTGTGTATCTCTGACACACACGGCTGGGTATCTCTGACACACACGGCTGGGTATCTCTGACACACACGGCTGGGTATCTCTAACACACACGGCTGGGTATCTCTAACACACACGGCTGGGTATCTCTAACACACACGGCTGGGTATCTCTAACACACACGGCTGGGTATCTCTGACACACACGGCTGGGTATCTCTAACACACACGGCTGGATATCTCTAACACACACGGCTGGGTATCTCTAACAGACACGGCTGGGTATCTCTGACACACACGGCTGGGTATCTCTGCATACCCACATCGTGTTAGAGATACCCAGCCGTGTTGTTAGAGATACCCAGCCGTGTGTGTTAGAGATACCCAGCCGTGTGTGTCAGAGATACCCAGCCGTGTCTGTTAGAGATACCCAGCCGTGTGTGTTAGAGATACCCAGCCGTGTGTGTCAGAGATACCCAGCCGTGTGTGTTAGAGATACCCAGCCGTGTGTGTTAGAGATACCCAGCCGTGTGTGTCAGAGATAACCAGCCGTGTGTGTCAGAGATACCCAGCCGTGTCTGTTAGAGATACCCAGCCGTGTGTGTCAGAGATACCCAGCTGTGTGTGTTAGAGATACCCAGCCGTGTGTGTTAGAGATACCCAGCCGTGTGTGTTAGAGATACCCAGCCGTGTGTGTTAGAGATACCCAGCCGTGTGTGTTAGAGATACCCAGCCGTGTCTGTTAGAGATACCCAGCCGTGTGTGTTAGAGATACCCAGCCGTGTCTGTTAGAGATACCCAGCCGTGTGTGTTAGAGATACCCAGCCGTGTCTGTCAGAGATACCCAGCTGTGTCTGTTAGAGATACCCAGCCGTGTGTGTCAGAGATACCCAGCCGTGTCTGTCAGAGATACCCAGCCGTGTCTGTCAGAGATACCCAGCCGTGTGTGTCAGAGATACCCAGCCGTGTGTGTCAGAGATACCCAGCCGTGTCTGTCAGAGATACCCAGCCGTGTGTGTCAGAGATAACCAGCCGTGTGTCTCTAACAGACACGGCTGGTTATCTCTGACACACACGGCTGGGTATCTCTGACAGACACGGCTGGGTATCTCTGACACACACGGCTGGGTATCTCTGACACACACGGCTGGGTATCTCTGACAGACACGGCTGGGTATCTCTGACAGACACGGCTGGGTATCTCTGACACACACGGCTGGGTATCTCTAACAGACACGGCTGGGTATCTCTGACAGACACGGCTGGGTATCTCTAACACACACGGCTGGGTATCTCTAACAGACACGGCTGGGTATCTCTAACACACACGGCTGGGTATCTCTAACAGACACGGCTGGGTATCTCTAACACACACGGCTGGGTATCTCTAACACACACGGCTGGGTATCTCTAACACACACGGCTGGGTATCTCTAACACACACGGCTGGGTATCTCTAACACACACAGCTGGGTATCTCTGACACACACGGCTGGGTATCTCTAACAGACACGGCTGGGTATCTCTGACACACACGGCTGGTTATCTCTGACACACACGGCTGGGTATCTCTAACACACACGGCTGGGTATCTCTAACACACACGGCTGGGTATCTCTGACACACACGGCTGGGTATCTCTAACACACACGGCTGGGTATCTCTAACAGACACGGCTGGGTATCTCTGACACACACGGCTGGGTATCTCTGACACACACGGCTGGGTATCTCTAACAACACGGCTGGGTATCTCTAACACGATGTGGGTATGCCGGCGTTGGACTGGCGTAAACACAGCAAAACGGCTGGGTATCTCTAACACACACGGCTGGGTATCTCTAACAGACACGGCTGGGTATCTCTGACACACACGGCTGGGTATCTCTAACACACACGGCTGGGTATCTCTAACACACACGGCTGGGTATCTCTAACACACACGGCTGGGTATCTCTGACAGACACGGCTGGGTATCTCTGACACACACGGCTGGGTATCTCTAACAGACACGGCTGGGTATCTCTGACACACACGGCTGGGTATCTCTGACACACACGGCTGGGTATCTCTAACAGACACGGCTGGGTATCTCTGACACACACGGCTGGGTATCTCTGACACACACGGCTGGGTATCTCTGACACACGCAGCTGGGTATCTCTAATAGACACAGCTGAATATCTCTAATAGACACAGCTGGGTATCTCTAATAGACACAGCTGGGTATCTCTAACAGACACGGCTGGGTATCTCTAATAGACACAGCTGGGTATCTCTAACAGACACGGCTGGGTATCTCTAATAGACACAGCTGGGTATCTCTAACACACACAGCTGGGTATCTCTAATAGACATGGCCGGGTATCTCTAACACACACAGCTGGACGTCTCTAATAGACACAATTCAGGGATTTATGAACCTTATCTATGACTCTAACATTGGAATGGAACCAGGAGTCTGCGCACTCTGCTGCTCTCGCATAGGGCAGCTTATTTGCTGTGTGTGTGTGCATTACCCCTTAGCACTCTCATTAGGCTTAATAAAGTGTGAAAATTGAAATGAATGAGGGGAAATGGAGGTTAATATATTTGAGAATCATCTTGAAGCTACTAAGATAAATTTCCACAGGATGAGCTGATTGGAACCTGACCTTTCGGGTCCCTGTTCTTAGCTGTGAGGAGAGGTTCGATAAACTCGATTTGTTCTCACTGGAATGACAGAGGTTGTGGGGCAGCCTGATTAAGGTTTACAAGCTTTTGAGTGGCATGGACAGAGTGGATAGTCAGAAGCTCTTTCCTAGGTAGAAATGTCAAGTACTAGGAGACATTGGTTTAAGATACGTGGGGAAAAGTTTAGAGGAGATGTGCGAGGCAAGTTTTTAGACAGAGGGTGGTGAGTGTCTGGAACACGCTGCCCGGGGAAGGATTGGGAGCAGGTACGATAGCAGCATTTAAGGGGCAACTAGACAGATACATGAAAAGGATGGGAATGGAAGGATATGGACTCTATAAGTACATACGGTTTTAGTTTATGCAGGCATCATGGTCGGTGCAGGCTTGGAAGGCCCAAAGGCCTGTTTCTGTGCTGTGCTGTTCTTTGTACTTTGTTCTTTAAGTGAAATGAGGAAACATTTCTGCACATGGGTATAGGTAGAGTGAATGCAAGCAGGCATTTTCCACTGAGGCTCGGGGAGGAAAAAACAGGGGGCGTGGTTAAGGTTGAAAGGAGAAAAGTTTAAAGGGAATATTAGGGGGGGATTCTTCACACAGAGAGCGGTGGGAGTGTGGAATGAGCTGCCGGATAAAGTGGTAAATGTGGGGTCACTTTTAACATTTAAGAAAAACTTGGACAGGTTCATGGATGAGAGGGGTGTGGAGGGATATGTTCTAAGTGCAGGTCAGTGGGACTAGGCAGAAAAATGGTTCAGCACAGACAAGAAGGGCCGAAAGGCCTGTTTCTGAGCTGGAATTTTCTATGGTTTCTATAATTGGTGGTAGAACTTGGAACTGTCTTCCACATCAATAATTGATGCTGGATCAATTGTCACTTTTCAATCTGAGATTGATAAATGTCTCTTAATCAAAGGTTATCAGGACAAAGACAGTAGATGGAACTAGTCTGCAAGGAAGGCCATGAACTCATTGAATGGTGAGAGGTTTGAGGGGCTGAATGGCCTCTTCCTGTTCCTGTGTTTCTGTTCTAGTTCCAACACTTCAATGTGACACTCTGGACCTTCCTATATTGTCTAAGTGACTGCAGCTGGGGTCCAGTGCTCAATACTGCACTGGGCCAACTGGCAGAGAACTGGAGAATACATAGTCACCATCTCCACACACACAAAGCCTGCTAAAGTCGTGACAAATTCTACATAAGCCACAGTACAGAGGCAGCGGCAGATTAACCACTCAAAATCAGATTATTAAGATAAAGAAGACAAGCGAAAGAACAAAAGATCATGGTCTGACATGTAGACAAGACAGGTTTGTCACACACACACACATACAATACAGGCAGGTACCTTATATAAAAATCAAAATATAGGCTTCTCTTCCTTGGTGCACAAGAAAATTAAAAACAAAGTATAAAAATTTTACCAGAGATATCAATGATTAAAAGGCTGAAGGTGGAGAAAATGAAACACAATTTGCAGTGCATTACAAGTCAGTTATTGTGAAAATAACAAATATACATTTGATTCAGGAATAAAACATGCAGCTGGTCTACCCCATTCCCCCAGCTTTATCCTCGCTGCTGCTCACAGTGTGTCCGTCTGCAGCTCTATAGAGCCTTTCAGGAACAGTGACCATAATTCCGTAAGTTTTAAGTTATTAATAGATAAGAGGAGTCCTCGGGTGAAAGTATGAAATTTGGGGAGAATTAACTATGACAATATTAGGCAGGGACTCAGAGGGTGGCTGTTTGAGGGTAAATCCACATGAGGGAATCTTTTATAGCCCAGTTGATTAGCATTCAGGACCAATATGGTCCTGTGAAAATGAAGAATAAGCATGGCAAGATCCAGGAACCGTGGATGATGAGATGAAATTGTGTGCTTAGTCAAAAAGGAAAAGGAGGCATACGTAAGGTTTAGGAAACTGAAGACAGGAATCAAAAAATATAAAGGAAGCAGGAAAGAATTTAAGCAAGGAGTTAGGAGAGGTAAAAGGGGCCATGAAATGTCCTTGGTAGGCAGGATTAAGGAGAATCCCAAGGTTTTTTATGCATATATAGGGATGAAGAGGGTAGCTAAGGAAAGGATAGGTCCACTCAAGGACTCTGGGGGGAATTTGTGTGTGGAACCAGATGACATGGATGAGGTCTTTAATGAGTACTTTACATCAGTATTCACAAAGGAGAAGGATGTGGTGGATGGTAAGTGTAGAAAGGAGGATGTTGACATTCCAGGACATTTTGCGATAAAAAGGGAGGAGGTAGAACATAGAACATGACAGCACAGTACAGGCCCTTTGGCCCTCAATGCTGTGCCGAGCTAAGTCCAATCCCAAGATCAGTCTATCCCACTCCCTATCATTCTGGTGTGCTCCATGTGCCTATCCAATAACCACTTGAAAGTTCCTAAAGTGTCCGACTCCACTATTACAGCAGGCAGTGTATTCCACACCCCAACCACTCTCTGAGTAAAGAATCTACCTCAGACATCCCTCCTATATCTCCCACCATGAACCTTATAGTTATGCCCCCTAGTAACAGCTACATTCACCTGAGGAAATAGTCTCTGCACGTCGACTCTATCAAACCCTCTCATCATCTTATAAACCTCTATTAAGTCGTCTCTCATCTCCCTTCGTTCCAAAGAGAAAAGCCCCAGCTCCCTCAACCTTTCCTCATAAGACCTACCCTCCAAACCAGCAGCATCCTGGTAAATCTCCTCTGCACTCTCTCCAATGCTTCCACATCCTCCTTACAGTGAGGTGACTAGAACTGAACACAATATTCCAAATGTGGTCTCACCAAGGTCCGGTATAGTTGCAGCATAACCCCACAGCTCTTAAACTCAAACCCCCTGTTAATAAACACTAACACACTGTCAGCCTTCTTCATGGCTCTATCCACTTGAATGACAACCTTCAGAGATATGAGGATATGAACCCCAAGATCTCTCTGTTCCTCCACATTCCTCAGAACCCTGCCGTTGACCCCATAATCCGCATTCAAGTTTGTCTGATCAAAATGAATCACCTCACACTTATCAGGGTTAAACTCCATCTGCCACTTTTCGACCCAGCTCTGCATCCTATCAATGTCTCTTTGCAGCCTGCAAGAGCCCCCCACCTCATCCACTACTCCACCAATCTAGGTATCATCAGCAAATTTGCTGACCTACCCTCCAGCCTCCTCTTCCAAGTCATTGATAAAAATCACAAATAGTAGAGGACCCAGCACTGATCCCTGTGGTACACCGCTGGTAACTGGCCTCAGTTTGAAAATTTTTCCTCCACTACCACCCTCTGTCTTCTATGAGACAGCCAGTTATTTATCTAATCGGTCAAATTTTCTTCTATCCCACACATCCTTATCTTCTTCATGAGCCTACCATGGGGAACCTAATCAAACGCTCTAGTAAAATCCATGTATACGACATCAACTGCTCAACCTTTGTCCACACGCTTAGTTACCTCCTCAAGGAATTCAATCAAATTTGTGAGGCAGAACTTATCCCTCATGAAACCATGCTGACTATCCCAGATTAAACTGAATCTTTCCAAATGGTCATAAATCCTATCTCTCAGGACCCTTTCCATTAACTTACTGACCACTGAAGTAAGACTAACTGGCCTATAATTACCAGGGTCATTCCTGTTTCCTTTCTTGAGAAGAGGAACAACATTTACCACTCTCCAGTCCTCTGGCACTATCCCTGTGGACAATGAGGACCCAATGGGCATTGGTAGTGGGCATTTTAAAAAGTATTAAGGGACCTGATAAAATATATTGCAGAATACTGAGGGAGGCAAGGAAGGAAATTCCTGGGGCCTTGTTCAAAATCTTTGCATGTTATTTTTACTCACAGGAGATGACCCAAGGACTGCAGAATAGCCAAGGGGCAATAGAGATAATCTGGCAAATGACAGGCCTTACATCAGTGGTAGGAAATTAGTGGAGAATGTTCATAGATCATGCAAAACTACAGTGCAGAAGGCCATTCGACCCACTGAGTCTGCACTGACCACAATCCCATCCAGGCCCTATCCCCATAACCCCATGCTAGTATACCTGACACTAAGAGTCAATTTAGTATGGCCAACCCACCTAACCTTCACATTTTTAAACTGTAGAAGGAAACTGGAGCACCCGGAGAAAACCCACACAGTCATGGGGAGGACGTGCAAACTCCACAGTGACCCAAGCCGGGAATGGAACCTGGTTCCCTGTGAGGCAGCAGTGTTAACCACCGAACCACCCCTAAGAAAATTCTCAAAGATAGGATTTACTCAGATTTGGAAAAATATGCACTTATTAGCAATAGGTTTCATGGTTTTGTGAAGAGGAGATTGTGTTCCACTAACTAGAACATAGAACATTACAGCGCAGAACAGGCCCTTCGGCCCACGATGTTGCACCGACAAAACAATGACCCACTAGCCTAAACCAATCCCTTTTCGTCCATAAACCTATCCACGGAGGATAAAAAAACTTGATCGAATTTTTTGCAAAAGTGACAAAGAAGGTTGATGAGAGTGGTGGATATTGTATGCAGGGATTTTAACAAGGCCTTTGACAAGGTCCCTCATGGCAGACTGGTAAAGGTAAAGTCAGATGGGATCCATAGTGAACTGATAAGGTGGACACAGAACTGGCTTGGTCAGGGAAAAGTCTGACAACACCAGGTTTTGGTCCAACCGATTTATTTTATAATATTCTCACAAGCTTTCGAGGTCGTCAGGTGAATGGAGAGTTCTGACCTGACAAAGAGGGTAACCTCGAAAGCTTGTGAGAATATTATCAAATAAATCGGTTGGACTAAAACCTGGTGTTGTCAGACTTTTTACTGTGTTTACGCCAGTCCAGCGCCGGCATACCCACATCTTGGTCAGGGAAGACAGAGAGTAACAGTGGGAGTTCTTCTGACTGGAAATCTGTGACCAGTGGTATTCCGCAGGGATTTGTGCAAGGACCCCTGTTGTTTGTAATATACATAAATGATTTGGAGGAGATGCTGCTGGGCTGATTAATAATTTGTGGATTGTGACATAAAGACTGGGGAGGTGTGAATAGTGAGGAGGATTGCCAGAGGATAGAACTGGATCGAGACAGGCTGGATACTTGGGCAGAGAAATGGCAAATGGAATTTAATCCAGACAATGTGACCTGATGCACTTTGGAAGATCTAATGCAGCAGGGAAGTATACAGTAAAAGGCAGAACGCTTAGAAGCGTTAACATACAGAGGGATCTAGGCATAGTTTTAAGGTAGCTATGGAGAATGATAGGTCTGGTCCAAAAGTTAAAATTCTAAACTGGGGCAATGAATTTCATTTAGTGATGAAGCAGGCCGTTGCTGAGAGAGGACGGAGGAGGATGTGAATAGTTTGCTGGGTGTTAGCAATGGAAAGATGGTAGGAGTGGAGGGCCTGAATGACATTATTGTTACTAGAGAGGTGGTGCTCGATAGACTGGAGGGACTGATTGTGGACAAGTCCCCAGGACCGGATGGAATGCATCCAAGGGTTCTGAAAGAAATGGCGGAGTTGATAGTGGATGCCTTGATGATTATTTTCCAAACCTCGTTGGATTCCGGGGAAGTGCAGGAAGATTGGAAAACGGCTAATGTTGTTTAAGAAGGGTGGCAGGCAAAAGGCAGGGAATTATAGGCCGGTTAGTTTAACGTCAGTTGTAGGTAAAATGCTTGAATCTGTAATCAAGGAGAAAATAGCGAGGCATCTTGAGGAGAATTGTTTAACAGAGCAGACGCAGCACGGTTTCATTAAGGGGAAGTTGTGTCTGACAAATTTATTGGAATTCTGTGAGGATGTGTCAGAAGGCGTTTGATAAGGTGCCGCACAAGAGGTTGTTACAGAAGGTTAGGGGGCATGGAGTTGGGGGTAGGGTATTAGCGTGGATAGAGGATTGGCTGTCAAATAGGAGGCAGAGAGTGGGGGTCAATGGTGCTATTCGGATTGGCGGTTGGTGACTAGTGGGGTGCCCCAGGGGTCGGTGCTGGGGCCTCAGCTATTTACCATTTATATAGATGATCTGGAGGAGGGAACCGAGTGCAGGGTGTCGAAATTTGCTGATGACACCAAGATTGGGGGAAAGGCAAATTGTGCGGAGGGTGTGGAGAGTCTGCAGAAGGATCTAGATAGGCTGGGCGAATGGGCCAGGAAATATATAAATATATATATAAATATTTTTATAAATATATAAAAAGGAAGAGGCTGGCTAGGATAAACGTTGGTCCTTTAGAGGATGAGAAAGGGGAGCTAGTGGTAGGGGATAGGGATATGGCTAAGGTCTTGAATAACTTCTTTGTTTCTGTCTTCACGGAGGAGGACGTGAATAATTTGCCGGGTGTTAGCGATGGAAAGGTGGTAGGAATGGAGGGTCTTAATGACATTACTGTTACTAGAGAGGTGGTGCTCGACAGACTGGAGGGGCTGATTGTGGACAAGTCCCCAGGACCGGATGGAATGCATCCGAGGGTTCTGAAAGAAATGGCGGAGGTGATAGTGGATGCCTTGGTGGTTATTTTCCAGACGTCGCTGGATTCCGGGGAAGTGCCGGAAGATTGGAAAACGGCTAATGTTACGCCGTTGTTTAAGAAGGGTGCCAGGCAAAAGGCGGGGAATTATAGGCCGGTTAGTTTAACATCTGTGGTAGGTAAAATGTTAGAAACCGTCATTAAGGAGGAAATAGCGAGGCATCTTGAGGGGAATTGCTTGATAGGGCGGACGCAACACGGTTTCATTAAAGGGAAGTCGTGTCTGACAAATTTACTGGAGTTCTATGAGGATGTGTCTAGGGCAGTGGATGGAGGAGAGCCGGTGGATGTGGTCTTTCTGGATTTTCAGAAGGCGTTTGACAAGGTACCTCACAAGAGGTTATTGCAGAAGGTCAGGGGACATGGAGTTGGGGGTAGGGTGTTAGCGTGGATAGAGGATTGGTTGTCAAATAGGAGGCAGAGAGTGGGGGTCAATGGATGCTATTCGGATTGGCGGTTGGTGACTAGTGGGGTGCCCCAGGGGTCGGTGCTGGGGCCTCAGCTATTTACCATTTATATAGATGATCTGGAGGAGGGAACCGAGTGCAGGGTGTCGAAATTTGCTGATGACACCAAGATTGGGGGAAAGGCAAATTGTGCGGAGGGTGTGGAGAGTCTGCAGAAGGATCTAGATAGGCTGGGCGAATGGGCCAGGAAATGCAAATGGAATTCAATGTTGGCAAGTGTGAGGTGGTCCACTTTGGTAGGAGGAATGGTAGGAAGGACTATTACTTACGGGGCGAAAAACTGCAGCAGGCGACGGTGCAGAGGGACCTCGGGGTCCTTGTGCATGAGTCGCAAAAACCCAGCTTGCAGGTGCAGCAGGTGGTCAGGAAGGCGAATGGGATGCTGGCCTTCATAGCGAAGGGGATTGAATATAAAAGTAGGGAGGTCTTGCTGCAGCTGTATAGGGCATTGGTGAGGCCGCAGCTGGAGTACTGTGTGCAGTTTTGGGCGCCGCACCTGCGCAAGGATGTTTTGGCCCTGGAGGGAGTGCAGAGGAGGTTTACTCGGCTGATACCGGAGTTGAGGGGATTGAGCTATGAGGAGAGGCTGAATAAACTAGGCTTGTACTCGTTAGAGTTTAGAAGAATGAGGGGAGATCTCATTGAGACGTATAAGATGATGAATGGGATGGATAGGATAGAGGTGGAGAGACTGCTCCCGCTCAAAAAAGACAGTAGGACTAGGGGGCACAGCCTCAAGATAAAGGGGGGGCGGTTTAGAACAGAGTTGAGGAGGAACTTCTTCACTCAAAGGGTGGTGAATCTCTGGAATTCTCTGCCCGTTGAAGTGGTGGAGGCTGCCTCGCTAAATATTTTTAAGAAACGGGTTGATGGGTTTTTGATAAGAGAAGGGATTAAGGGTTATGGGGAGAGGGCGGGAAGGTGGAGCTGAGTCACGACAGATCAGCCATGATCTTATTGAATGGCGGGGCAGGCTCGAAGGGCCAGATGGCCTACTCCTGCTCCTATTTCTTATGTTCTTATGAAATGGCAAATGGAATTTAATGTTGGCAAGTGTGAGGTGGTCCACTTTGGTAGGAAGAATGGTAGGAAAGACTATTACTTACGTGGTGAAAAACTGCAGCAGGCGACGGTGCAGAGGGACCTCGGGGTCCTTGTGCATGAGTCGCAAAAACCCAGCTTGCAGGTGCAGCAGGTGGTCAGGAAGGCAATTGGGATGCTGGCCTTCATAGCGAGGGGGATTGAATATAAAAGTAGGGAGGTCGTGCTGCAGCTGTATAGGGCATTGGTGAGGCCGCAGCTGGAGTACTGTGTGCAGTTTTGGGCGCTGCACCTGCGCAAGGATATTTTGGCCCTGGAGGGAGTGCAGAGGAGGTTTACTAGGCTGATACCGGAGTTGAGGGGATTGAGCTATGAGGAGAGGCTGAATAAACTAGGCTTGTACTCGTTAGAGTTTAGAAGAATGAGGGGAGATCTCATTGAGACGTATAAGATGATGAATGGGATGGATAGGATAGAGGTGGAGAGACTCTTCCCGCTCAAAAAAGACAGTAGGACTTGGGGGCACAGCCTCAAGGTAAAGGGGAGGCGGTTTAGAACAGAGTTGAGGAAGAACTTCTTCACTCAAAGGGTGGTGTATCTCTGGAATTCTCTGCCCATTGAAGTGGTGGAGGCTGCCTCGCTAAATATTTTTAAGAAGCGGGTTGATGGGTTTTTGATAAGAGAGGGGATTAAGGGTTATGGGGAGAAAGCGGGAAAGTGGAACTGAGCCACAACAGAACAGCCATGATCTTATTGAATGGCGGGGCAGGCTCGAAGGGCTAGATGGCCTACTCCTGCTCCTATTTCTTATGTTCTGATAAAACACATCTCTCTGGATCACTAACTACCCCAGTGAATCCCATCTCACTAGATCACGAACTACCCCAGTGAATCCCATCTCTCTGGATCACTAACTACCCCAGTGAATCCCATCTCACTAGATCACTAACTACTCCAGTGAATCCCATCTCTCTAGATCACTAACTACTCCAGTGAATCCCATCTCTCTAGATCACTAACTACTCCAGTGAATCCCATCTCACTAGATCACTAACTCCCAGTGAATCCCATCTCTCTGGATCACTAACTACTCCAGTGAATCCCATCTCACTAGATCACTAACTACCCCAGTGAATCCCATCTCTCTGGATCACTAACTACCCCAGTGAATCCGATCTCACTAGATCACTAACTACTCCAGTGAATCCCATCTCTCTAGATCACTAACTACTCCAGTGAATCCCATCTCTCTAGATCACTAACTACTCCAGTGAATCCCATCTCACTAGATCACTAACTCCCAGTGAAACCCATCTTTCTGGATCACTAACTACCCCAGTGAATCCCATCTCTCTGGATCACTAACTACCCCAGTGAATCCCATCTATCTAGATCACTAACTACTCCAGTGAATCCCATCTCTCTGGATCACTAACTCCCAGTGAATCCCATCTCTCTAGATCACTAACTACTCCAGTGAATCCCATCTCTCTGGATCACTAACTACTCCAGTGAATCCCATCTCTCTGGATCACTAACTCCCAGTGAAACCCATCTCACTAGATCACTAACTCCCAGTGAATCCCATCTCTCTGGATCACTAACTACTCCAGTGAATCCCATCTCTCTGGATCACTAACTCCCAGTGAATCCCATCTCTCTAGATCACTAACTACCCCAGTGAATCCCATCTCTCTAGATCACTAACTACTCCAGTGAATACCATCTCACTAGATCACTAACTCCCAGTGAATCCCATCTCTCTGGATCACTAACTACCCCAGTGAATCCCATCTCTCTGGATCACTAACTCCCAGTGAATCCCATCTCTCTAGATCACTAACTACCCCAGTGAAACCCATCTTTCTGGATCACTAACTCCCAGTGAAACCCATCTCTCTGGATCACTAACTCCCAGTGAAACCCATCTCTCTGGATCACTAACTACCCCAGTGAATCGCATCTCTCTGGATCACTAACTCCCAGTGAATCCCATCTCTCTGGATCACTAACTACCCCAGTGAAACCCATCTCACTAGATCACTAACTCCCAGTGAAACCCATCTCTCTGGATCACTAACTACCCCAGTGAAACCCATCTCTCTGGATCACTAACTACCCCAGTGAATCCCATCTCTCTGGATCACTAACTACCCCAGTGAATCCCATCTCTCTAGATCACTAACTATTCCAGTGAAACCCATCTCTCTGGATCACTAACTCGCAGTGAAACCCATCTCTCTGGATCACTAACTACCCCAGTGAATCCCATCTCTCTGGATCACTAACTCCCAGTGAATCCCATTTCTCTGGATCACTAACTCCCAGTGAAACCCATCTCTCTGGATCACTAACTCCCAGTGAAACCCATCTCTCTGGATCACTAACTACTCCAGTGAAACCCATCTCTCTGGATCACTAACTCCCAGTGAATCCCATCTCTCTAGATCACTAACTCTCCCAGTGAAACCCATCTCTCTGGATCACTAACTCCCAGTGAAATCAATCTCATTAGATCACTAACTACCCCAGTGAATCCCATCTCACTAGATCACTAACTACCCCAGTGAATCCCATCTTTTCAGGTCACTAACTCCCAGTGAAACCCATCTCACTAGATCACTAACTCCCAGTGAATCCCATCTTTCTGGATCACTAACTCCCAGTGAATCCCATCTCTCTGGATCACTAACTCCCAGTGAAACCCATCTCTCTGGATCACTAACTACCCCAGTGAATCCCATCTCTCTGGATCACTAACTACCCCAGTGAATCCCATCTCTCTAGATCACTAACTACCCCAGTGAAACCCAACTCACTAGATCACTAACTCCCAGTGAATCCCATCTCTTCAGGTCACTAACTCCCAGTGAAACCCATCTCACTAGATCACTAACTCCCAGTGAATCCCATCTCTCTGGATCACTAACTCCCAGTGAATCCCATCTCTCTGGATCACTAACTCCCAGTGAAACCCATCTCTCTGGATCACTACCTACCCCAGTGAAACCCATCTCTCTGGATCACTAACTCCCAGTGAATCCCATCTCTCTGGATCACTAACTACCCCAGTGAATCCCATCTCTCTAGATCACTAACTACCCCAGTGAAACCCATCTCACTAGATCACTAACTCCCAGTGAAACCCATCTCTCTGGATCACTAACTACCCCAGTGAATCCCATCTCTCTGGATCACTAACTCCCAGTGAATCCCATCTCTCTGGATCACTAACTACCCCAGTGAAACCCATCTCACTAGATCACTAACTCCCAGTGAAACCCATCTCTCTGGATCACTAACTATCCCAGTGAATCCCATCTCTCTGGATCACTAACTCCCAGTGAATCCCATCTCTCTGGATCACTAACTACCCCAGTGAATCCCATCTATCTAGATCACTAACTATTCCAGTGAAACCCATCTCTCTGGATCACTAACTCCCAGTGAAACCCATCTCTCTGGATCACTAACTACCCCAGTGAATCCCATCTCTCTAGATCACTAACTCCCAGTGAATCCCATCTCTCTGGATCACTAACTCCCAGTGAATCCCATCTCTCTGGATCACTAACTACTCCAGTGAAACACATCTCTCTGGATCACTAACTCCCAGTGAATCCCATCTCTCTAGATCACTAACTCTCCCAGTGAAACCCATCTCTCTGGATCACTAACTCCCAGTGAAATCAATCTCATTAGATCACTAACTACCCCAGTGAATCCCATCTCTCTAGATCACTAACTCTCCCAGTGAAATCAATCTCATTAGATCACTAACTACCCCAGTGAATCCCATCTCACTAGATCACTAACTACCCCAGTGAATCCCATCTCACTAGATCACTAACTACCCCAGTGAATCCCATCTCTTCAGGTCACTAACTCCCAGTGAAACCCATCTCACTAGATCACTAACTCCCAGTGAATCCCATCTCTCTGGATCACTAACTACCCCAGTGAATCCCATCTCTCTGGATCACTAACTCCCAGTGAATCCCATCTCTCTGGATCACTAACTCCCAGTGAAACCCATCTCTCTGGATCACTAACTACCCCAGTGAATCCCATCTCTCTGGATCACTAACTCTCCCAGTGAAATCAATCTAATTAGAACACTAACTCTCCCAGTGAATCCCATCTCTCTGGATCACTAACTACCCCAGTGAATCCCATCTCACTAGATCACAAACTACCCCAGTGAATCCCATCTCACTAGATCACTAACTCCCAGTGAATCCCATCTCTCTGGATCACTAACTCCCATTGAAACCCATCTCTCTGGATCACTAACAACCCCAGTGAATCCCATCTCACTAGATCACGAACTACCCCAGTGAATCCCATCTCTCTGGATCACTAACTCCCAGTGAATCCCATCTCTCTGGATCACTAACTCCCAGTGAAACCCATCTCTCTGGATCACTAACTACCCCAGTGAATCCCATCTCTCTGGATCACTAACTCCCAGTGAATCCCAAATCTCTGGATCACTAACTCCCAGTGAATCCCATCTCTCTAGATCACTAACTACTCCAGTGAATCCCATCTCACTAGATCACTAACTACCCCAGTGAATCCCATCTCACTAGATCACTAACTCCCAGTGAATCCCATCTCACTAGATCACTAACTACCCCAGTGAATCCCATCTCACTAGATCACTAACTCCCAGTGAATCCCATCTCACTAGATCACTAACTACCCCAGTGAATCCCATCTCACTAGATCACTAACTCCCAGTGAAACCCATCTCACTAGATCACTAACTACCCCAGTGAATCCCATCTCTCTGGATCACTAACTCCCAGTGAATCCCATCTCTCTGGATCACTAACTCCCAGTGAATCCCATCTCTCTGGATCACTAAGTCCCAGTGAATCCCATCTCTCTGGATCACTAACTACTCCAGTGAATCCCATCTATCTAGATCACGAACTACCCCAGTGAATCCCATCTCTCTGGATCACTAACTCCCAGTGAATCCCATCTCACTAGATCACTAACTACCCCAGTGAATCCCATCTCTCTGGATCACTAACTCCCAGTGAAACCCATCTCTCTGGATCACTAACTACTCCAGTGAAACCCATCTCTCTAGATCACTAACTACTCCAGTGAATCCCATCTGTCTGGATCACTAACTCTCCCAGTGAATCCCATCTCACTAGATCACTAACTATTCCAGTGAAACCCATCTATCTAGATCACTAACTACCCCAGTGAATCCCATCTCTCTGGATCACTAACTCCCAGTGAATCCCATCTCTCTGGATCACTAACTCCCAGTGAAACCCATCTCTCTGGATCACTAACTCCCAGTGAATCCCATCTCACTAGATCACTAACTCCCAGTGAATCCCATCTCACTAGATCACTAACTCCCAGAGAATCCCATTTCTCTGGATCACTAACTCCCAGTGAAACCCATCTCTCTGGATCACTAACTACCCCAGTGAATCCCATCTCTCTGGATCACTAACTGCCCCAGTGAATCCCATCTCTCTGGATCACTAACTCCCAGTGAATCCCATCTCACTAGATCACTAACTCCCAGTGAAACCCATCTCTCTGGATCACTAACTACTCCAGTGAAACCCATCTCTCTGGATCACTAACTCCCAGTGAATCCCATCTCTCTGGATCACTAACTCTCCCAGTGAAATCAATCTAATTAGATCACTAACTACTCCAGTGAATCCCATCTCTCTGGATCACTAACTACTCCAGTGAAACCCATCTCTCTAGATCACTAACTCTCCCAGTGAATTCCATCTGTCTGGATCACTAACTCTCCCAGTGAATCCCATCTCACTAGATCACATACTATTCCAGTGAAACCCATCTATCTAGATCACTAACTACCCCAGTGAATCCCATCTCTCTGGATCACTAACTACCCCAGTGAATCCCATCTCTCTGGATCACTAACTCCCAGAGAATCCCATCTCTCTGGATCACTAACTCCCAGTGAAACCCATCTCTCTGGATCACTAACTACCCCAGTGAATCCCATCTCTCTAGATCACTAACTCCCAGTGAATCCCATCTCTCTGGATCACTAACTCCCAGTGAATCCCATCTCTCTGGATCACTAACTCCCAGTGAATCCCATCTCTCTGGATCACTAACTCCCAGTGAAACCCATCTCTCTGGATCACTAACTCCCAGTGAAACCCATCTCTCTGGATCACTAACTCCCAGTGAGACCCATCTCTCTGGATCACTAACTACTCCAGTGAAACCCATCTCTCTAGATCACTAACTACCTCAGTGAATCCCATCTCTCTGGATCACTAACTCTCCCAGTGAAATCAATCTCATTAGATCACTAACTCTCCCAGTGAATCCCATATCACTAGATCACTAACTACCCCAGTGAAACTGATCTCTCTAGATCACTAACTCTCCCAATTTTATTCCCAGTTACAGCCATCCCTCTTCCTGAGAACACAGGGAGAAAAAGAGGAGAGTGACTCTGGTCAGCGAGCGAAGGGAGTAGCAATATCACTGAGCAAGCCCACAAGGTTGACGAGTGAAGATAGTCCACTGTGGAGCACAGGGTAACTTGGCTCATTATCATTCAGGGGCAATGGCTGAAATCAGCGAGCTTTCAGTTTTGGTATAATTACTTACATTATCTGATGCCTGTAAATAATTATTCAGTGATCTCCTTCACTGACAGATTGGGGAAGATATAAAAGGATAATGTGGAAGACATTCTATTGAATGCGGATTTAAGACACTATTACTCGAGGCTTCAGGTGCAGTACAGATAGAAGAACATAATCCAAAACAAAAAACTCCCTGTAACTGAGACATTCTCCGTGTCATTCAGTTGCTGGTCAGAATCAAATCTACTTTGCTTAGTTTAAGAGCTATTGACGATTGCACTGTCAAGAGGGTCAGTGCTGAGGGAGTGCCACACTATCAGAGGGTCAGTGCTGAGGGAGTGCCGCACTGTCAGAGGGTCAGTGCTGAGGGAGTGCCGCACTGTCAGAGGGTCAGTACTGAGGGAGTGCCGCACTGTCAGAGGGTCAGTGCTGAGGGAGTGCCGCACTGTCAGAGGGTCAATGCTGAGGGAGTGCCGCACTGTCAGAGGGTCAGTGCTGAGGGAGTGCCGCACTGTCAGAGGGTCAATGCTGAGGGAGTGCTGCACTGTCAAGAGGGTCAGTGCTGAGCGAGTGCCACACTATCAGAGGGTCAGTGCTGAGGGAATGCCGCACTGTCAGAGGGTCAGTGCTGAGGGAGTGCCGCACTGTCAAAGGGTCAGTGCTGAGGGAGTGTCGGACTGTCAGAGGGTCAGTGCTGAGGGAGTATCGGACTGTCAGAGGGTCAGTGCTGAGGGAGTGCCGCACTGTCAGAGGGTCAGTGCTGAGGGAGTGCCGCACTGTCAGAGGGTCAGTACTGAGGGAGTGCCGCACTGTCAGACGGTCAGTGCTGAGGGAGTGCCGCACTGTCAGAGGGTCAGTGCTGAGGGAGTGCCACACTGTCAGAGGGTCAGTGCTGAGGGAGTGCCACACTGTCAGAGGGTCAGTGCTGAGGGAGTGCCACACTGTCAGAGGGTCAGTGCTGAGGGAGTGCCGCACTGTCAAAGGGTCAGTGCTGAGGGAGTGCCGCACTGTCAGAGGGTCAGTGCTGAGGGAGTGTCGGACTGTCAGAGGGTCAGTGCTGAGGGAGTGCTGCACTGTCAGAGGGACAGTGCTGAGGGAGTGCCGCACTGTCAAAGGGTCAGTGCTGATGGAGTGCCGCACTGTCAGAGGGTCAGTGCTGAGGGAGTGCGACACTGTCAGAGGGTCAGTGCTGAGGGAGCGCCGCACTGTCAGAGGGTCAGTGCTGAGGGAGTGTCGCACTGTCAGACGGTCAGTGCTGAGGGAGTGCCGCACTGTCAGAGGGTCAGTGCTGAGGGAGTGCCGCACTGTCAGAGGGTCATTGCTGAGGGAGTGCCGCACTGTCAAAGGGTCAGTGCTGAGGGAGTGTCGCACTGTCAGAGGGTCAGTGCTGAGGGAGTGATGCACTGTCAGAGGGACAGTGCTGAGGGAGTGTCGCACTGTCAGAGGGGCAGTGCTGAGGGAGTGCTGCACTGTCAAAGGGTCAGTGCTGAGGGAGTGCCGCACTGTCAGAGGGTCAGTGCTGAGGGAGTGCCGCACTGTCAGAGGGTCAGTGCTGAGGGAGTGCCGCACTGTCAGAGGGTCAATGCTGAGGGAGTGCCGCACTGTCAGAGGGTCAGTGCTGAGGGAGTGCCGCACTGTCAGAGGGTCAATGCTGAGGGAGTGCTGCACTGTCAAGAGGGTCAGTGCTGAGCGAGTGCCACACTATCAGAGGGTCAGTGCTGAGGGAGTGCCGCACTGTCAGAGGGTCAGTGCTGAGGGAGTGCCGCACTGTCAAAGGGTCAGTGCTGAGGGAGTGTCGGACTGTCAGAGGGTCAGTGCTGAGGGAGTATCGGACTGTCAGAGGGTCAGTGCTGAGGGAGTGCCGCACTGTCCGAGGGTCAGTGCTGAGGGAGTGCCGCACTGTCAGAGGGTCAGTACTGAGGGAGTGCCGCACTGTCAGACGGTCAGTGCTGAGGGAGTGCCGCACTGTCAGAGGGTCAGTGCTGAGGGAGTGCCACACTGTCAGAGGGTCAGTGCTGAGGGAGTGCCACACTGTCAGAGGGTCAGTGCTGAGGGAGTGCCGCACTGTCAGAGGGTCAGTGCTGAGGGAGTGCCGCACTGTCAAAGGGTCAGTGCTGAGGGAGTGCCGCACTGTCAGAGGGTCAGTGCTGAGGGAGTGTCGGACTGTCAGAGGGTCAGTGCTGAGGGAGTGCTGCACTGTCAGAGGGACAGTGCTGAGGGAGTGCCGCACTGTCAAATGGTCAGTGCTGATGGAGTGCCGCACTGTCAGAGGGTCAGTGCTGAGGGAGTGCGACACTGTCAGAGGGTCAGTGCTGAGGGAGCGCCGCACTGTCAGAGGGTCAGTGCTGAGGGAGTGTCGCACTGTCAGACGGTCAGCGCTGAGGGAGTGCCGCACTGTCAGAGGGTCAGTGCTGAGGGAGTGCCGCACTGTCAGAGGGTCATTGCTGAGGGAGTGCCGCACTGTCAAAGGGTCAGTGCTGAGGGAGTGTCGCACTGTCAGAGGGTCAGTGCTGAGGGAGTGATGCACTGTCAGAGGGACAGTGCTGAGGGAGTGTCGCACTGTCAGAGGGGCAGTGCTGAGGGAGTGCTGCACTGTCAAAGGGTCAGTGCTGAGGGAGTGCCGCACTGTCAGAGGGTCAGTGCTGAGGGAGTGCTTCACTGTCAGAGGGACAGTGCTGAGGGAGTGCCGCACTGTCAGAGGGTCAGTGCTGAGGGAGTGCCGCACTGTCAAAGGGTCAGTGCTGATGGAGTGCCACACTGTCAGAGAGTCAGTGCTGAGGGAGTGTCGCACTGTCAGAGGGTCAGTGCTGAGGGAGTGTCGCACTGTCAGAGGGTCAGTGCTGAGGGAGTGTCGCACTGTCAGACGGTCAGTGCTGAGGGAGTGTCGCACTGTCAGAGAGTCAGTGGTGAGGGAGTGCTGCACTGTCAGAGGGACAGTGCTGAGGGAGTGCCGCACTGTCAAAGGGTCAGTGCTGATGGAGTGCCACACTGTCAGAGGGTCAGTGCTGAGGGAGTGTCGCACTGTCAGAGGGTCAGTGCTGAGGGAGTGCTGCACTGTCAAAGGGTCTGGGCAGAGGGAGTGCCGCACTGTCAGAGGGTCAGTGCTGAGGGAGTGCCGCACTGTCAAAGGGTCAGTGCTGAGGGAGTGCCGCACTGTCAGAGGGTCAGTGCTGAGGGAGTGTCGGACTGTCAGAGGGTCAGTGCTGAGGGAGTGCTGCACTGTCAGAGGGACAGTGCTGAGGGAGTGCCGCACTGTCAAAGGGTCAGTGCTGATGGAGTGCCGCACTGTCAGAGGGTCAGTGCTGAGGGAGTGCGACACTGTCAGAGGGTCAGTGCTGAGGGAGCGCCGCACTGTCAGAGGGTCAGTGCTGAGGGAGTGTCGCACTGTCAGACGGTCAGCGCTGAGGGAGTGCCGCACTGTCAGAGGGTCAGTGCTGAGGGAGTGCCGCACTGTCAGAGGGTCATTGCTGAGGGAGTGATGCACTGTCAGAGGGACAGTGCTGAGGGAGTGTCGCACTGTCAGAGGGGCAGTGCTGAGGGAGTGCTGCACTGTCAAAGGGTCAGTGCTGAGGGAGTGCCGCACTGTCAGAGGGTCAGTGCTGAGGGAGTGCCGCACTGTCAGAGGGTCAGTGCTGAGGGAGTGCCGCACTGTCAGAGGGTCAATGCTGAGGGAGTGCCGCACTGTCAGAGGGTCAGTGCTGAGGGAGTGCCGCACTGTCAGAGGGTCAATGCTGAGGGAGTGCTGCACTGTCAAGAGGGTCAGTGCTGAGCGAGTGCCACACTATCAGAGGGTCAGTGCTGAGGGAGTGCCGCACTGTCAGAGGGTCAGTGCTGAGGGAGTGCCGCACTGTCAAAGGGTCAGTGCTGAGGGAGTGTCGGACTGTCAGAGGGTCAGTGCTGAGGGAGTATCGGACTGTCAGAGGGTCAGTGCTGAGGGAGTGCCGCACTGTCCGAGGGTCAGTGCTGAGGGAGTGCCGCACTGTCAGAGGGTCAGTACTGAGGGAGTGCCGCACTGTCAGACGGTCAGTGCTGAGGGAGTGCCGCACTGTCAGAGGGTCAGTGCTGAGGGAGTGCCACACTGTCAGAGGGTCAGTGCTGAGGGAGTGTCGGACTGTCAGAGGGTCAGTGCTGAGGGAGTGCTGCACTGTCAGAGGGACAGTGCTGAGGGAGTGCCGCACTGTCAAAGGGTCAGTGCTGATGGAGTGCCGCACTGTCAGAGGGTCAGTGCTGAGGGAGTGCGACACTGTCAGAGGGTCAGTGCTGAGGGAGCGCCGCACTGTCAGAGGGTCAGTGCTGAGGGAGTGTCGCACTGTCAGACGGTCAGCGCTGAGGGAGTGCCGCACTGTCAGAGGGTCAGTGCTGAGGGAGTGCCGCACTGTCAGAGGGTCATTGCTGAGGGAGTGCCGCACTGTCAAAGGGTCAGTGCTGAGGGAGTGATGCACTGTCAGAGGGACAGTGCTGAGGGAGTGTCGCACTGTCAGAGGGGCAGTGCTGAGGGAGTGCTGCACTGTCAAAGGGTCAGTGCTGAGGGAGTGCCGCACTGTCAGAGGGTCAGTGCTGAGGGAGTGCTGCACTGTCAGAGGGACAGTGCTGAGGGAGTGCCGCACTGTCAGAGGGTCAGTGCTGAGGGAGTGCCGCACTGTCAAAGGGTCAGTGCTGATGGAGTGCCACACTGTCAGAGAGTCAGTGCTGAGGGAGTGTCGCACTGTCAGAGGGTCAGTGCTGAGGGAGTGTCGCACTGTCAGAGGGTCAGTGCTGAGGGAGTGTCGCACTGTCAGACGGTCAGTGCTGAGGGAGTGTCGCACTGTCAGAGAGTCAGTGGTGAGGGAGTGCTGCACTGTCAGAGGGACAGTGCTGAGGGAGTGCCGCACTGTCAAAGGGTCAGTGCTGATGGAGTGCCACACTGTCAGAGGGTCAGTGCTGAGGGAGTGTCGCACTGTCAGAGGGTCAGTGCTGAGGGAGTGCTGCACTGTCAAAGGGTCTGGGCAGAGGGAGTGCCGCACTGTCAGAGGGTCAGTGCTGAGGGAGTGCTGCACTGTCAGAGGGACAGTGCTGAGGCAGTGCCGCACTGTCAGAGGGACAGTGCTGAGGGAGTGCCGCACTGTCGGAAGGTCAGTGCTGAGGGAGTGCCACATTGTCAGAGGGTCAGTGCTGACGGTGTGCCGCACTGTCAGAGGGTCAGTGCTGAGGGAGTACCGCACTGTCAGAGGGACAGTGCTGAGGGAGTGCCGCACTGTCAGAGGGTCAGTGCTGAGGGAGTGCCGCACTGTCAGAGGGTCAGCACTGAGGGAGTGCCGCACTGTCAGAGGGTCAGTGCTGAGGGAGCATAGAACATAACAGCGCAGAACAGGCCCTTCGGCCCACGATGTTTCACCGACCAGTTAAAAAACAATGACCCTCTAACCTAAACCAAACCCTTTCCATCCATAAACCTATCCACGGATCTCTTAAATGCCTCCAAACTAGGCGCATTTACAACTGCAGCAGGCAGGGCATTCCAATCCCTCACCACCCTCTAGGTAAAGAACCTACCCCTGACATACGTCCTATAACTACCACCCCTTAATTTAAAGCTATGCCCCCTCGTGCTAGCTTTCTCCATCCGAGGAAAAAGGCTATCACTGTCCACCCTATCTAAACCTCTAATCATCTTATATGTTTCCGTAAGGTCCGCTCTTAGCTGCCTTCTTTCTAACGAAAACAACCTCAAATCCCTCAGTCTCTCCTCATAGCACCTCCCCTCCATACCAGGCAACATCCTGGTAAACCTCCTCTGCACCCTCTCCAAAGCCTCCACATCCTTCCTATAATGTGGGGACCAGAACTGTACACAATACTCCAAGTGCGGCCGCACCAGAGTTTTGTACAGTTGCAACATGACGCTGCGACTCCTAAATTCAATTCCCCTACCAATAAACGCCAAGACACCGTATGCCTTCCTAACAACCTTATCTAATGATTCCCAACTTTCAGGGATCTATGTACACATACACCTAGATCCTTCTGCTCATCCACACTAATCAGAGTCCAGTGCGGCACTGCTACACTGTCAGAGGGTCAGTGCTGAGGGAGTGCCGCACTGTCAGAGGGTCAGTACCGAAGGAGTGCTGCACTGTCAGAGGGTCAGTGCTGAGGGAGTGCCGCACTGTCAGAGGGTCAGTGCTGAGGGAATGCTGCACTGTCAGAGGGTCAGTGCTGAGGGAGTGCCGCACTGTCAGAGGGTCAGTACTGAGGGAGTGCTGCACGGTCAAAGGGTCAGTACTGAGGGAGTGCCACACTGTCAGAGGGTCAGTACTGAGGGAGTGCTGCACGGTCAGAGGGTCAGTGCTGAGGGAGTGCCGCACAGTCAGAAGGTCAGTACCGAAGAAGTGCTGCACTGTCAGAGGGTCAGTGCTGAGGGAGTGCCGCAGTGTCAGACGGTCAGTGCTGAGGGAGTGCTGCACTGAGGAAGTGCCGCAATGTCAGAGGGTCAGTACTGAGGGAGTGCCGCATTATCAGAGGGTCAGTACTGAGGGAGAGCCACATTGTCAGAGGGTCAGTACTGAGGGAGTGCTGCACTGTCAGGGGGTCAGTGCTGAGGGAGTGCCGCACTGTCAGAGAGTCAGTGCTGAAGGAGTGCCGCACAGTCAGAGGGTCAGTGCTGAGAGAGTGCCGCACTGTCAGAGGGTCAGTGCTGAGGGAGTGCCGCACTGTCAGAGGGTCAGTGCTGAGGGAGTGCCGCACTGTCAGAATGTCAGTGCTGAGGGAGTGCCGCACTGTCAGAGGGTCAGTACTGAGGGAGTGCCGCACTGTCAAAGGGTCAGTACTGAGGGAGTGCCGCACTGTCAGAATGTCAGTGCTGAGGGAGTGCCGCACTGTCAGAGGGTCGGTACTGAGGGAGTGTCGCACTGCCAGAGGGTCAGTGCTGAGGGAGTGCCGCACTGTCAGAAGGTCAGTGCTGAGGGAGTGTCGCACTATCAGAAGGTCAGTGCTGAGGGAGTGTCGCACTGTCAGAGGGTCAGTGCTGAGGGAGTGCCGCACTGCCAGAGGGTCAGTGCTGAGGGAGTGTCGCACTGTCAGAGGGTCAGTGCTGAGGGAGTGCCGCACTGTCAGAGGGTCAGTGCTGAGGGAGTGTCGCACTGTCAGAGGGTCAGTGCTGAGGGAGTGCCGCACTGCCAGAGGGTCAGTGCTGAGGGAGTGTCGCACTGTCAGAGGGTCAGTGCTGAGGGAGCGCCGCACTGTCAGAGGGTCAGTGCTGAGGGAGTGTCGCACTGTCAGAGGGTCAGTGCTGAGGGAGTGCCGCACTGCCAGAGGGTCAGTGCTGAGGGAGTGCTGCAGTGTCAGAGGGTCAGCGCTGAGGGAGTGCCGCACTGTCAGAGGGTCAGTGCTGAGGGAGTGCCGCACTGTCAGAGGGTCAGTACTGAGGGAGTGCCGCACTGTCAGAGGGTCAGTGCTGAGGGAGTGTCGCACTGTCAGAGGGTCAGTGCCGAGGGCGTGCCGCACTGTCAGAGGGTCAGTACTGATGGAGTGCTGCACTGTCAGAGGGTCAGTGCTGAGGGAGTGCTACACAGTCAGAAGGTCAGTGCTGAGGGAGTGCCGCACAGTCA
The DNA here is from genome assembly GCA_037974335.1 of Prionace glauca. Classification (NCBI taxonomy): domain Eukaryota; kingdom Metazoa; phylum Chordata; class Chondrichthyes; order Carcharhiniformes; family Carcharhinidae; genus Prionace; species Prionace glauca. Next base: position 599,099 of record CM075725.1, on the reverse strand, counting down.
GAGGGTCAGTGCTGAGGGAGTGCCGCACTGTCAGAGGGTCAGTGCTGAGGGAGTGCCGCACTGTCAGAAGGTCAGTACCGAAGGAGTGCTGCACTGTCAGAGGGTCAGTGCTGAGGGAGTGCCACACTGCCAGAGGGTCAGTACTGAAGGAGTGCCGCACTGTCAGAGGGTCAGTGCTGAGGGAGTGCCGCACTGTCTGAGGGTCAGTGCTGAGGGAGTGCCGCACTGTCAGAGGGTCAGTGCTGAGGGAGTGCCGCACTGTCAGAGGGTCAGTGCTGAGGGAGTGCCGCACTGTCAGAAGGTCAGTACCGAAGAAGTGCTGCACTGCCAGAAGGTCAGTGCTGAGGGAGTGCCGCACTGCCAGAGGGTCAGTAATGAGGGAGTGCGGCACTGTCAGAGGGTCAGTGCTGCGGGAGTGCCGCACTGTCAGAGGGTCAGTGCTGAGGGAGTGCCGCACTGTCAGAGGGTCAGTGCTGAGGGAGTGCTGCACTGTCAGAGGGTCAGTGCTGAGGGAGTGCCGCACTGTCAGAGGGTCAGTGCTGAGGGAGTGCCGCACTGTCAGAGGGTCAGTGCTGAGGGAGTGCTGCACTGTCAGAGGGTCAGTACTGAGGGAGTGTCGCACTGTCAGAGGGTCAGCGCTGAGGGAGTGCTGCACTGTCAGAGGGTCAGTGCTGAGGGAGTGCCGCACTGTCAGAGGTTCAGTGCTGAGGGAGTGCCGCACTGTCAGAGGGTCAGTACTGAGGGAGTGCCGCACTGTCAGAGGGTCAGCGCTGAGGGAGTGCTGCACTGTCAGAGGGTCAGTGCTGAGGGAGTGCTGCACTGTCAGAGGGTCAGTGCTGAGGGAGTGCCGCACTGTCAGAGGGTCAGTGCTGAGGGAGTGCTGCACTGTTAGAGGGTCAGTACCGAATGAGTGCTGCACTGTCAGGGGGTCAGTACTGAGGGAGTGCTCTCTGTGGAAAGAGTGAGAGAGTGTATCTCAGTCACAGGGAAGAAATTTGTCATGTTAGCTGCGGCTCTCATCAACTTTTACAGGTGCGCCATAGGGAGTGCCGCACTGTCAGAGGGTCAGTGCTGAGGGAGTGCTGCACTGTCAGAGGGTCAGTGCTGAGGGAGTGCCGCACTGTCAGAGGGTCAGTGCTGAGGGAGTGCCGCACTGTCAGAGGGTCAGTGCTGAGGGAGTGCCGCACTGTCAGAGGTTCGGTGCTGAGGGAGTGCTGCACTGTCAGAGGGTCAGTGCTGAGGGAGTGCCGCACTGTCAGAGGTTCGGTGCTGAGGGAGTGCTGCACTGTCAGAGGGTCAGTGCTGAGGGAGTGCCGCACTGTCAGACTGTCAGTGCTGAGGGAGTGCCGCACTGTCAGAGGGTCAGTGCTGAGGGAGTGCCGCACTGTCAGAGGGTCAGTGCTGAGGGAGTGCCACATTGTCAGAAGGTCAGTACTGAGGGAGTGCCGCACTGTCAGAGGGTCAGTACTGAGGGAGTGCCGCACTGTCAGAGGGTCAGCGCTGAGGGAGCGCCACATTGTCAGAAGGTCAGTACTGAGGGAGTGCTGCACTGTCAGAGGGTCAGTGCTGAGGGAGCGCCACATTGTCAGAAGGTCAGTACTGAGGGAGTGCTCTCTGTGGAAAATCTGAGAGAGTGTATCTCATTCACAGGGAAGAAATTTGTCATGTTAGCTGCGGCTCTGATCAACTTTTACAGGTGCGCCATAGAAAGCATTCTTTCTGGTTGTATCACAGCTCGGTCTGGGCTCCTGCTCTGCCCAAGACTGCAAGGAACTACAAAAGATCGTGAATGTAGCCCAATCCATCACACAAACCAGCCCCCCATCCATTGAATCTGTCTACATTTCCTGCTGCCTCAGTAAACTAGCCAGCATAATTTATGGTCCCCTGCACCCCAGACATTCTCTCTTCCACCTTCTTCCATAGGGAAAAAGTTACAAAGGTTTGAGGTCACATATCAACCGACTCAAGAACAGCTTCTTCCCTGCTGCTGTCAGAATTTTGAACGGACTTGCATGAAGTTGATTTTTCTCTACACCCCGCCCTCTCCTTTCCTTCTCTATGAATAGCATGCTTTGTCAGTACAGCACGCAAGAAACAATACTTTTCACTGTATGTCAATACATGTGACAATACTAAATCAAATCAAATCAAAATATAGGATTGTGACAAGGACTTTGTTGAGTCTTTTAGAAAATAACAACTCATTTCTTCTGTTTAGGAAAGGATCAGGGGGCATGGAACCACACTTGCTAACTGCAATTCCTGAATGGAATGAAAGCTGTTTCTTAAACAATTGAAAGGAAACCTGAATCTTTGTTCTGAGTCTTGTTTGCACAAGCGGGTTTTAGGAGTAAAAGCTGGAGGCCAGGTATTTACTGATAGCTGAAGTGGGAAGAGAATGGGTCAGGTCTGGTACAGCTTTGAGATGGATTCGACACCTACAGGTTACAGCAATCTGATCCCAGAGAAAGCAAACAGCATCAAATTCACCCTCTCACCTCTTCTGTTTGTAAGTCAGCATGGCTTCAGAGATGGGCAGCTGATGGGACATGTTGGCTCCGGACACGTACTGAAGAACCCGGCTGATAATGTCAAAGGTTTCTGTTGGTGAGAAGAGTGACAAACAAAAACATCAAAACTGGCAACAGCACAAAAGACAGACAGAGCATTCAGCAATGTACACTGTATCCTGCAACAGTGCGGCACTCCCTCAGCACTGACCCTCTGACAGTGCGGCACTCCCTCAGTACTGACCCTCTGACAGTGCGGCACTCCCTCAGCACTGACCCTCTGACAGTGCGGCACTCCCTCAGCACTGACCCTCTGACAGTGCAGCACTCCCTCAGCACTGACCCTCTGACAGTGCGGCACTCCCTCGGCACTCCCTCAGCACTGACCCTCTGACAGTGCGGCACTCCCTCAGCACTGACCCTCTGACAGTGCGGCGCTCCCTCAGCACTGACCCTCTGACAGTGCGGCACTCCCTCAGCACTGACCCTCTGACAGTGCGGCACTCCCTCGGCACTCCCTCAGCACTGACCCTCTGACAGTGCGGCACTCCCTCAGTACTGACCCTCTGACAGTGCGGCACTCCCTCAGCACTGACCTTCTGACAGTGCGGCACTCCCTCAGCACTGACCCTCTGACAGTGCGACAGTCCCTCAGCACTGACCCTCTGACAGTGCGGCACTCCCTCAGCACTGACCTTCTGACAGTGCGGCACTCCCTCAGCACTGACCTTCTGACAGTGCGGCACTCCCTCAGCACTGACCCTCTGACAGTGCGGCACTCCCTCAGCACTGACCCTCTGACAGTGCGACAGTCCCTCAGCACTGACCCTCTGACAGTGCGGCACTCCCTCAGCACTGACCTTCTGACAGTGCGGCGCTCCCTCAGCACTGACCCTCTGACAGTGCGGCGCTCCCTCAGCACTGACCCTCTGACAGTGCGGCACTCCCTCAGCACTGACCCTCTGACAGTGCGACAGTCCCTCAGCACTGACCCTCTGACAGTGCGGCACTCCCTCAGCACTGACCCTCTGATAGTGCGGCACTCCCTCAGCACTGACCCTCTGACAGTGCGGCACTCCCTCAGCACTGACCTTCTGACAGTGCGGCACTCCCTCAGCACTGACCCTCTGACAGTGCGACAGTCCCTCAGCACTGACCCTCTGACAGTGCGGCACTCCCTCAGCATTGACCCTCTGACAGTGCGGCACTCCCTCAGCACTGACCCTCTGACAGTGCGGCGCTCCCTCAGTACTGACCCTCTGACAGTGTGGCACTCCCTCAGCACTGACCCTCTGACAGTGCGGCACTCCCTCAGCACTGACCCTCTGACAGTGCGGCACTCCCTCAGCACTGACCCTCTGACAGTGCGGCGCTCCCTCAGTACTGACCCTCTGACAGTGTGGCACTCCCTCAGCACTGACCCTCTGACAGTGCGGCACTCCCTCAGCACTGACCCTCTGACAGTGTGACAGTCCCTCAGCATTGACCCTCTGACAGTGTGGCACTCCCTCAGCATTGACCCTCTGACAGTGCGGCACTCTCTCAGCACTGACCCTCTGCCAGTGCGGCACTCCCTCAGCACTGACCCTCTGACAGTGCGGCACTCCCTCAATACTGACCCTCTGACAGTGCGGCACTCCCTCAGCACTGACCCTCTGACAGTGCGACAGTCCCTCAGCATTGACCCTCTGACAGTGCGGCACTCCCTCAGCATTGACCCTCTGACAGTGCGGCACTCCCTCAGCACTGACCCTCTGACAGTGCGGCACTCCCTCAGCACTGACCCTCTGACAGTGCGGCACTCCCTCAGCACTGACCCTCTGACAGTGCGGCACTCCCTCAATACTGACCCTCTGACAGTGCGGCACTCCCTCAGCACTGACCCTCTGACAGTGCGGCACTCCCTCAGCACTGACCCTCTGACAGTGCGGCACTCACTCAGCACTGACCCTCTGACAGTGCGGCACTCCCTCAGCACTGCAGTATCAGTTTGGCACTTGTCGTGATGAAGTATCTGAGGTCTGCTGTGCTGACTGAGCCCAGTAAGAGTGAGCCGGTGCACGTTGTCGCTTGGACTAGGTGGCTGGGCACACAGCGGCAGACTGCACCAGGCTGCTTGTACCCTGCATGTCCGCAACTGAGAGAAGGTGGTAGCAATGGCATACAGCCATATCCTGGAGTGTATACCGCCATCTACCCCTCTCTTACTGCTGTTGCTCTCTGCTACTTACCTGCCGTTGGGGCTTCTGTCCTGCTGAAGAGGTCCCTCCACGCAGAGTCCATGAAGGAACTGTTGTACTTGTTGTCAACGGATGCCAAATACTTGGCGAGAGGATGAGAACCTGAGGGGGACAGAACTGAGAATGACTGATGGTCTCAGAGGCTGGTCACTTGTAACAACTCTGCAAAGACAAGTGGCAATTGTCTGTGTTCATTGTGATGGTAAAAGAATGGAAGAATATCTCTGCCATCCTTCTGCTCCAGCACACAGTAACTGGGCTGAGGAGAACCAGGTTGATTTTTGCAGAGTGCTGGAATCGATGGCTCTGGGGATAAGGTTGTAAAATGCAGCTCAGCTTCCAGCTTCTTATTGAATGCTTACACAAGTTTGAGCCACTCAATGGGACACTGGGAATTACAGGAGGGGATAGCACTGGGACACTGGGAATTACAGGAGGGGATAGCACAGGGACACTAGGAATTACAGGAGGGGATAGCACTGAGACACTGGGAATTACAGGAGGAGATAGCACTGGGACACTGGGAATTACAGGAGGGGATAGCACTGGGACACTGGGAATTACAGGAGGGGATAGCACTGAGGCATTGGGAATTACAGGAGGGGATAGCTCTGAGACACTGGGGATTACAGTGGGGGATAACACTGAGAAACTGGGAATTACAGTGGGGGAATAACACTGAGACACAGGGGATTACAGTGGGGGATAACACTGAGACACAGGGGATTAAATTGGAACTGAGCCACGACAGATCAGCCATGATCTTATTGAATGGCGGGGCAGGCTCGAAGGGCCAGATGGCCTACTCCTGCTCCTATTTCTTATGTTCTTATGTTCTTATAACACTGGGACACTGGGAATTACAGTGGGGGATAACACTGAGACACTGGGGATTACAGTGGGGGATAACACTGAGACACTGGGAATTACAGGAGGGGACAGCACTGGGACACTGGGAATTACAGTGGGGGATAACACTGAGACACTGGGGATTACAGTGGGGGATAACACTGAGACACTGGGAATTACAGTGGGGGATAACACTGAGACACTGGGAATTACAGGAGGGGACAGCACTGGGACACTGGGAATTACAGAGGGGGATAGCATTGGGACACTGGGAATTACAGGAGGTTTAGCACTTGGACACTGGACATTATAGGAGGGGATGGCACTGGGACACTGGGAATTACAGGAGGGGATAGACATTTAGGAAGGATAGACAGGAAGAAAGGGGAGGTGGGGTAGCTCTGTTAATAAAAGATAATGTAAGGGTGGTAGTGAGAGATGATATAGGCTCTAAGGAGCAAAATGTGGAATTGTTGTGGGTGGAGATAAGGAATAGTAAGGGGAGAAAGTCACTGGTGGGTGTGGTCTAAAGGCCCCCAAATAATAACTTTGAGGTGGGGCGGGCTATAAACAAGCAAATAATTGATGCATGCAAAAACAGAACGGCAATAATCATGGGGGATTTTAATCTGCATATTGATTGGTTGACACAAGTCGGACGCAGTGGGCTTGAGGAAGAGTTCCTGGAATGCTGTCGGGATAGTTTCCTTGAACAATATGTTACAGAACCTATGAGGGAGCGAGCTATCTTAGATCTGGTACTGTGTAACAAGACAGGTAGAATTAAGGATCTTCTTGTGAGAGATACTCTTGGGACGAGTGATCACAATGTGGTTGAATTTCTGATACAGATAGAGGGTGAGAAAGAAGGGTCCCAAACCAGTGTCCTCTGCTTTATCAGAGGGGAGTACGATAGGATGAGGGCAGAACTGGCTAATGTAGACTGGGAGCACAGATTGGTTGGTAGGATGGCTGAGGAATAGTGGAGGATTTTTAAGGAGATCTTTTTCAGTACTCAGCAAAAATATATTCCGATGGTAAAGAAGGACTGTAAGAAAAGGGATAACCAGCCATGGATAACGAAGTACTGTGGAGTACTGTCAGGATAGTTTCCTTGAACAGTATGTTACAGAACTTGGCGTTCCCACTTGGAGTACTGTGCGCAGTTCTGGTGTGGAAGCTATTGAGAGGGTGCAGAGGAGATTTACAAGGATGTTGCCTGGATTGGGAGGCATGCCTTATGAAGATAGGTTGAGGGAGCTAGGTCTCTTCTCCCTGGAGAGACTAAGGTTGAGAAGCAACCTGATAGAGGTTTATAAGATGTTGAGAGGAATAGATAGGGTGGATTCTCGGAGGCTATTTCCCAGGGCTGAAATGGTCGCTACGAGAGGACAGAGTTTTAAGGTGCTGGGGAGCAGGTACGAGGAGATGCCAGGGTAAGTTTTTCACTCAGAGGGTGGTGAGTGAGTGGAATCGGCTGCCATTGGTGGTGGTAGAGGCAAACTCGTTGGGGTATTTTAAAAGACTACTGGGTGATTACATGGGATTGGGAGTTATAGATAGTTCTATGGCCTGGTAGGTATGGATGTGATCGGCACAACCTGTGGGCCGAATGGCCTGTTTGTGCTGTAGTGTTCTATGAAGGAAATAAAGGAGAGTATTAAGTTAAAAACTGATGCATACAGTGTGGCCAAAAATAGTGGGAATTAGAAGATTGGGAAAGCTTTAAAAAACAACAAAGAACTATGAACAAAGTGATAAAGAAAGGAAAGATAGATTATGAAACTAAACTAGCTCAAAATATAAAAAATTACAGTAAAAGTTTTTACAAATGTATAAAAAGGAAGAGAGTGGCTAGAGTGAATGTTGGACCCTTGGAGGACGAGAGGAGGGTTTTAATAGTGCGAAACGAGGAAATGGCTGAGTCTTTAAATACATTTTTTGCGTCGGTCTTCACGTTGGAGGATACAAATAGCTTACTGGGTATTAATGATCGAGGGTTGGTAGGAGGTGAGGTCCTTAATACAATTACTGTTACTAAAGAGGTAATGCTTGGTACACTAATGGGACTGAAGGTAGACAAGTCCCCGGGACCAGATAGAATGCATCCCAGGGTACTGAAGGAAATGGCAGACGTAATAGCAGATGCGTTAGTAGTTATATAACAAAATTCGCTGGGCTCTGGGGAACTGCTGGCTGATTGGAAAACAGTTACTGTTACGCCGCTGTTTAAAAAAGGAAGTAGACAAAAGACGGGTAACTAAAGGCCGGTTAGCTTAACGTCCGTAGTTGGGAAAATGTTGGAATCCATCATTAAAGAAGAAATAGCAAGACACCAGGAAAGGAATGGTTCAATCAAGTAGATGCAGCATGGATTCGTTAAGGGGAAGTCATGTTTGACGAATTTACTGGATTTTTATGAAGATGTGACTAGTGCGATAGACAGAGGGGAACTGGTGGATGTAGTGTTTTCAGATTTCCAGAACGCATTCAATAAGTTGCCTCACAAAAGGTTGCTGCAGAAGGTTAGCCTACACGGAGTTGGGGGTAAAGTGTTAGTATGGATTGAGGATTGGCTAACAAGAAGCAGAAAGTTGGAATAAATGGGTGCTATTCTGGTTGGCGGTTGATGACTAGTGGAGTGCCGCAGGGATCGATGCTGGGGCCTCAACTGTTTACTACTTACGTAGACCATCTGGAGGAGGGGGCTGAGTGAAGGGTAACAAAATTTGCTGATGACACAAAGATGAGCGGGAAAGCGAACTGCGTGGAGGACAGTGGGGACAGCACTGGGACAGTGGGGACAGCACTGGGACAGTGGGAATTACAGGAGGAGATAGCACTGGGACACTGGGAATTACAGGAAGGGATAGCACTGGGACACTGGGAATTACAGGAAGGGATAGCACTGGGATACTGGGAATTACAGGAGGAGATAGCACTGGGAAACTGGGAATTACAGTGGGGACAACACTGGGGCACTGGGAATTACAGTGGGGACAACACTGGGGCATTGGGAATTACAGGAGAGGATAACACTGGGAAACTGGGAATTACAGGAGGAGATAGCACTGGGACACGGGGAATTACAGGAGAGGACAGCACTGGGACACTGGGAATTACAGGAGGGGATAGCACTGGGAATTACAGGAAGGGAAAGCACTGGGACAATAGGAATTACAGGAGGGGGTAGCACTGGGGCACTGGGAATTACAGGAAGAGATAGCACTGGGATACTGGGAAATACGGGAGGAGATAGCATTGGGAAACTGGGAATTTCAGTGGGGACAACACTGGGACACTGGGAATTACAGGAGGGGATAACACTGGGACACTGTGAATTAGAGGAGGGGACAGCATGGGAAACATTGGGAATTACAGGAGGTGATAGCACTGGGACACTGGGGATTGCAGGAAGGGACAGCACTGGGAATTACAGGAGGGGATAACACTGGGGATTACAGGAGGGGATAACACTGGGAATTACAGGAAGGGATAGTACTGGGACATTGGGAATTACAGGTGGGGATAGCACTGGGACACGGGGAATTACAGGAGGGAATAGCACAGGAACACTGGGAATCACAGAAAGGGACAGCACTGGGACACTGAGAATTCCAGATGGGGACAGCACTGGGACACTGGGAATTACAGGCATGGGTAGCACTGGGACACTGGGAATTATAGGAGGGGTTAACACTGGGAATTACAGGAGGGGATAGCACTGGAACACTGGGAATTACACAGGGGATAACACTGGGAATTACAGGAGGGGATAACACTGGGATACTGGGTATTACAATGGGGACAACACTGGGACACTGGGAATTACAGGAAGGGATAACACTAGGACACTGGAAATTCCAGAAGGGGATAGCACTGGCACACTGGGAATTACAGGTGGGATAGCACTGGGACACTGGGAATTACAGGAAGGGATAGCACTGGGACACTGGGAATTACAGGAAAGGATAACACTGGGAATTACAGGAGGGGACACCACTGGGACACTAGGAATTACAGGAAGGGATAGCACTGGGACACTGGGAATTACAGGAAAGGATAACACTGGGAATTACAGGAGGGAACAGCACTGGGACACTGAGAATTACAGGAGCACAGGAGGGTTTGGCATTAAGTGTTTGTGTTGTACTATGTGCAGTATTGGTCTCCTTATTTAAGGAAGGGTGTAAATGCTTGTGGAAGCAGTTGTGAGCACCTTTATCATGTTGCAACTGTACAAAACTCTGGTGTGGTCGCACTTGGAGTATTGCGTACAGTTCTGGTCGCCACATTATAAGAAAGATGTGGAAGCATTGGAAAGGGTGCTGAGGAGGTTTACCAGGATGTTGCCTGGTATGGTGGGAAGGTCTTAAGGTTGTTTTTGTTACAGAGAAGAAGGTTATGAGGTGACCTAATTGAGGCATACAAGATGATCAGAGGATTAGATAGGGTGGACAGTGAGAGCCTTTTTCCTCAGATAGTGATGGCTAACACGAGGGGACGTCGCTTTAAATTAAGGGGTGGTAATTATAGGACGGATGTCAGAGGGAGGTTCTTCACTCAGAGGGTAGTAAGGGCGTGGAATGCCCTGCCTGCAGCAGTTGTGGATTTGCCAACTTTAAGGGCGTTCAAATGGTCAGTGGATAGGCATATGGATAACATTGGAATAGTTTAGGTTAGAGGGTAGGCGACGGTGCAGAGGGACCTCGGGGTCCTTGTGCATGAGACGCAAAAACCCAGCTTGCAGGTGCAGCAGGTGGTCAGGAAGGCGAATGGGATGCTGGCCTTCATAGCGAGGGGGATTGAATATAAAAGTAGGGAGGTCTTGCTGCAGCTGTATAGGGCATTGGTGAGGCCGTAGCTGGAGTACTGTGTGCAGTTTTGGGCGCCGCACCTGAGCAAGGATATTTTGGCCCTGGAGGGAGTGCAGAGGAGGTTTACTCGGCTGATACCGGAGTTGAGGGGATTGAGCTATGAGGAGAGGCTGAATAAACTAGGCTTGTACTCGTTAAGAGTTTAGAAGAATGAGGGGAGATCTCATTGAGACCTATAAGATGATGAATGGGATGGATAGGATAGAGGTGGAGAGACTCTTCCCGCTCAAAAAAGACAGTAGGACTAGGGGGCACAGCCTCAAGATAAAGGGGGGGCGGTTTAGAACAGAGTTGAGGAGGAACTTCTTCACTCAAAGGGTGGTGAATCTCTGGAATTCTCTGCCCGTTGAAGTGGTGGAGGCTGCCTCGCTAAATATTTTTAAGAAACGGGTTGATGGGTTTTTGATAAGAGAAGGGATTAAGGGTTATGGGGAGAGGGCGGGAAGGTGGAACTGAGTCACGACAGATCAGCCATGATCTTATTGAATGGCGGGGCAGGCTCGAAGGGCCAGATGGCCTACTCCTGCTCCTATTTCTTATGTTCTTATGTTCATTGGTTCCACTGGTCGGCGTGACATCGAGGGCCGAAGGGCCTGTACTGCGCTGTAATGTTCTATGTTTATCAGGCTAATACCTGGAATAGGCTTGTCTTAATGCGGAAGCTGAACAAGTGTTCAGTGTGGCAGCGAGGGAGCATTTTAACTGTAATGACCACTGCACGGGATGGTTCAAATTTGTTCTGGACAAGGAGAAAGAAGAAATAAGGCAGGATCTGGCCAAAGTGGACTGAGAACAACTCCCTGTGGAAAAATCTACAGCAGTGCATTGGGGGACATGCAAAAAGGAGCAGGGATTGTGCAGTTTCAACCTGTTCCCTTCAGGGGGCAATGTCAGAGCAATACATTCAGGGAACCCTGGATATCCCAGGATCAGGCAGAAGTGAAAGGCTTTTCTCAGATCCAGATGGAGCAATTCAGCTGCAGACTGCAAAGAATAAAGGCAGTACAAGAGGGAACTTAAGAAAGCAATGAGAAGAGGAAAATTAGGGCAAGAAAAAGGACATGTGAATCCGATTAGGGAAAATCCTAGGATATTTCATAAATGCATTCAGGGCAAGAGAAGAACCAAGGAATGAGTAAGGTCCATTAGAGACCAAGGCGGAAATGTGTGTGTGAAGCTACAAGGTATGAGAACATAGAACATTACAGCGCAGTACAGGCCCTTCGGCCCTCGATGTTGCGTCAACCAGTGGAACCAATCTAATGACCCTCTAACCTGAACTATTCCAATGTTATCCATATGCCTATCCACTGACCATTTGAACGCCCTTAAAGTTGGCGAGGCCACAACTGCTGCAGGCAGGGCATTCCACATCCTTACTACCCTCTGAGTAAAGAACCTACCTCTGACATCCGTCCTATAATTACTACCCCTTAATTTAAAGCTACGTCCCCTTGTGTTAGCCATCACCATCTGAGGTAAAAGGCTCTCACTGTCCACCCTATCTAACCCTCTGATCATCTTGTGTGCCTCAATTAGGTCACCTCATAACCTTCTTCTCGCTAACGAAAATAACCTCAAGTCCCTCAGCCTTTCCTCATAAGACCTCCCCACCATACCAGGCAACATCCTGGTAAACCTCCTCTGCACCCTTTCCAATGCTTCCACATCTTTCTTATAATGCGGCGACCAGAACTGTACACAATACTCCAAGTGCGGCTGCACCAGAGTTTTGTACAGCTGCAACATGATCTCACTGCTCCGAAATTCAATCCCTCTACCAATAAAAGCTAACACACCGTACACCTTCTTAACAACCTTATCAACCTGAGTGCCAACTTTCAGGGATCTATGCACATGTACACCGAGATCTCTCTGCTCATCGACACTACCAAGAGTCCTTCCATTAGCCCTATATTCTGTACTCCTGTTACTCTTACCAAAGTGAATCACCTCACACTTATCTGCATTAAACTCCATCTGCCACCTCTCGGCCCAGCTCTGCAGCTTATCTATGTCCCTCTGCAAACTGTAACATCCATCCTCACTGTCTACAACTCCACCGACTCTGGTGTCATCAGCAAATTTACTAACCCATCCTTCTACACCCTCATCGAGGTCATTTATAAAAATGACAAACAGCAGTGGCCCCAAAACAGATCCCTGAGGTACACCATTATTAACTGAACTCCAGGTTGAATATTTCCCATCAACCACCACCCTCTGTCTTCTATCAGCTAGCCAATTCCTGATCCAAACTGCTAAATCACCCTCAATCCCATGCATCTGCATTTTCTGCAGTAGCCTACCATGGGGAACCTTATCAAACGCTTTGCTAAAATCCATATACACCACGTCAACTGCCTTACCCTTATCCAGGTTTATGAGGCACGACCTACCCTTCACAAAACCGTGTTGATTATCCCTAATCAATTTATTTCTCTCTAGATGATTATAAATCCTATCTCTTATAATTCTTTCCAAAACTTTGCCCACAACAGAAGAAAGGCTCTCCGGTCTATAATTCCCAGGATGGTCTCTACTCCCCTTCTTGAACAAGGGGACAATATTTGCTATCCTCCAGTCTTCTGGCACTATACCTGTAGCCAATGACGACATGAAGATCAAAGCCAAAGGCTCTGCAATCTCCTCCCTAGCCTCCCAGAGAATCCTAGGATAAATCCCATCCAGCCCAGGGGACTTATCTATTTTCATACTCTCAAGAATTGCTAACACCTCCTCCTTATGTACCTTAGTCCCATCTAGTCTAAAAGCCTGTATCTCAGTACTCTCCTCCACTACATTGACTCTTTCCTGCGTGAATACTGATAAAAAATATTCATTCAGTGCCTCTCCTATCTCTTCAGGCTCCACACACAACTTCCCACTACTGTTCCTGACTGGCTCTAATCTTGCCCCAACCAATCTTTTATTCTTGACATACCTATAGAAAGCTTCGGGGTTCTCCTTGATTCTATCCGCCAAAGTCTTCTCATGTCTTCTTCTAGCTCTTCTTAACTCTCTCTTTAGCTCCTTCCTGGCTAATTTGTAACTCTCCAGTGATTTTAGCAAAGTTTTTGATAAAGCCCCACACATGAGACTGATTGAGATGTTAAAACACAAGGAGTTCAAGGAAGCTTGATGAGATGGATCTGAAACTGGGTTTGTGATAGGACACAAATAGTAGAAGGCTGTTTACAGTAACTGGAGGTCAGTATCCAGCCATGTAACACAAGGTAACTTTTTTGTTTCCATCTTCACGGAGGAGGACGTGAATAATTTGCCGGGTGTTAGAGGTGGAAAGGTGGTAGGACTGGAGGGTCTCAATGACATTACTGTTACTAGAGAGGCGGTGCTCGACAGACTGGAGGGGCTGATTGTGGACAAGTCCCCAGGACCGGATGGAATGCATCTGAGGGTTCTGAAAGAAATGGCGGAGGTTATAGTGGATGCCTTGGTGGTTATTTTCCAGACGTCGCTGGATTCCGGGGAAGTGCCGGAAGATTGGAAAGTGGCTAATGTTACGCCGTTGTTTAAGAAGGGTGCCAGGCAAAAGGCGGGGAATTATAGGCCGGTTAGTTTAACGTCTGTTGTAGGTAAAATGTTAGAATCCGTCATCAAGGAGGAAATAGCGAGGCATCTTGAGGGGAATTGCAGCACGGTTTCGTTAAAGGGAAGTCGTGTCTGACAAATTTACTGGAGTTCTATGAGGATGTGTCTAGGGCGGTGGATAGAGGAGAGCCGGTGGATGTGGTCTGTCTTGATTTTCAGAAGGCGTTTGACAAGGTACCTCACAAGAGGTTATTGCAGAAGGTCAGGGGACATGGAGTTGGGGGTAGGGTGTTAGCGTGGATAGAGGATTGGTTGTTAAATAGGAGGCAGAGAGTGGGGGTCAACGGGTGCTATTCGGATTGGCAGTTGGTGACTAGTGGAGTGCCCCAGGGGTCGGTGCTGGGGCCTCAGCTATTTACCATTTATATAGATGATCTGGAGGAGGGAACCGAGTGTATGGTGTCGAAATTTGCTGATGACACCAAGATTGGTGGAACGGCAAATTGTGCGGAGGGTGTGGAGAGTCTGCAGAGGGATCTAGATAGGCTGGGCGAATGGGCCAGGAACTGGCAAATGGAATTTAATGTTGGCAAGTGCGATGTGGTCCACTTTGGTAGGAATAATGGTAGGAAGGATTACTACTTACGTGGCGAAAAACTGCAGCAGGCGACGGTGCAGGGGGACCTCGGGGTCCTTGTGCATGAGTCGCAAAAACCCAGCTTGCAGGTGCAGCAGGTAGTCAGGAAGGCGAATGGGATGCTGGCCTTCATAGCGAAGGGGATTGAATATAAAAGTAGGGAGGTCTTGCTGCGGCTGTATCGGGCATTGGTGAGGCTGCAGCTGGAGTACTGTGTGCAGTTTTGGTCACCGTACTTACGCAAGGATATTTTGGCCTTGGAGGGAGTGCAGAGGAGGTTTACTCGGCTGATGCCGGAGTTGAGGGGGTTGAGCTATGAGGAGAGGCCGAATAAACTAGGCTTGTACTCGTTAGAGTTTAGAAGAATGAGGGGAGATCTCCTTGAGACGTATAAGATGATGTATGGGATGGATAGGATAGAGGTGGAGAGACTCTTCCTGCTCAGAAAGGACAGTAGGACTAGGGGGCACAGCCTCAAGATAAAGGGGGGGGCGTTTTAGAACGGAGTTGAGGAGGAACTTCTTCACTCAAAGGGTGGTGAATCTCTGGAATTCTCTGCCCGTTGAAGTGGTGGAGGCTGCCTCGCTAAATATTTTTAAGACGCGGGTTGATGGGTTTTTGATAAAAGAGGGGATTAAGGGTTATGGGGAGAGGGCGGGAAGGTGGAACTGAGCCACGACAGATCAGCCATGATCTTATTGAATGGCGCGGCAGGCTCGAAGGGCTGGACGGCCTACTCCTGCTCCTATTTCTTATGTTCGGTGCTGGCACCCTTGTTTAAGGGGTCAATCACAAAGGACATAGTTTTAGGGTAAGGGACAGGAGATTGAGAGGGGATTTCAGGAACATTTTTTTCACTTGCAGGGTAGTGGGAATCTGGAATGCGCTGCTTGGGAAGGTAGTAGAGAAAGCCTTACAAACTTTAGAGAATATTTGGATAAGCACTTGAAATATCATAATATGCAAGGATCTGGGCCAAGTGCAGGAATTAGGATTAGCGCACCTCTAGTGGTAGATATTGTCAGTGCAGACTGGATGGGCCAAAGGGCCATTCCTGTGCTGTATGACTAAGTTGGACAGGCAAGGTTTGTATCCACTGGAGTTTAGAAGAGTAAGGGCTAATTTAATTAAAATAGAGGGTGAGTGTAGAGAGGATCTTTCCTCTCGTCGAAATGTCTTGAACTGGGGGGTCTTGAAATGGTGGATGCCTATTTAGGACAAAGATAGAAAAATTGTTCTTTCTCGGAGGGTTGGGTGTCTTTGGAATTTCAAACATCAACAAAGGAAATGAAAAAAGTAATAAAAAGAGCTAAGGTAAATTACAAAAGAAAATAGAACAAAATATCAAGAAGGATAGTAAAAGCTTCTATCAGTATACAAAAGGGAAGAGAGTCGCTAGAGGTGAATGTTGGTCCCTTAGAAGATGAAACCGGAGAGTTAATAGTGAGGATCACTGAAATGGCAGAGATGCAAAATCAATACTTTACCTCAGTTTTCACAGTGGAGGATACTAGCACTATTCCTATAGGAACAGGGAAGTCAGAGGTAATAGAAAGAGTGGAACTTCAAACAATCAACATCGATAGGAAAGGTTACACAGCAAACTATTTGGATTGAGGGCAGACAACTATATATAATATATAATATAGGGTGGTGAGTGAATGGAATTGGCTGCCGTCAGTGGTGGTGGAGGCGAACTCGCTGGGGTCTTTTAAAAGACTTCTGGATGAGTATATGGGGTTTAATGAGATTGAGGGTAATAGATAGGTCTGTAGGTTGGTAGGTGTTGATGTGATCGGCGCAACTCGTGGGCCGAAGGGCCTGTTTGTGCTGTAGTGTTCTATGTTCTATAATGAAGGGGATGGATAGGGTAGACGTAGAGAGATTCTTCCCGCTTAGAAAAGATAGCAGGACTAGAGGGCACAGCCTCAAGATAAGGGGTGGGGTGCAGTTTAGAACGGAGTTGAGGAGGAACTTCTTCACTCAAAGGGTGGTGAGTCTCTGGAATTCTCTGCCCATTGAAGTGGTGGAGGATACCTCGCTGAATATATTTAAGTCAAGGGTAGATAGGTTTCTGATAGACAAGGGAGTTAAGGGTTATGGGGAGAAAGCGGGAAAGTGGAACTGATCCACTTCAGATCAGCCATGATCTTATTGAATGGCAGGGCAGGCTCGAAGGGCTGGATGGCCTACTCCTGCTCCTATTTCTTATGTTCTTATGCTCTTTTGTACTGGTGAGGCTGCAACTAGAGTACTGTGTGCAATTTTGGTCCCCTTATTTGCGAAAGGATATATTGGCTTTGGAGAGAGTACAGAGAAGGTTCACCAGGTTGATTACGGAGATGAGGGGTTAGCTTATGAAGAGAGATTGAATAGACTGGGTCTGTACTCATTAGTGTTTAGAAGGTTGAGGGGAGATCTTATAGAGACATATAAGATAATGAAGGGACTCGACAGGGTAGAAGCAGAGATTATTTCCACTTAGAAAGGAAACAAGAACTAGAGGGCACAGCCTCAAAATAAGGGGAAGTCAATTTAGAACAGAGTTGAGGAGGAACTTCTTCTCTCAGACAATGGTGAATCTCTGGAATTCTCTGCCTGTTGAAGTGGTGGAGGCTACCTCATTGACTATATTTAAGTCACAGGTAGATAGGTTTCTGATAGACAGGGGAATTAAGGGTTATGGGGAGAAAGCGGGAAAGTGGAACTGAGCCACGACAGATCAGCCATGATCTTATTGAAAGGCGGGGCAGGCTCGAAGGGCTAGATGGCCTACTCCTGCTCCTATTTCTTATGTTCTTAAAGGAAGTGGCGGCAGAGATAGTGGATCCATTGGGTGTAATATTCCAAAATTTCCTGGACACAGGAAAGGTTCCAGTGGATTGGAAAAATGCTAATGTAACAAACACACCTATTCAAAAAGGGAGGGAGGCAAAATGTGGGAAATTACAGAACAATTAGTTTAACGTGTGTTGTTGGGAAAGTGTTCGAATCAATTATCAAGGAAGCAATATCAGGACATTTGGAAAGTCAAAATGCTATCCATCAAAGTCAACATGCTTTTATGAAAAGAAAATCATGTTTGATTAATTTGCTCGAGTTCTTTAAGGATGTAACAAGCAAAGTGGATAATGGGGGTCCTGTAAATGTAGTATATCTGGATTTCCGGAAGGCATTTGATAAGGAGCCGCATACAAAGTTAATTCACAAGGTTAGACCACATGGGATTGGTTGTAATTTATTAGCTTGGATAGGTGACTGGCTGATGGACAGAAGACAGAGTGTCAGGATATATATTTTTTTTCTGAATGGTAAGAAGTAACTAGTGGGGTGCCACAGGGTTCGGTCTTTGGGCCCCAGCTATTTACAATCTGTATTAACAAATTGGATACAAGGATAGAAGGCTCTGTAGTCAAATCTGCAGATGACACAATATGCAGTACTGCGGGACAGTAAGTTGCAATAAGAAATAAGAACCTAACAAATGGAGATACATTAGGAGAATGGTTCAAAATGTGGCAGATGGAGTTTAACATGGGTAAGGTCAGAAAAATGGGAAGGCAACTCATTATCTAAATGGGGAGAGACTTCGGAGTGCTCTGGTGCAGACGGATCTGGGTGTCCTCATTTATCAGTCACAGAAAACTAGAATGCAGGTACAGTAAGTAATAAAGAAAGTGAATGGAATGTTGGCATTGATAGCTAAAGGAACGTGGCAGAGGACTGGAAATCAGAACACTAGATCAGCAAGTGTAGAGACTGAGGATGAGCATGGAACCAAGGCCAGGCTAGCTAAGAGGAAGTCTGGATAATCAGAAGCTTTTTCCCAGGGTGGAAGAGTCAATTACTAGGGGGCACAGGTTTAAGGTGCGAGGGGCACAGTAGCACAGTGGTTTGCACATTCTCTCGTGTCTGCATGGGTTTCCTTCGGGTGCTCCGGTTTCCTCCCACGGTCCAAAAATGTGCGGGTCAGGTTGATTGGCCATGCTAAAATTGCCCCTTAGTGTCCTGGGATGTGTAGGTTAGAAGGATTAGCGGTTAAAGGTGTAGGGATATGGGGATAGGGCCTGGGTGGGATTGTGGTCGGTGCAGACTCGATGGGCTGAAGGGCCTGTTTCTGCACTGTAGGATTCTATGTTCTATGTTCTAAAGGAGACGTACAAGGCAAGGTTTTTGCAGAGAGGGTGGTGAGTGCCTGGAACCTGATGCTGGGGAAGGTAGTGGAAGCAGATACGATAGTGACTTTTAGGGGGCGTCTGGACAAATACATGAATAAGATGGGAATAGAATGATGTGATCCCCGGAAGGGTAGGAGGTTTTAGTTCAGTCAGGCAGCATGGTCAGTAAAGGATTGGAGGGCCGAAGAGTCTGTTCCTATGCTGTAATTTTCTTTATTCTTTGAAGAGCAGACTGGGGGGAGATGGAACTGAAGGTCTGGAGTGCATCTGCTTCAATGCAACAAGTATAACAGGTAAGACAGATTAACTCAGAGCTGTGATTCTTGCGTGGAATGTGATGTGAATGTGATAACAGAGACCTGGTTAAAAGACAGACAGCACTGGCAGCTAAATATTCCGGGATATAAATGTTTTAGGTGAGACAGAGCAGAAGGTAAAAGAGATGGGAAGTTTCAATACTGGTTAGAACATAGAACATAACAGCGCAGAACAGGCCCTTCGGCCCACGATGTTGCACCGACCAGTTAAAAAACAATGACCCTCTAACCTAAACCAAACCCTTTCCATCCATAAACCTATCCACGGATCTTTTAAACTCCCCCAAACTAGGCGCATTTACAACTGCAGCTGGCAGGGCATTCCAATCCCTCACCACCCTCTGGGTAAAGAACCTACCCCTGACATCCGTCCAATAACTACCACCCCTTAATTTAAAGCTATGCCCCCTCGTGCTAGCTTTCTCCATCCGAGGAAAAAGGCTATCACTGTCCACCCTATCCAAACCTCTAATCACCTTATATGTTTCAATAAGGTCCCCTCGCAGCCGCCTTCTTTCTAACGAAAACAACCTCAAATCCCTCAGTCTCTCCTCATAGGACCTCCCCTCCATACCAGGCAACATCCTAGTAACATCCTGCCTGTGTGGAGTTTGCACATTCTCCTCGTGTCTGCGTGGGTTTTCTCCGGGTGCTCCGGTTTCCTCCCACAGTCCAAAGATGTGCGGGTTAGGTTCATTGGCTATGCTAAAATTGCCCCTTAGTGTCCTGGGATGTGTAGGTTAGAGGGATTAGCAGGTAAATGTGTAGGGATAGGGTCTGGGTGGGATTGTGTTCAGTGCAGACTCGATGGGCCGAAGGGCCTGTTTCTGCACTGTAGGGTTCTATGTTCTATGTTCTAGGGTTCTATGTTAAACCCCCTCTGCACTCTCTCCAAAGCCTCCACATCCTTCCTATAATGTGAGGACCAGAACTGCACACAATACTCCAAGTGCGGCCGCACCAGAGTTGTGTACAGTTGCAACATGACGCTGCGGCTCCTAAATTCAATCCCCCTACCAATAAACACCAAGACACCGTATGCCTTCCTAACAACCCTATCTACTTGATTCCCAACTTTCAGGGATCTATGTACACATACACCTAGATCCTTCTGTTCATCCACACTATTCAGAGTCCTACTGTTAGCCCTATACTCTACACATCCATTATTCCTGCCAAAGTGAATCACCTCACACTTTTCCGCATTAAACTCCATCCTCCACCTCTCGGCCCAGCTCTGCAACTTGTCCAAGTCTCCCTGTAGACTAAGACACTCTTTCTCACTATCAACCACACCTCCGACTTTGGTGTCATCAGCAAATTTACTAATCCACATTAGTAAATTAGTTAGGGAACACATTACAGCTGTACTGAGGGAAGATACCTTGGAAAAATCATGTAATGAGACACCGTGGGTCGAGCTCAGAAACAGGGTGGGGGCAATTATTATGCTGGGATTCTACTACAGACCTCCCAACAGCCCACGGGAAGTTGAGGAATGGATATGTAAGCAGATTCTGGACAGATTGGAGTACTGTGCGCAGTTCTGGTCGCCTCACTATAGGAAAGACATAGAAGCTATTGAAAGGGTGCAGAGGAGATTTACAAGGATGTTGCCTAGACTGGGAGGCATGCCTTATGAAGATAGGTTGAGGGAGCTGGGACTCTTTTCCCTAGGAGGCGAAGGTTGAGAGGCGACCTGATAGAAGTTTATAAAATGTTGAGAGGAATGGATAGGGTGGACTCTCAGAGGCTATTTCCCCGGGTTGAAATGGTTGCTACGAGAGGACACAGATTTAAGGTGCGGGGAGGGAAGTACAGAGGTGATGTTAGGGGTAAGTTTTTCACTCAGAGGGTGGTGAGTGAATGGAATCGGCTGCCGTCAGTGGTGGTGGAGGCGAACTCGCTGGGGTCTTTTAAAAGACTTCTGGATGAGTATATGGGGTTTAATGGGATTGGGGGTTATAGATAGGTCTATAGATTGGTGGGGTTGATGTGATCGGTGCAACTCGAGGGCCGAAGGGCCTGTTTGTGCTGTAATGTTCTATGTTCTATGTTCTATGATAGGGTTGCTGTAGTGGGAGACTGACTTGAAATCCTGGGCTAGGAGTCCAGATGGTGAGGAATTTGTTCAGTGTGTCCAGGTGACTTTTTTGGAACAATATATAGATAGTCCGACTAGAAAGGGGTCTATAGTGGATCTAATACTAGGTCATTCAACCAGGTCATTCAAAGTTGCAGTGAGGGAACATGTGGCGAACACTGATCACAATTCCGTAAGCTTTCGGATACATATTAGTGGATGGCATGGTAGCACAGTGGTTAACACTGCTGCTTCACAGCTCCAGGGACCTGGGTTCAGTTCCCGGCTCAGCTCACTGTGTGTATGGAGTTTGCACATTCTCCTCGTGTCTGCGTGGGTTTCCTCTGGGTGCTTCGGTTTCCTCCCACAGTCCAAAGATGCGCGGGTTAGGTTGATTGGCCATGCTTAAATTGCCCCTTAGTGTCCTGAGATGTGTAGGTTAGAGGGATTATTGGGTAAAATATGTAGGGATATGGGGGTAAGGCCTAGGTGGGATTATGGTCAGTGCAAACTCGATGGGCCAAATGGCCTCTTTCTGTACTGTAGGGATTCTATGATTTCTATGATTCTATGAAAAGGATGGGTGTTGTCCTAGGTTTAAGGTGCTAAATTGGGAGAAGGCTAACTACAACCAGATTAGGCAGAGTTTTGAAAGCTGTTGTTTGGGAGGGGCTGTTTGAGGGTAAACCCAAATCAATTATGTGGGAGTTGATCAAGTGCGTGTGCCTGTGAAAAGGATGGACAGGAAAGGCAGGGTTCAGGAACCGTGGATGACCAGGGAAATTGTGAGTCAAGTCAAAAAGGAAAAGGATGCATACATGAGGCCCAGCAAACTAAAAACAGATGAAGCACCAGAGGAATACAAGGAAAGTAGAAAAGAGCTCAAACAGGGAGTTAGGGGGGCAAAAAAGGAGTCATAAAATGTCCTTAGCAGACAGGACTAAGGAGAATCCCAAGACATTTTATACATATATTAGGAACAAGAGGGTAGCTACAGAAAAAGTTGGTCCACTCAAAGTCAAAGGGGGGAAATTATACGTGGAACCAAAGGAAGGACTATTACTTACGTGGCGAAAAACTGCAGCAGGCGACGGTGCAGAGGGACCTCGGGGTCCTTGTGCATGAGTCGCAAAAACCCAGCTTGCAGGTGCAGCAGGTGGTCAGGAAGGCAAATGGGATGCTGGCCTTCATAGCGAAGGGGATTGAATATAAAAGTAGGGAGGTCTTGCTGCAGCTGTATAGGGCATTGGTGAGGCCGCAGCTGGAGTACTGTGTGCAGTTTTGGGCGCCGCACCTGCGCAAGGATATTTTGGCCCTGGAGGGAGTGCAGAGGAGGTTTACTAGGCTGATACTGGAGTTGAGGGGATTGAGCTATGAGGAGAGGCTGAATAAACTAGGCTTGTACTCGTTAGAGTTCAGAAGAATGAGGGGAGATCTCATTGAGACGTATAAGATGATGAATGGGATGGATAGGATAGAGGTGGAGAGACTCTTCCCGCTCAAAAAAGACAGTAGGACTAGGGGGCACAGCCTCAAGATAAAGGGGAGGCGGTTTAGAACAGAGTTGAGGAGGAACTTCTTCACTCAAAGGGTGGTGAATCTCTGGAATTCTCTGCTCGTTGAAGTGGTGGAGGCTGCCTCGCTAAATATTTTGAAGAAACGGGTTGATGGGTTTTTGATAAGAGAAGGGATTAAGGGTTATGGGGAGAGGGCGGGAAGGTGGAGCTGAGCCACGACAGATCAGCCATGATCTTATTGAATGGCGGGGCAGGCTCGAAGGGCTAGATGGCCTACTCCTGCTCCTATTTCTTATGTTCTTATGTTCTTATGATGAAT
Source organism: Prionace glauca (assembly GCA_037974335.1). Taxonomy (NCBI): domain Eukaryota; kingdom Metazoa; phylum Chordata; class Chondrichthyes; order Carcharhiniformes; family Carcharhinidae; genus Prionace; species Prionace glauca. Next base: position 576,017 of record CM075725.1, on the reverse strand, counting down.
GGGATGGATAGGATAGAGGTGGAGAGACTCTTCCCGCTCAGAAAGGACAGTAGGACTAGGGGGCACAGTCTCAAGATAAAGGGGGGGGCGTTTTAGAACGGAGTTGAGGAGGAACTTCTTCACTCAAAGGGTTGTGAATCTCTGGAATTCTCTACCCGTTGAAGTGGTGGAGGCTGCCTCGCTAAATATTTTCAAGAAGCGGGTTGATGGGTTTTTGATAAGAGAGGGGATTAAGGGTTATGGGGAGAGGGCGGGAATGTGGAGCTGAGCCACGACAGATCAGCCATGATCTTATTGAATGGCGGGGCAGGCTCGAAGGGCCAGATGGCCTACTCCTGCTCCAATTTCTTATGTTCTTAAGTGGGTGAGATCCTTAATGAGTACTTTGCATTGGTATTCACAAAGGGTAGGGACACATTGACTGATGGTGTCTTGGAGGGGGATATAAGCCCTTTAGAACAAGTCATTATTATGAGGGAAGAAGTGTTAGGTGAATTAAAAAAAATTATGATAAACAGATCCCCAGGGCCAAATGGCATCTAGAGTCATAGAAATTTACAGCATGGAAACAGGCCCTTTGGCCCAACCTGTCCATGCAGCCCTTTTTTAAAAATCTCTAAGCTAATCTCAATTGCCCACATTTGGCCCATATCCCTCTAAACCCATCTCACCCGTGTAACTGCCTAAATGCTTTTTAAAAGACAAACTGTACCCGCCTCTACTACTACCTCTGGCAGACACTCACCACCCTCTGTGTGAAAAAATTGCCCCTCTGGACACTTTTATACCTTTCCCCTCTCACCTTAAACCTCTGCCCTCTAGTTTTAGAGTCCCCAGCCTTTGGGAAAAGATATTGACTATCTAGCTGATCTGTGCCCCTCATTATTTTATAGACCTCTATAAGATCATCCCTCAGCCTCCTACGCTCCAGAGAAAAAAGTCCCAGTCTATCCAACCTCTCCTTATAATCCAAATCATTAAGTCTTGGTAGCGTGCTAGTAAATCTTTTCTGCACTCTTTCTATTTTAATAATTTCCTTTCTATAATAGGGTGATCAGAACTGTACACAGTATTCTAAGTGTGGCCTTAGCAATGTCTTGTACAACTTTAGCAAGGCGTCTTAACTCCTGTATTCAATATTCTGACCGATGAAACCAAGCATGCTGAATGCCTTCTACACCACCCTCTCCACCTGTGACTCCACTTTCAAGGAGGTATGAATCTGTAACCCTAGATCTCTTTGTTTTGTAACTCCCCAATGCCTACTGTTAACCGAGTAAGTCCTGCCCTGATTCAATCTATCAAAATGCATCACCTCACAGTTGTTTAAATTAAACTCCATCTGCCATTCATCAGCCCACTGGCCCAATTGATCAAGATCCCATTGCAATTGAAGATCTTTCTTCACTGTCCACTATGCCACCAATCTTGGTGTCATCTGCAAACTTACTAACCATGTCCCCTATATTCTCATCCAAATCATTAATATAAATGACAAAGAACAGTGGACCCAGCACTGATCCCTGAGGCACACGGCTGGTCACAGGCCTCCAGTTTGAAAAACAGCCCCCTACAACCACCCTCTGGCTTCTGTCAAGAAGCCAATTTTATATCTATTTAGATACCTCACCCTGGATCCCGTGAGATTTAACTTTATGCAACAACCTACCATGCGGTACCTTGTCAAAGGCCTTGCTAAAGTCCATGTAGACAACATCAACTGCACTGCCCTCATCTACCTTCTTGGTTACCTCTTCAAAAAACTCAATCAACTTTGTGAGACATGATTTATAAGAACATAAGAACATAAGAAATAGGAGCAGGAGTAGGCCATCTAGCCCTTCGAGCCTGCCCCGCCATTCAGTAAGATCATGGCTGATCTGAAGTGGCTCAGTTCCACTTTCCTGCCCTCTCCCCATAACCCTTAATCCCCTCGCTTATCAAAAACCCATCAACCTGTTTCTTAAAAATATTTAGCGAGGCAGCCTCCACCACGTCAACGGGCAGAGAATTCCAGAGATTCACCACCCTTTGAGTGAAGAAGTTCCTCCTCAACTCCGTTCTAAACTGCCCCCCCTTTATCTTGAGGCTGTGCCCCCTAGTCCTACTGTCTTTTTTGAGTGGGAAGAGTCTCTCCACCTCTATCCTATCCATCCCATTCATCATCTTATAACGTCTCAATGAGATCTCCTCTCATTCTTCTAAACTCTAACGAGTACAAGCCTAGTTTATTCAGCCTCTCCTCATAGCTCAACCCCCTCAACTCCGGTATCAGCCTAGTAAACCTCCTCTGCACTCCCTCCAAGGCCAAAATATCCTTGCGCAGGTGCGGCGACCAAAACTGCACACAGTACTCCAGCTGCGGCCTCACCAGTGCCCTACACAGCTGCAGCAAGACCTCTATATTCTCATCCAAGTCATTAATATAAATATAAATGACAAATAACAGTGGATCCAGCACTTACGTTCTTATGTTCTTATAACCTGAATAATTATAGGCCAGTGAGCTTGACATCAGCAATAGGGAAGCTGTTGGAGAAGATTGTTAGGAATACACATTTGGAACTGAATGGTGTTGTTAGTGACAGACGGCATGGTTTTGTATGTGGAAGATCATATGTCACCAATTTAATTGAGTTTTTTGAGGAGGTAACAAAAATGATTGACAAGGAAAGAACATAGAACATAGAACATTACAGCGCAGAATAGGCCCTTCGGCCCACAATGTTGTGCCGACCAGTTACAAAACAATGACCTACTAGCCTAAACCAATCCCTTTTCGTCCATAAACCTATCCACAGATCTCTTAAACACCCCCAAACTAGGTGCATTTACAACTGCAGCTGGCAGGGCATTCCAGTCCCTCACCGCCCTCTGGGTAAAGAACCTACCCCTGACATCAGTCCTATAACTACCCCCCCTTAATTTAAAGTCGTGCCCCCTCGTGCTAGCTTTCTCCATCCTAGGAAAAATGCTATCACTATCTACCCTGTCTAAACCTCTAATCATCTTATATGTTTCAATGAGGTCCCCTCTTAGCCGCCTTCTTTCCAGCGAAAACAACCCCAAATCCCTCAGTCTCTCCTCATAGGATCTCCCCTCCATACCAGGCAACATCCTGGTAAACCTCCTCTGCACCCTCTCCAAAGCCTCCACATCCTTCCTGTAATGTGGGGACCAGAACTGCACACAAAACTCCAAGTGCGGCCGCACCAGAGTTGTGTACAGTTGCATCATGACGCTGCGACTCCTAAATTCAATCCCCCTACCAATAAACGCCAAGACACCGTATGCCTTCTTAACAACCTTATCGACTTGATTCCCAACTTTCAGGGATCTATGTACACATACACCTAGATCCCTCTGCTCCTCCACACTATTCAAAATCCTCCTGTTAGCCCTATACTCAACACATCTGTTATTCCTACCGAAATGAATTACCTCACACTTCTCCACATTAAACTCCATCCGCCACCTCGCAGCCCAGCTCTGCAACCTTTCTAAGTCACCCTGCAAACTATGACACCCTTCCTCACAATCTACCACACCTCCGACTTTGGTGTCATCAGCAAACTTACTAATCCACCCAACTATACCCTCATCCAGATCATTAATAAAAATTACAAACAGCAGTGGCCCCAAAACAGATCCCTGAGGCACACCACTCGTAACCGAACTCCATGATGAATATTTACCATCAACCACCACCCTCTGTCTCCTATCTGCTAGCCAATTCCTGATCCAATTACCTAGATCACCCCCAATCCCATACATCTGCATTTTATGCAGAAGCCTACCATGGTGAACCTTATCAAACGCCTTGCTAAAATCCATATACACCACATCAACTGCCTTACCCCTATCCACCTCTTTGGTCACTTTCTCAAAGAACTCGATAAGGTTAGTAAGGCACGACCTACCCGCTACAAAACCATGCTGACTGTCTCTAATCAACTCATTACTCTCCAAATAACTATAAATCCTGTCTCTAATAATCCTTTCCAAAATCTTACCCACCACAGAAGTAAGACTCACCGGTCTATAATTCCCAGGGAAGTCTCTTCTCCCCTTCTTAAACAATGGGACAACATTTGCAGTCCTCCAATCTTCCGGTACTATACCAGAGACCAACGACGACCTGAAGATCAGAGCCAGAGGCTTCGCAATCACCTCTCTTGCCTCCCAAAGAATCCTAGGGTAAATCCCATCCGGACCAGGGGACTTATCTATTTTCAAACCCTCTAAAATAGCCAGCACATCCCCCGTATCAACTGCAATACTATCTATTTTACACCCCTGCACCCCAGTGTCCTCCTCAGCTACATTCATGTCCCCTTGCGTGAACACCGAAGAGAAATATTGGTTCAATGCCTCTCCAATCTCCTCCGGTTCCACACACAACTTCCCTCTACTGTCTGTAACTGGCCCTAATCTTGCCCTAACAACCTTCTGTTCTTGACATACCTGTTAAAACGCCTTAGGGTTCTCCTTAATCCTATCAGCCAAAGTCATCTCATGTCCTCTTTTAGCCCTTCTTAACTCCCTCTTCAACTCCCTCCTAGCCAATCTAAAACTTTCTAATGCACTACCTGAGCCCTCAAGCCTCATCAGAACATAAGCCTCCTTTTTCTTCCTAACCAATGAATCAACTTTTTTAGTGCACCACGGTTCCCTGGGCCTACCAAATCCTCCTTGCCTGACAGGGATATACCTATCACAGACCCGCAATAGCTGCTCCTTGAACATCTCGGATGTTCCCAGTCCCTGTAATCTCCTAGTCCAACTAATGCTTCCTAATTCTCTCCTAATAGCCTCATAATTACCCTTCCCCCAGCTGAAACTACTGACCCGAGGTTCTGACAGAAAGGGTTTTGGATGTTGCTTACATGGACTTTAGTAAAGTATTTGACAAAGTCCCTCATGGCAGGCTTGTGCAAAAGATTATATTTCATGGGATTGGGGTGAACTAGCAAAATGGATTCAGAACTGGCTTGGCCATAGAAGACAGAGGGTAGCAGTGGAAGGGTCTTTTTCTAAATGGAAGTCTGTAACTAGTGGTGTTTTGCAGGGATCAGTGCTGGGGTTTCTGCTGTTTGTAATATTGATAAATGACTTGGAAGAAAATGTGGCTGCTCTGATTAGCAAGTTTGTGGATGATACTAACCTTGGCGGAGTTGCAGATAGGGATGAAGATTGTCAGAGAATACAGCTGGAAAATTGGGCAGAGACATGGCAGCTGGTCTTTAATTCGGACAAATGCGAGGTGATGCATTTTGGTAGATCCAATTCAGGTGGGAGCTATAAAGTAAATGGCAGAGCCATCAGGAGCATAGACACACAGAGGGATCTGGGAGAACAAATCCACAGTTCCTTCAAAGTGGCAGCACAGGTGGGAAAGGTGGTGAAGAAAGCATACAGCATGTTGTCTTCATCAAACGGGGCATCAAGTATAAAATTGGCAAATTATGTTACAGTTACATAAAACGTCAGTTAGGCCACATTTGGAATACTGTGTCCAATTCTGGTCACCACACTACCAGAAGGACGTGAGGCTTTGGGAGAGAGAACAGAAAAGGTTTACCAGGATGCTGCCTGGTATGGAGGGCATTAGCTATGAGGAGAGACTGAATAAGCTGGATTTGTCCTCCCTGGAATGGCGGAGGTTGAGGGGCGACCTGATCAAAGTTTATAAAATTATGAGGGGTGTGGATAGGGTAAACAGTTGGAAGCTTTTTTCCAGGGGCAGAAATGATTAGGGGACACAGGTTCAAGATAAGGGGGAAAGATTCAATGGAGATATTTGGAGGACGTTTTTACACAGAGATTGGTGGGGGCCTGGAATGCACTGCCAAGTGAGGTGGTTAAGGCAGATATGTTAGCCACATTTAAAATTGATCTTGATAGGCGTATGAACGAACGGGGAATAGAGAGATATTAGTGGTTGATTTAGCGAGGTAATGATTGGTGTAGGCTTGGAGAGCTGAAGGGCCTGGTCCTGTGCTGTACTGTTCTTTGGTCTTTTGAATAGAATATAAAGTTAAGGAAGTATTGTTTAAACTATACAAAGTGTTGGTGAGGGCGCACCTGGAGTATTGTGCAGTTTTGAGGGAAGATGTAGTGGCATTGGAGGCAGTTCAGAGGTTCACTCGATTGATTCCAGAGATAAGGGGTTTATCGCATGAAGAGAGATTGAACAGTTTAGGCCGATACTCTGGAATTTAGAAGAATGAGGGGAGATCAAATTGAGGTATTCAAGATGACGAAAGGTCTGGATGAAGTAGGTGTGGAGCGGATGCTTCCTCTTGTGGGACATTCTAAGACAAGAGGTCTTAGGATGAAGGTTAGCAAATTTAAAACAGAGTTAAGGAAAAACTACTTCTCCCAAAGGGTAGAATCTATAGAATTCACTCCCCCAAAATGCAGTGGATGCTGGGAGAGTGAGTAAATTTAAGGAGGAGTTAGACAGATTTTTAACTGCTAATGGGTTAAAGGGTTATGGGGAAAAGGCAGGAAAATGGGGATGAGGAACATATCAGCCATGATCGAATGGTGGAGCGAACTCAATGAACTTATGAACAATCCAAAAATATGCAGGTTAGGAGGACTGGCCATGCTAAATTCTCCCTCAGTGTCCCATGATGTGCAGGTTAGCTGGAGTAGAGGGGTAAATATGTGGGGTTATGGGGGTAAGGCAGGGGGTGACCTGGGTAAAAGAGTCAGTACAGACTCGATGGGCTGCGTGGTCTCCCACTGCACTGAAGGGATTGTATGGTGTTATGGTGCCATAGCTGCAAACAATGCCAGCTCATCCAGTGATAAACTCCTTACCTAGAGGGATGATCAGGAAACGAATATAATTCAGCCAGTCGGGGGTTTTGCTTGCCAATTGCTCAACAAAGAACCTCAGGATGGTGCTGAGGAAGCTCTGATCCCCAGCCACTGCCACTTTGACTGGAGGAGGCATCTGTGAGTTACAGTTACAGCTGCAACAAGACAAGATGGGAGGTGAAAGTGAGAGAGAGAATCTGCTGCAAGCTCCACACTTCAAAACTATACATTTCAATGACAGGACTGTACACAACCTATCAGATATCAACCAGGGTGGAAGTCCACAGGGAGGGAGAGATGGAATGGTATCAGTGAACACATAAGAACATAAGAACATAAGAAATAGGAGCAGGAGTAGGCCATCTGGCCCTTCGAGCCTGCCCCGCCATTCAATAAGATCATGGCTGATCTGTCGTGACTCAGTTCCACCTTCCCGCCCTCTCCCCATAACCCTTAATCCCCTCTCTTATCAAAAACCCATCAACCCGTTTCTTAAAAATATTTAGCGAGGCAGCCTCCACCACTTCAACGGGCAGAGAATTCCAGAGATTCACCACCCTTTGAGTGAAGAAGTTCCTCCTCAACTCTGTTCTAAACCGCCCCCCCTTTATCTTGAGGCTGTGCCCCCTAGTCCTACTGTCTTTTTTGAGCGGGAACAGTCTTTCCACCTCTATCCTATCCATCCCATTCATCATCTTATACGTCTCAATGAGATCTCCCCTCATTCTTCTAAACTCTAACGAGTACAAGCCTAGTTTATTCAGCCTCTCCTCATAGCTCAATCCCCTCAACTCCGGTATCAGCCGAGTAAACCTCCTCTGCACTCCCTCCAGGGCCAAAACATCCTTGCGCAGGTGCGGCGCCCAAAACTGCACACAGTACTCCAGCTGCGGCCTCACCAATACCCTATACAGCTGCAGCAAGACCTCCCTACTTTTATATTCAATCCCCTTCGCTATGAAGGCCAGCATCCCATTCGCCTTCCTGACCACCTGCTGCACCTGCAAGCTGAGTTTTTGCGACTCATGCACAAGGACCCCGAGGTCCCTCTGCACCGTCGCCTGCTGCAGTTTTTCGCCCTGTAAGTAATAGTCCTTCCTACCATTCCTCCTACCAAAGTGGACCACCTCACACTTGCCAACATTAAATTCCATTTGCCAATTCCTGGCCCATTCGCCCAGCCTATCTAGATCCTTCTGCAGACTCTCCACACCCTCCGCACAATTTGCCTTTCCCCCAATCTTGGTGTCATCAGCAAATTTCGACACCCTGCACTCGGTTCCCTCCTCCAGATCATCTATATAAATGGTAAATAGCTGAGGCCCCAGCACCGACCCCTGGGGCACCCCACTAGTCACCAACCGCCAATCCGAATAGCATCCATTGACCCCCACTCTCTGCCTCCTATTTGACAACCAATCCTCTATCCACGCTAACACCCTACCCCCAACTCCATGTCCCCTGACCTTCTGCAATAACCTCTTGTGAGGTACCTTGTCAAACGCCTTCTGAAAATCCAGAAAGACCACATCCACCGGCTCTCCTCCATCCACTGCCCTAGACACATCCTCATAGAACTCCAGTAAATTGCTTATCTTAAAGCAGAAAGTTTGTGTATTTGTGTTAAGTATGTGCTTGTATGTGCATTTACGTGTGTGTTTCCCTGTGCATATGTTTATATGTATATGTGTATATGTCTGTGTGTTTGTGTGTATATTTTGTCTGTATGTATATGTATGCATATATGTTCATGTCTACATGCATGTGTCTGTGTGTTTGTGCTTGTATGCAAATGTGTGTGCTTGCACGAGCGTGTATATAAATGTGAATGTGTGTGTGCATCTGTGTATATTTTCCTGAGAGAAAGTGTGTGCGCATTGCATGAGAGTGTGCGCACATCTGTGCATGAATGTGCATGTGTATCTGTGTGTCATATTGTTTACGTGAACAGTTGTGTGTGCGTGTGAGGGTATGCGTGGGCATCTGTGTATAGCTGTGTATGTGTCCACGTGTATCTGAGTGTGTGTGTGTGTGTATGTACTGTTTCCTGAGTAAATAGATTCTGTTTACTAAATAAATTGACTGTTTATTGTGTTTACTGAGTAAACAGGCTGTGTTTACTGAGTAAATAGACTATGTTTACTGTGTGCTGAGTAAATGGACTGTGTTTACTGAGTAAATAGACTGTGTTTACTGTGTGCTGAGTAAATGGACTGTGTTTATTGAGTAAATAAACTGTGTTTACTGTGTGCTGAGTAAACAGACTGTGTTTACTGTGCGTTGAGTAAATAGACTGTATTTACTGTGTGCTGATTAAATAGACTGTGTTTACTGTCTGCTGAGTAAATAGACTGTGTTTACTGAGTAAATACACGGTGTTTACTGAGTAAATAGACTGTGTTTATTGAGGAAATAGACTGTGTTTACTGAGTAAATAGACTGTGTTTACTGTGTGCTGAGTAAATGGACTGTGTTTACTGAGTAAATAGACTGTGTTTACTGTGTGCTGAGTAAATGGACTGTGTTTACTGAGTAAATAGACTGTGTTTACTGTGTGCTGAGTAAATAGACTGTGTTTATTGAGTAAATGGACTGTGTTTAGAACATAGAACATTACACTGCAGAACAGGCCCTTCGGCCCATGATTTTGCGCCGACCAGTTTTTAAAAAAAAAAACTGACCCACTAATTTAAACCAATCCCTTTTCGTCCATAAACCTATCCACAGATCTCTTAAACGCCCCCAAACTAGGCGCATTTACAACCGCAGCAGGCAGGGCATTCCAATCCCTCACCACCCTCTGGGTAAAGAAACTACCCCTGACATCCGTCCTATAACTTCCCCCCCTTAATTTAAAGCCATGCCCCCTCATGCTAGCTTTCTCCATCAAAGGAAAATGGCTATCACTATCCACCCTATCTAAACCTCTAATCATCTTATATGTTTCAATAAGATCCCCTCTTAGCCGCCTTCTTTCCAGCGAAAACAACCCCAAATCCCTCAGTCTCTCCTCATAGGACCTCCCCTCCATACCAGGCAACATCCTGGTAAACCTCCTCTGCACCCTCTCCAAAGCCTCCACGTCCTTCCTGTAATGTGGGGACCAGAACTGCATACAGTACTCCAAGTGCGACCGCACCAGAGTTGTATACAGTTGCAACATGACGCTGCGACTCCTAAATTCAATCCCCCTACCAATAAACGCCAAGACACCGTATGCCTTCTTAACAACCTTATCTACTTGATTCCCAACTTTCAGGGATCTATGTACACATACACCTAGATCCCTCTGTTCATCCACGCTATTCAAAGTCCTCCCGTTAGCCCTATACTCAACACATCTGTTACTCCTACCGAAATGAATTACCTCACACTTCTCCACATTAAACTCCATCCGCCACCTCTCGGCCCAGGTCTGCAACCTTTCTAAGTCACCCTGCAAACTATGACACCCTTCCTCACAATCTACCACACCTCCGACTTTGGTGTCATCAGCAAACTTACTAATCCACCCAACTATACCCTCATCCAGATCATTAATAAAAATTACAAACAGCAGTGGCCCCAAAACAGATCCCTGAGGCATACCACTCGTAACCGAACTCCATGATGAATATTTACCATCAACCACCACCCTCTGTCTCCTATCTGCTAGCCAATTCCTGATCCAATTACCTAGATTACCCCCAATCCCATACATCTGCATTTTCTGCAGAAGCCTACCATGATGAACCTTATCAAACACCTTACTAAAATCCATATATACCACGTCAACTGCCTTACCCCTATCCACCTCTTTGGTCACTTTCTCAAAGAACTCAATAAGGTTAGTAAGGCACGACCTACCTGCTACAAAACCATGCTGACTGTCTCTAATCAATTCATTACTCTCCAAATAACTATAAATCCTATCCCTAATAATTATTTCTAAAACCTTGCCCACAACAGAAGTAAGACAATTGGGATTGTGATGTGGTAGCCATTACGGAGACTTGGATGTCTCGGGGACAGGACTGGGTACTTCAGGTGCCAGGCTTCAGGTGCTTCAGGAAGGACAGGGAGGGTGGCAGAAGGGGTGGTGGAGTGGCACTGTTGATCAGGGACAGTGTCATGGCTGCAGAGAAAGAGGATGTTGTGGAGGGAATGTCTACAGAATCTCTGTGGGTGCAAGTTACAAACAGCAAAGGGTCGAAAACTTTGCTGGGTGTATTCTATAGGCCGCCCAATAGTGACAAGGAAGTTGAAGTGCAAATAGGGAAACAGATTCTGGAGAGATGTTTTAATAACAGTTGTCGTGATGGGAGACTTCAATTTCCCAAACATCGACTGGAATATCCCTAGGGTAAGGGGTTTGGATGGGGAGGAGTTTGTGAGGTGTGTTCAGGAAGGTTTCCTGACACAGTATGTGGATAAGCCTATGAGGGGAGAGGCTGTACTTGACCTGGTACTGGCGAATGAACCAGGGCAGGTGATGGATCTCTCAGTAGGAGAGCATCTTGGGAATGGTGACCATAATTCTATCTCCTTCACAATTGCATTGGAAAGAGATAGGATCAGGCAGGGTAGGAAGGTGTTTGTCTGGAGTAAGGGGAGATACGAAGAAGTCAGGAAGTTACTTGGACAAATAAACTGGAAGGAGGCATTCTTAGGGAAAAGTACCGAAGGAAGGTGGCAGATATTCAAGGAATGTTTTCTGGAGCTATGCATGACAACGTTCCGATGAGACAAGGGGGTTTTGGTAGGTCGCGGGAACCATGGTGCACAAAGGCTGTGTTGAACCTAGTCAGGAGGAAAGGGAAGGTGTATAAGAGGTTTAAGGAATTAGGAGAGATTAAAGATCTTGAGGAGTATAAGGACTGTAGGAAGGAACTTAAAAGGGAAATTAGGAGGGCCAGAAGGGGTCATGAGAAGACCTTGGCGGGTAAGATTAAGGAGAATCCCAAGGCCTTCTATAAATATGTGAAAGGTAAAAGGATAAGAAGAGAAGGGATAGGACCTATAAAAGGTGAGGGGGGAAAAGTTTGTGTGGAACTAGAAGAAATGGCAGAGGTGTTTAACGAGTACTTCGCCTCAGTATTCACAGTGGAAGCTGATCCGGGAGATTTTGTTATGGATTTGCAGCAGATGGAAAAGATTGAATACGTGAATATTAAGGAGGAGGATGTGTTGGAACTTTTGAATTCTATCAAGGTATATAAGTCGCCTGGATCAGATGGGATGTACCCCAGGATACTGTGGGAGGCGAGGGAAGAGATTGCGGAGCCCCTGGCGATGATCTTTGTGTCGTCAATGGAGACGGGAGACGTTCCGGAGGATTGGAGGATTGCGGATGTAGTTCCTATTTTCAAGAAAGGGAACAGAGATAGCCCGGGAAATTACCGACCGGTGAGTCTGACCTCAGTGGTTGGTAAGCTGATGGAGAGGCTTCTGAGGGACAAGATTTACGAACATTTGGAGAGGTTTGACATGATCAGGAATAGTCAGCATGGATTTGTCAAGGGCAGGTCGTGCCTTACAAGCATGGTTGAGTTCTTCGATAATGTGACTGAACACATTGACGAAGGAAGTGCCGTGGACGTAGTGTACATGGACTTCAGCAAGGCTTTTGATAAGGTCCCTCATGCAAGACTTCTTGAGAAGGTGAGAGGGCATGGGATCCAAGGGTCTTTGGCTTTGTGGATCCAGAACTGGCTTGCCTGCAGAAGGCAGAGAGTGGTTGTGGATGGGGCTTTTTCTGAATGGAGGTCAGTCACCAGCGGAGTGCCTCAAGGATCTGTTCTAGGACCCTTGCTGTTTGTCATTTTCATAAATGACCTGGATGAGGAAGTGGAGGGATGGGTAAGTAAGTTCACTGATGACACTAAAGTCGGTGGTGTTGTGGATGGTCTGGAAAGATGGCAAAAGTTGCAGCAGGACATAGATAGGATGCAGGACTGGGCGGGGAAGTGGCAGATGGACTTCAACGCGGATAAATGTGTAGTCGTCCATTTTGGCAGAACCAACGGATGAACGAGTACACTATCAAGGGCAGAAGTCTGAGTAGTGTTGAAGAGCAGAAGGATCTAGGCGTCCGGGTCCACAGGACTCTTAAATCGGTCTCGCAGGTGGAGGAGGTGGTCAAGAAGGTGTATGGTGTACTGGCCTTCATTAATCGAGGGATTGAGTTTAGGAGTCGGGAGGTAATGCTGCAACTTTATAAGACCCTTGTCAGGCCTCATTTAGAGTATTGTGCGCAGTTCTGGTCGCCTCACTAGAGGAAAGATGTAGAAAAATATTGAGAGGGTACAGAGGAGATTTACAAGGATGTTGCCTGGACTGGGAGGCATGCCTTATGAAGTTAGGTTGAGGGAGCTGGGACTCTTTTCCCTGGAGAGACGAAGGTTGAGAGGCGACCTGATAGAAGTTTACAAAATGTTGAGAGGAATAGATAGGGTGGACTCTCAGAGGCTATTTCCCCGGGTTGAAATGGTTGCTACGAGAGGACACAGATTTAAGGTACAGGGAGGGAAGTTCAGAAGTGATGTTAGGGGTAAGTTTTTCACTCAGAGGGTGGTGAGTGAATGGAATCGGCTGCCATCAGTGGTGGTGGAGGCGAACTCGCTGGGGTCTTTTAAAAGACTTCTGGATGAGTATATGGGGTTTAATGAGATTGAGGGTTATAGATAGGTCTGTAGGTTGGTAGGTGTTGATGTGATCGGCGCAACTTGTGGGCCGAAGGGCCTGTTTGTGCTGTAGTGTCTATGTTCTATGACTCACCGGTCTATAATTCCCGGGGAAGTCTCTGTTCCCCTTCTTAAACAATGGGACAACATTCGCTGTCCTCCAATCTTCCGGTACTATACCAGAGACCAACGAGGACCTGAAGATCAGAGCCAGAGGCTCTGCAATCACCTCTCTAGCCTCCCAGAGAATTCTAGGGTAAATCCCATCTGGACCAGGGGACTTATCTATTTTCAAGCCCTCTAGAATATCCAGCGCATCCCCGGTATCAACTGCAATAATTTCTATTTTACACCCCTGTACCCCAGTGTCCTCCTCAGCTACATTCATGTCCCCTTGCGTGAACACTGAAGAGAAATATTGGTTCAATGCCTCTCCAATCTCTTCCGGTTCCACACACAACTTCCCTCTACTGTCTGTAACTGGCCCTAATCTTGCCCGAACCAACCTTCTGTTCTTGACATACCTATCAAACGCCTTAGGATTCTCCTTAATCCTATCAGCCAAAGTCATCTCATGTCCTCTTTTAGCCCTTCTTAACTCCCTCTTCAACTCCTTCCTAGCCAATCTAAAGCTTTCTAATGCACTACCTGAGCCCTCAAGCCTCATCCGAACATAAGCCTCCTTTTTCTTCCTAACCAATGAATCAACTTTTTTAGTACACCACGGTTCCCTAGCCCTACCAAATCCTCCTTGCCTGACAGGGACATACCTATCGCAGACCCGCAGTAGCTGTTCCTTGAAAAAATTCCACATTTCGGACGTTCCCAGTCCCTGTAATCTCCTAGTCCAACCTATGCTTCCTAATTCTCTCCTAATAGCCTCATAATTACCCTTCCCCCAGCTAAAACTACTGACCCGAGGTTCATGCCTATCCCTTTCCATCACTAAGGTGAACGTAACCGAATTGTGGTCACTATCACCAAAATGCACACCAACTTCCAAGTCTAGCACCTGCTCTGGCTCATTACCCAGCACCAAATCCAATATAGCCTCACCTCTAGTTGGCCTATCTACATACTGAGTCAAAAAACCTTCCTGCACACTTTGAACAAAAACTGACCCCTCTAACGAGCTAGAGCTATAGCTATTCCAATCAATATTAGTAAAGTTAAAGTCCCCCATAACAATTACCCTATTACTTTCACTCCTAACCAGGATCGTCTCCGCAATCCTTTCCTCAACCTCTCTAGAACTTTTAGGAGGTCTATAAAAGACTCCCAACAGGGTGACCTCTCCTCTCCTATTTCTAATCTCCGCCCATACTACCTCAACAGACAAGTCCTCATCAAACTTTCTCTCTGACACTGTGATACAGTCCTTGACCAATAATGCTACCCCACCCCCACTTCTATCTCCTTCTCTACTCCGACTAAAGCATTTGTACCCCGGGACCTGCAACATCCATTCCTGACCCTGCTCTATCCATGTCTCACTGAGTAAATAGACTGTGTTTACTGTGTGCTGAGTAAATAGACTGTGTTTATTGAGTAAATAGACTGTGTTTACTGTGTACTCAGTAAATAGACTGTTGGGAATGGAATTAAAAAGTAGAACCGACAAGGTGGTTATCTCTGGGCTACTGCCTGAACCGAGGGCAGACGGGCGTAGGGTTGATAGGATAAAGGAAGTAAATGGGTGGCTCAGGGATTGGTGTGGGAGGAATGGGTTCGAATTTATGGGGCATTGGCACCAGTATTGGGGTAGGTGGGACCTGTTCGGGCAGGATGGGGTTGGTCTGAATCATGCTGGGACCAGAGTGCTGGCGAATCGAGTAAAGAGGACTGTAGACAGGGCTTTAAACTAATTAGGCGGGGGGGAGGGTGCGAGGGTAGGTGACGCTATGAGGTATAAAGTTCAGGATAGGGTACAGGTAAGGGAAGAGGCCAAGGATGTCCCAATTGGTGGCGTTACGGCAAGAAGGGTCCAGGTGAAGGCTGGGATGAAAGCGCTTTATCTGAATGCACGAAGCATTCGGAATAAAGTGGATGAGCTGATAGCGCAGATCGACACAAATGGATACGATCTGGTGGCCATTACAGAGACGTGGCTGCAAGGTGACAGGGACTGGGAGATGAATGTACAGGGCTATCAAGTGTTTAGGAAGGATAGGCAGGAGGAAAGAGGGGGTGGCGTAGCTCTGCTGATTAAGGATAGTATCAAGGTGGTAGCAAGGGATGATATCGGAGCCAAGGAGCAGAAAGTGGAATCGTTGTGGGTGGAGATTAGGAACAGAAAAGGGAGGAAGACGCTAGTGGGTGTTGTCTATAGGCCCCCGAATAATGATCTGGAGGTGGGGCGGGCTGTTAACGCGCAAATAAGTGCGGCGTGCAGGAATGGGACGGCAGTAGTTATGGGAGATTTCAATCTGCATATTGATTGGTCGACCCATGTTGGACGAGGTGGGCTCGAGGTGGAGTTCTTGGAATGCTGCAGGGATAATTTCCTTGAACAGTGTGTGTTGGAGCCGACGAGGGAGCGAGCTATCTTGGATCTGGTGCTGTGTAATGAGGCGGGTAGAATTAGGGACCTTGCGGTGAAGGATCCTCTTGGAGAGAGTGATCACTATGGTGGAGTTTCTGGTGCAGATGGAGGAGGAGAAAGTGGGTTCCCAGACACGCGTCCTTTGTTTGAATAGAGGGGAGTATGGTAGGATGAGAGAAGAATCGGCGAATGTGGACTGGGGGAGTGCGTTGGAAGGTAGGTCTGCTGAGGAGCAGTGGAGGATCTTTCAGGAGATCTTTCTTGGTGCTCAGCAGAAATTTATTCCGATGGTTAAAAAGGACAGTAGGAGGAGAGGTAATAAGCCGTGGATAACGAAGGAGGTGAAGGAAAGTGTTAAATTAAAAGCGGAGGCATTTAGAGTAGCTAAGAGCAGTGGGCGAGAAGAGGATTGGGAAAGGTTTAAATGTCAACAAAGATTGACAAAGAAATTGATAAAGGAGGGTAGGAGAAGCTATGAGGCTGGGCTAGCACTTAATATAAAAAAGGATAGCAAGAGTTTTTATAAATATATAAAAAGGAAGAGGCTGGCTAGGGTGAACGTTGGTCCTTTAGAGGATGAGAAAGGGGAGCTAGTGGTAGGGGATGGGGATATGGCTAAGGTCTTGAATAACTTTTTTGTTTCTGTCTTCACGGAGGAGGACGTGAATAATTTGCCGGGTGTTAGCGATGGAAAGGTGGTAGGAATGGAGGATCTTAATGACATTACTGTTACTAGAGAGGTGGTGCTCGACAGACTGGAGGGGCTGATTGTGGACAAGTCCCCAGGACCGGATGGAATGCATCCGAGGGTTCTGAAAGAAATGGCGGAGGTGATAGTGGATGCCTTGGTGGTTATTTTCCAGACGTCGCTGGATTCCGGGGAAGTGCCGGAAGATTGGAAAACGGCTAATGTTACGCCGTTGAAGAAGGGTGCCAGGCAAAAGGCGGGGAATTATAGGCCGGTTAGTTTAATGCCTGTGGTAGGTAAAATGTTACAATCCGTCATTAAGGAGGAAATAGCGAGGCATCTTGAGGGGAATTGCTTGATAGGGCGGACGCAACACGGTTTCATTAAAGGGAAGTCGTGTCTGACAAATTTACTGGAGTTCTATGAGGATGTGTCTAGGGCAGTGGATAGAGGAGAGCCGATGGATGTGGTCTTTCTGGATTTTCAGAAGGCGTTTGACAAGGTACCTCACAAGAGGTTATTGCAGAAGGTCAGGGGACATGGAGTTGGGGGTAGGGTGTTAGCGTGGATAGAGGATTGGTTGTCAAATAGGAGGCAGAAAGTGGGGGTCAATGGATGCTATTCGGATTGGCGGTTGGTGACTAGTGGGGTGCCCCAGGGGTCGGTGCTGGGGCCTCAGCTATTTACCATTTATATAGATGATCTGGAGGAGGGAACCGAGTGTATGGTGTCGAAATTTGCTGATGACACCAAGATTGGGGGAAAGGCAAATTGTGAGGAGGGTGTGGAGAGTCTGCAGAAGGATCTAGATAGGCTGGGCGAATGGGCCAGGAAATGGCAAATGGAATTTAATGTTGGCAAGTGTGAGGTGGTCCACTTTGGTAGGAGGAATGGTAGGAAGGACTATTACTTACGTGGCGAAAAACTGCAGCAGGCGACGGTGCAGAGGGACCTCGGGGTCCTTGTGCATGAGTCGCAAAAACCCAGCTTGCAGGTGCAGCAGGTGGTCAGGAAGGCGAATGGGATGCTGGCCTTCATAGCGAGGGGGATTGAATATAAAAGTAGGGAAGTCTTGCTGCAGCCGTATAGGGCATTGGTGAGGCCGCAGCTGGAGTACTGTGTGCAGTTTTGGGCGCCGCACCTGCGCAAGGATATTTTGGCCCTGGAGGGAGTGCAGAGGAGGTTTACTAGGCTGATACCGGAGTTGAGGGGATTGAGCTATGAGGAGAGGCTGAATAAACTAGGCTTGTACTCGTTAGAGTTTAGAAGAATGAGGGGAGATCTCATTGAGACGTATAAGATGATGAATGGGATGGATAGGATAGAGGTGGAGAGACTCTTCCCGCTCAAAAAAGACAGTAGGACTAGGGGGCACAGCCTCAAGGTAAAGGGGAGGCGGTTTAGAACAGAGTTGAGGAGGAACTTCTTCACTCAAAGGGTGGTGAATCTCTGGAATTCTCTGCCCGTTGAAGTGGTGGAGGCTGCCTCGCTAAATATTTTTAAGAAACGGGTTGATGGGTTTTTGATAAGAGAAGGGATTAAGGGTTATGGGGAGAGGGCGGGAAGGTGGAGCTGAGCCACGACAGATCAGCCATGATCTTATTGAATGGCGGGGCAGGCTCGAAGGGCCAGATGGCCTACTCCTGCTCCTATTTCTTATGTTCTTAAATAGACTCTGTTTACTGTGTGCTGAGTAAATAGACTGTGTTTACTGAGTAAATATAAGATAAATATAAGATGATTAGAGGTTTAGATAGGGTGGATAGTAATAGCCTTTTTCCTCTGATGGAGAAATCTAGCACGAGGGGGCACGACTTTAAATTAAGGGGGTGTAGTTATAGGACGGATGTCAGGGGTAGGTTCTTTACCCAGAGGGTGGTGAGGGATTGGAATGCCCTGCCTGCTGCAGTTGTAAATGCGCCTAGTTTGGGGGCATTTAAGAGATCCATGGATAGGTTTATGGACAAAAAGGGATTGGTTATGTTAGTGGGTCATTATTTTTGTAACTGGTCGGCGTAACATCGTGGGCCGAAGGGCCTGTTCTGCACTGTAATGTTCTATGTTCTATGTTCTAAATAGTCTGTGTTTACTGTGTGCTGAGAAAATAGTCTGTGTTTACTGAGTAAATAGACTGTGTTTACTGTGTGCTGAGCAAATAGTCTGTGTTTACTGTGTGCTGAGCAAATAGTCTGTATTCACTGAGTAAATAGACTGTGTTTAAGAACATAAGAACATAAGAAATAGGAGCAGGAGTAGGCCATCTAGCCCTTCGAGTTTGCCCCGCCATTCAATCAGATCATGGTTGATCTGTCGTGGCTCAGTTCCACATTCCCACCCTCTCCCCATAACCCTTAATCCCCTCGCTTATCAAAAACCTATCAACCCGCGTCTTAAAAATATTTAGCGAGGCAGCCTCCACCACTTCAACGGGCAGAGAATTCCAGAGATTCACCACCCTTTGAGTGAAGAAGTTCCTCCTCAACTCCGTTCTAAACCGCCCCCCCCCACTTTATCTTGAGGCTGTGCCCCCTAGTCCTACTGTCCTTTCTGAGCGGGAAGAGTTTCTCCACCTCTATCCTATCCATCCCATTCATCATCTTATACGTCTCAATGAGATCTCCCATCATTCTTCTAAATTCTAACGAGTACAAGCCTAGTTTATTCAGCCTCTCCTCATAGCTCAACCCCCTCAACTCCGGTATCAGCCTAGTAAACCTCCTCTGCACTCGCTCCAAGGCCAAAATATCCTTGCGTAAGTGCGGTGACCAAAAGTCCAGCTGCGGCCTCACCAGTGCCCTGTACAGTTGCAGCAAGACCTCTCTACTTTTATATTCAATCCCCCTCGCTATGAAGGCCAGCATCCCATTCGCCTTCCTGACCACCTGCTGCACCTGCAGGCTGGGTTTTTGCGACTCGTGCACAAGGACCCCGAGGTCCCTCTGCACCGTCGCCTGCTGCAGTTTTTCGCCACGTAAGTAATAGTCCTTCCTACCATTCTTCCTACTAAAGTGGACCACCTCACACTTGCCAACATTAAATTCCATTTCCCAGTTCCTGGCCCATTCGTCCAGCCTGTCTAGATCCTTCTGCAGACTCTCCACACCCTCCGCACAATTTGCCGTTCCACCCATTCCTCCCACACCAATCCCTGAGCCACCCATTCACTTCCTTAATCTTGTCAACTTTACGCCCGTCTGCACTCGGTTCAGGCAGTAGTCCGGAGATAACCACCTTGTCAGTTCTACTTTTTAATTCCATTCCCAGCTTTTCATACTCCCTCCCAAGATCCTCAGTTTGCATTTTGCCTACGTCGTTGGCACCCACATGTACCACAACGACCGGATTCTCACCCTCCCACTCCAGGTTCCTCTGCAGCCCAGATGTGACATCCTGGACCTGACATCAGGCAGACAACACACCCTTCTGTGCACTTTGTCAATGTGACAAAGGACAGTGTCAATACCCTTAACCACACAATCCCCAATTACTACTGCGTTCCTTTTCCCCTTCTTTTTGCCTATGACCTGCTGCATCACTGTACTGTGTGCAGTTTGCTCACCAACCTCACCTCCCTCGTTCTCGTCCAGACTGAAAGCAAGAACCTCAAACCCGTTATGCAGATTGAGAGGCTGAGGCATCCGCTCCCCACCCCCTTCCTCCGCTCCCCACCCCCCTTCCTCCGCTCCCCACCCCCCTTCCTCTGCTCCCCACCCCCATTCCTCTGCTCCCCACCCTCCTTCCTCCGCTCCCCACCCCCCTTCCTCTTCCCAGCAGCCCCCTCTTGTCCCTGACCCTTAGAGTTAGCCAGTCTAGGAGGGGTGGATGTCACTTGCACCCCATTGACAATGGCACCCTCTCTCCCCCTGACGAGCCTCAGTGTCTGTAGCTCAGAGGCCAGCTCATCCACCTTGAGCTGGAGCTCCTCCAGCAACCTGCACTTACTGCAGACATGGTCACTGGGAAGGACCCTGGTGTCCACCAGCTCCCACATCATACAGAAACAGCACATCACATGCCCCTCCATTATTCACTGTAGTAATATTGAAAATTTCCACACAAACTTACCTGGCCCTTTTTCCCCCAAGCCCTTTTGCTCCTAAGCCCTAGTAGCTCACTCTGCTTCCCACTCACTCCGCTGCCCGCTGTCTACACCAGGCCTCCTTTTAAACCTGGCGCTGTTTTAAAGTCTGCTCCCCCACAACTCCCTGCTATTCACTCCCTTAGAATTCTTAAAGCGGTAGATACAAAAAGCCCACAAAAATGCTTTTAAATGATTTAAACAGTTTGCGTTTGACAAGGTACCTCACAAGAGGTTATTGCAGAAGGTCAGGGGACATGGAGTTGGGGGTAGGGTGTTAGCGTGGATAGAGGATTGGTTGTCAAATAGGAGGCAGAGAGTGGGGGTCAATGGATGCTATTCGGATTGGCGGTTGGTGAGTAGTGGGGTGCCCCAGGGATCGGTTCTGGGGCCTCAGCTATTTACCATTTATATAGATGATCTGGAGGAGGGAACCGAGTGCAGGGTGTCGAAATTTGCTGATGACACCAAGATTGGGGGAAAGGCAAATTGTGCGGAGGGTGTGGAGAGTCTGCAGAAGGATCTAGATAGGCTGGGCGAATGGGCCAGGAAATGGCAAATGGAATTTAATGTTGGCAAGTGTGAGGTGGTCCACTTTGGTAGGAGGAATGGTAGGAAGGACTATTACTTACGTGGCGAAAAACTGCAGCAGGCGACGGTTCAGAGGGACCTCGGGGTCCTTGTGCATGAGTCGCAAAAACCCAGCTTACAGGTGTAGCAGGTGGTCAGGAAGGCGAATGGGATGCTGGCCTTCATAGCGAAGGGGATTGAATATAAAAGTAGGGAGGTCTTGCTACAGCTGTATAGGGCATTGGTGAGGCCGCAGCTGGAGTACTGTATGCAGTTTTGGGCGCCGCACCTGCGCAAGGATATTTTGGCCCTGGAGGGAGTGCAGAGGAGGTTTACTCGGCTGATACCGGAGTTGAGGGGATTGAGCTATGAGGAGAGGCTGAATAAACTAGGCTTGTACTCGTTAGAGTTTAGAAGAATGAGGGGAGATCTCATTGAGACGTATAAGATGATGAATGGGATGGATAGGAGAGAGGTGGAGAAACTCTTCCCGCTCAAAAAAGACAGTAGGACTAGGGGGCACAGCCTCAAGATAAAGGGGGGGCGGTTTAGAACAGAGTTGAGGAGGAACTTCTTCACTCAAAGGGTGGTGAATCTCTGGAATTCTCTGCCCGTTGAAGTGGTGGAGGCTGCCTCGCTAAATATTTTTAAGAAACGGGTTGATGGGTTTTTGATAAGAGAAGGGATTAAGGGTTATGGGGAGAGGGCGGGAAGGTGGAGCTGAGTCACGACAGATCAGCCATGATCTTATTGAATGGCGGGGCAGGCTCGAAGGGCCAGATGGCCTACTCCTGCTCCTATTTCTTATGTTCTTATGTTCTTATGTAAGTTCTTACGACGAAAGTGCTTTAAACTTATTTAAACAGGTTTTTAACAGGTAATTTCTTATCTGTCTCTCTGCTCCTTCACTCGTCTGCTCTGTGTGCTGAGTAAATAGACTGTGTTTACTGTGTGCTGAGTAAATGGACTGTGTTTACTGAGTAAATAGACTGTGTTTACTGAGTAAATAGACTGTGTTTACTGAGTAAATAGACTGTTTACTGTGTGCTGAGTAAATGAATTGTGTTTACTGAGTAAATAGACTGTGTTTACTGAGTGCTGAGTAAATGGACTGTGTTTACTGAGTAAATAGACTGTGTTTACTGAGTGCTGAGTAAATGGACTGTGTTTACTGAGTAAATAGACTGTGTTTACTGAGTAAATAGACTCTGTTTACTGAGTAGATAGACTGTGTTTACTGAGTGCTGAGTAAATCGACTGTGTTTACTGAGTAAATCGACTGTGTTTACTGAGTAAATAGACTCTGTTTACTGAGTAGATAGCCTGTGTTTACTGTGTACTGAGTAAATAGACTGTGTTTACTGAGTAAACAGACTGTGTTTACTGAGTAAACAGACTGTGTTTACTGAGTAAACAGATTGTGTTTACTGAGTAAATAGATTGTGTTTACTGAGTAAATAGACTCTGTTTACTGAGTAAATAGACTGTGTTTACTGAGTAAATAGACTGTGTTTACTGAGTAAATAGACTGTTTACTGAGTAAATAAACTGTGTTTACTGAGTAAATAGACTCTGTTTACTGAGTAAATAGACTGTGTTTACTGAGTAAATAGACTGTTTACTGAGTAAATAAACTGTGTTTACTGAGTAAATAGACTGTGTTTACTGAGTAAATAGACTGTGTTTACTGAGTAAATAGATTGTGTTTACTGAGTAAATAGACTGTGTTTACTGAGTAAATAGACTGTGTTTACTGAGTAAATAGACTGTGTTTACTGAGTAAATAGACTGTGTTTACTGAGTAAATAGACTGTGTTTACTGAGTAAATAGACTGTGTTTACTGAGTAAATAGACTGTTTACTGAGTAAATAAACTGTGTTTACTGAGTAAATAGACTCTTTTTACTGAGTAAATAAACTGTGTTTACTGAGTAAATAGACTCTGTTTACTGAGTAAATAGACTGTGTTTACTGTGTAGATAGACTGTGTTTACTGAGTAAACAGACTGTGTTTACTGAGTAAATAAACTGTGTTTACTGAGTAAATAGACTGTGTTTACTGAGTAGATAGACTGTGTTTACTGAGTAAACAGACTGTGTTTACTGAGTAAATAGACTGTGTTTACTGAGTAAATAGACTGTGTTTACTGAGTAAATAGACTGTGTTTACTGAGTAAATAGACTCTGTTTACTGAGTAAATAGACTGTGTTTACTGAGTAAATAGACTGTTTACTGAGTAAATAAACTGTGTTTACTGAGTAAATAGACTCTGTTTACTGAGTAAATAGACTGTGTTTACTGAGTAAATAGACTGTGTTTACTGAGTAGATAGACTGTGTTTACTGAGTAAACAGACTGTGTTTACTGAGTAAACAGACTGTGTTTACTGAGTAAATAGACTGTGTTTACTGAGTAAATAGACTGTGTTTACTGAGTAAATAGACTGTGTTTACTGAGTAAATAGACTCTGTTTACTGAGTAAATAGACTGTGTTTACTGAGTAAATAGACTGTGTTTACTGAGTAAACAGACTGTGTTTACTGAGTAAATAGACTGTGTTTACTGAGTAAATAGACTGTGTTTACTGAGTAAGTAGACTGTGTTTACTGAGTAAATAGACTGTGTTTACTGAGTAAATAGACTCTTTTTACTGAGTAAATAGATTGTGTTTACTGAGTAAATAGACTGTGTTTACTGAGTAAGTGGACTGTGTTTACTGAGTAAGTGGACTGTGTTTACTGAGTAAATAGACTGTGTTTACTGAGTAAACAGACTCTGTTTACTGAGTAAACAGACTCTGTTTACTGAGTAAATAGACTGTGTTTACTGAGTAAATAGACTGTGTTTACTGAGTAAATAGACTGTGTTTACTGAGTAAATAGACTCTGTTTACTGAGTAAATAGACTGTGTTTACTGAGTAAATAGACTGTGTTTACTGAGTAAATAGACTGTATTTACTGAGTAAATAGACTCTGTTTACTGAGTAAATAGACTGTGTTTACTGAGTAAATAGACTGTGTTTACTGAGTAAATAGACTGTGTTTACTGAGTAAATGGACTGTGTTTACTGAGTAAATAGACTGTGTTTACTGTGTAAATGGACTGTGTTTACTGAGTAAATAGACTCGGTTTACTGAGTAAACAGATTGTGTTTACTGAGTAACAGACTGTGTTTACTGAGTAAACAGACTGTGTTTACTGAGTAAATAGACTGTGTTTACTGAGTAAATAGACTGTGTTTACTGAGTAAATAGACTCTGTTTACTGAGTAAATAGACTGTGTTTACTGAGTAAATAGACTCTTTTTACTGAGTAAATAGACTGTGTTTACTGAGTAAATAGACTGTGTTTACTGAGTAAGTGGACTGTGTTTACTGAGTATGTGGACTGTGTTTACTGAGTAAATAGACTGTGTTTACTGAGTAAACAGACTCTGTTTACTGAGTAAACAGACTGTGTTTACTGAGTAAATAGACTGTGTTTACTGAGTAAATAGACTGTGTTTACTGAGTAAATAGACTGTGTTTACTGAGTAAATAGACTCTGTTTACTGAGTAGATAGACTGTGTTTACTGTGTACTGAGTAAATAGACTGTGTGTACTGAGTAAATAGACTGTGTTTACTGAGTAAATAGACTGTGTACTGAGTAAATAGACTGTGTTTACTGATTAAATAGACTGTGTGTACTGAGTAAATAGACTGTGTTTACTGAGTAAATAGACTGTGTGTACTGAGTAAATAGACTGTGTTTACTGAGTAAATAGACTGTTTACTGTGTAAATGGACTGTGTTTACTGAGTAAATAGACTGTGTTTACTGAGTAAGTGTACTGTGTTTACTGAGTAAATAGACTGTGTTTACTGAGTAAATCGACTCTGTTTACTGAGTAAATAGACTGTGTTTACTGAGTAAATAGACTGTGTTTACTGAGTAAATAGACTGTGTTTATTGAGTGTATTTACTCAGTAAACAGTCTATTTACTCCTGAGTATTTGCTGCATTTTTTAGGTTATCTAATAAATAATTATTTTATTTTAATGATTGACAAATGTGCAGGTTCAGTGAATTGGTCATGCTAAATTAACCTTTGTGCTAGGGGGATTAGCAGGGTAATTATGATGGGTTATGTGAATAGGGCTTGGGCAGAATTGTGGTCAGTGCAGTCCTGATGGGCAGAATGGCCTCCTTCTGCAAGTAGGGATTCTATGAAGTGATATTGTTTGCTTTGTGAACAGCCTGTTTGCGGGCTCAATGGGCTCTGTGCTTTACATCCTGTTGTGAGTTCCACCGTGCATTCCAAAGATCAGCTACAGTGAATACTCATTCAGTTTTCATTAACAATATGGATGTCCATCAGCCTAACAAGCAGCAGCAGCAATAGTTATTGTGCAGGCACCATCAGAACGGGGTGGTGGGCCTTGCTCTTGTACCAACCTGTATCTGTGTTGTGTACATTACTGACAGGCTTTACAAGGGATAAACTGGGGCACAGAATGGCTGCCACATGAAGAGCTCCTCAAAGTGACTGAAGCCCAGCTGAAGATGTGAGTTTTGCAGAAGGTTTTGAAATTTGTGAGAGATTTAGGATGAAGATTTCAGAACATGCTAACTCCAGTTACTAATGAAAGATGAAACGAGATAAGGGACTATTGCAACATGACAATGCTGCAGAGTTTTGGTGTTGCCACCAGAGTTTACACTAATGCTGTTTTCTTACAATCGCTGTATCCTTGTAACAATGGTGTTAAAGGCTGCATGGATATCTGCCATTGAGCACGTGCAGACCATTAGCTGGCTCTTCTCATGCAGTCGTTCGTACAGATACTGGAATAAAGGAATGAATAATCCAACATCAGTTCCAACTGTTCACTAATATTTGTATTTATACAGCACCTTAACACATTAAACTGCCTCAAACTGTTTCTCGGGAGTGATTATTAAACAAAGTTTAACACCAAGCTACAAAAGGAGATATTAGGACTGGTGACAAAAAGCTTGTTCAACCAGTGTTTTCAGTGATGTTTTAAAGAAGGAAAGGGATTTAGTAAGATCTTTTTTGTGTTTTACATTCCATAGTAACAAGGACCAGGGAAGAAGGACTCTAGAGTAATTGATATTAGTCGAAATTAAGCTGCTTCTAAATGTTTAGCTTAAGTCATGGCAGGAGAACTCAAAAGCTATGGTGTGCTCCTCATGCTCTATGTGGGAAGCCAGGAACACGTCCAATGCCCGGTACCAGCATGTGTCCAGGGAGTGTCTCCAGTCTGCTTTTCGGAGCTGGAGCAGTGGCTGGTGACACTCATCTGCGAGGTGGAGGGTATCATGGGTAATACATATAGAGGGGTGGTCACACCGCAGGTTCAGACTCCACAGGGAGAGAGGGAATGGGTGAGTACCAGGAACAGGAAGATTGGGCAGGCAGTGCAGAAATCTCCTGTGGCTATTCCCCTGCAAAAAAAATGCTGTGGATACTATTAGAAAAAATGCCCCCTTGGGGAAAACAGCAACAGCTCAATTTGTTGCACTATGGTTGGCTTTGTTGCAAAAGAAAAGAATAAAAAGTGTGGAAATGCAACAGTTCTCAGAGATTCAGTTGTAAGGAGAATTGATGGATAAGAGAGTCCAGGGTGACGTGTTGCCGCCCTGGTGCTAGGAACAAAGATGTCTCAGAGCGGCTGCAAGTGACAAGATCATGGTTTAAAAGGGAAATTAGAAATAGTGGCAGATCCAAGGGAGAGGCATACAAAATGGTCAAGAAAAACAACAGAGCTGAGGATTGGGAGCAGGTTAGAATTCAGCAAAGGAGGACCAAGGGACTGATTAAAACAGAGAAAATAGAGTACGAGAGTAAACTTGTGGGAAACATAAAAACTGACTGTTAAAGTTTCTGTAGGTATGTGAGAAGAAAAATAATTATAGGCTAGTCAGCCTGACATCAGTGGTGAGGAAAATTCTAGAATCCATTATTAAAGATTTTATCACGAAACATTTGGAAAACAGTGGCAGGATTGGACAGTCAGTATGGATTTATGGAAGGGAAATTATTTTTGACAAATCTACTGGAATTCTTTGAGGATGTGATGAGGAGAGTTGATGAGGGAGAGCCAGTGGATGTGGTTTATTTGGATTTCAGAAAGCTTTCAACAAAGTTTCATATCAGAGATTAGTGAATAAAATTAAAGCACGTGGGACTGGGGCAAGTGTGTTGAGATGGGTAGAAAACTGGTTAGCACACAGGAAACAAAGAGGAGGAATAAAGGCAAAAAACAGAAAATGCCGGAAAATCTCAACAGGTCTGACAACATCTGTGGGGAGAGAATAGAGCCAATGATTTGAGACTAGATGACCCTTTGTCAGAGCTGTGTTTGTTTCAGAGTAGTTTCAGATTCCAGCATCCACAGTATTTTGTTTTTGTTTTATTATAGTAGGAGTAAAGAGCTTTTTTCAAATGGCAGGCAGTGACCAGTGGGGTACTGCAGGGATCTGTGCTGGGACCCCAGTTGTTCACTATGTGTACTAATGATCTGGAAGAGGGAACTGAATGTATTAGCTCCAAATTCACAGATGACACAAAGTTGACCGGGAGGGTGAGCTGTGAGGAGGATGCAGAGATACTTCAGCGTGATCTGAACTGGCTGAGTGAGTGGGCAGATGCAGTACAATGTAGTTATTCACTTTGGAAGCAAAAACAAGAAGGCAAATTATTACCTGAATGGCTGTAAATTGGGAGAGGGGAGTGTGCAGCGGGACCTGGGTCACTGAAGATATGCACGTAGGTTCAGCAGGCAGTAAAGAAGGCAAATGGCACATTGTGCTTCATTGTGAGAGGTTTCCAGTACAGGAATCATAGAATCAGACAGTGCAGAAGAGGCTCTTCTGGCCATCAAGTCAGCACTGAGATATTAGAAAGAGCTGAACTCACACCTAATCTGCCCGCACTTAGCCCATAGCCCTGAACGTTATGAGGTGTCAGACACTTTTTAAAGGATGTGAGCCAACCAAACTCTGCCACTCTCCCAGGAGCAGTGACGTCTTGCTGTAACTATGCAGAGCTGTGGTAAGGCCACTCCTGGAATAGTGTATGAGCTTCCCTTCAGTCCCCCCCAGACTCTCTGTCTCTCATTCCTCTCTCTGAGCGAGCTCTCCCTCACTCCCCCAGCCTCTCTCTCTCTCTGAGTGAGCTCTCCCTCACTCCCCCAGTCTCTCTCTCTCTCTGAGCGAGCTCTCCCTCACTCCCCCAGCCTCTCTCTTTCTCTGAACGAGCTCTCCCTCACTCCCCCAGCCTCTCTCTCTCTCTGAGCGAGCTCTCCCTCACTCCCCCAGCCTCTCTCTCTCTCTCTGAGCGAGCTCTCCCTCACTCCTCCAGCCTCTCTCTCTCTGAGCGAGTTCTCCCTCACTCCCCCCAGCTCCTCTCTCTCTCTGAACGAGCTCTCCCTCACTCCCCCAGCCTCTCTCTCTCTCGGAGTGAGCTCTCCCTCACTCCCCCAGCCTCTCTCTCTCTCTCTGAACGAGCTCTCCCTCACTCCCCCAGCCTCTCTCTCTCTCTCTGAGCGAGCTCTCCCTCACTCCCCCAGCCTCTCTCTCTCTCTCTGAGTGAGCTCTCCCTCACTACCCCAACCTCTCTCTCTCTGAGCGAGCTCTCCCTCACTCCCCCCAGCTCCTCTCTCTCTCTGAGCGAGCTCTCCCTCACTCCCCCCAGCTCCTCTCTCTCTCTGAGCGAGCTCTCCCTCACTCCCCCCAGCCTCTCTCTCTCTGAACGAGCTCTCCCTCACTCCCCCCAGCTCCTCTCTCTCTGAGCGAGCTCTCCCTCACTCCCCCCTGCACCTCTCTCTCTCTGAACGAGCTCTCCCTCACTCCCCCAGCCTCTCTCTCTCTGAGCGAGCTCTCCCTCACGCCCCCAGCCTCTCTCTCTCTCGGAGTGAGCTCTCCCTCACTCCCCCAGCCTCTCTCTCTCTGAGCGAGCTCTCCCTCACTCCCCCCTGCACCTCTCTCTCTCTGAGCGAGCTCTCCCTCACTCCCCCAGCCTCTCTCTCTCTCTGAACAAGCTCTCCCTCACTCCCCCAGCCTCTCTCTCTCTGAGCGAGCTCTCCCTCACTCCCCCAGCCTCTCTCTCTCTCTGAACAAGCTCTCCCTCACTCCCCCAGCCTCTCTCTCTCTGAGCGAGCTCTCCCTCACGCCCCCAGCCTCTCTCTCTCTCTGAGTGAGCTCTCCCTCACTCCCCCAGCCTCTCTCTCTCTGAACGAGCTCTCCCTCACTCCCCCCTGCACCTCTCTCTCTCTGAGCGAGCTCTCCCTCACTTCCCCAGCCTCTCTCTCTCTCTGAGTGAGCTCTCCCTCACTCCCCCAGCCTCTCTCTCTCTGAGCGAGCTCTCCCTCACTCCCCCCTGCACCTCTCTCTCTCTGAGCGAGCTCTCCCTCACTCCCCCAGCCTCTCTCTCTCGGAGCGAGCTCTCCCTCACTCCCCCAGCCTCTCTCTCTCTGAGCGAGCTCTCCCTCACTCCCCCCAGCCTCTATCTCCCTGAACGAGCTCTCCCTCACTCCCCCCAGCTCCTCTCTCTCTGAGCGAGCTCTCCCTCACTCCCCCCAGCCTCTCTCTCTCTCTCTGAGCGAGCTCTCCCTCACTCCCCCAGCCTCTCTCTCTCTGAGCGAGCTCTCCCTCACTCCCCCAGCCTCTCTCTCTCTGAACGAGCTCTCCCTCACTCCCCCAGCCTCTCTCTCTCTGAACGAGCTCTCCCTCACTCCTCCCAGCTCCTCTCTCTCTGAGCGAGCACTCCCTCACTCCCCCAGCCTCTCTCTCTCTCTCTGAGCGAGCTCTCCCTCACTCCCCCAGCCTCTCTCTCTCTCTCTGAGTGAGCTCTCCCTCACTACCCCAACCTCTCTCTCTCTGAGCGAGCTCTCCCTCACTCCCCCAGCCTCTCTCTCTCTCTGAGCGAGCTCTCCCTCACTCCCCCCAGCCTCTCTCTCTCTCTCTGAGCGAGCTCTCCCTCACTCCCCCAGCCTCTCTCTCTCTGAGCGAGCTCTCCCTCACTCCCCCCAGCTCCTCTCTCTCTGAGCGAGCTCTCCCTCACTCCCCCAGCCTCTCTCTCTCTGAACGAGCTCTCCCTCACTCCCCCCAGCTCCTCTCTCTCTGAGCGAGCTCTCCCTCACTCCCCCAGCCTCTCTCTCTCTGAACGAGCTCTCCCTCACTCCCCCCAGCTCCTCTCTCTCTGAGCGAGCTCTCCCTCACTCCCCCAGCCTCTCTCTCTCTCTGAGCGAGCTCTCCTTCACTCCCCCAGCCTCTCTCTCTCTGAGCGAGCTCTCCTTCACTCCCCCAGCCTCTCTCTCTCTGAGCGAGCTCTCCCTCACTCCCCCCTGCACCTCTCTCTCTCTGAACGAGCTCTCCCTCACGCCCCCAGCCTCTCTCTCTCTCTCAGTGAGCTCTCCCTCACTCCCCCAGCCTCTCTCTCTCTGAGCGAGCTCTCCCTCACTCCCCCCTGCACCTCTCTCTCTCTGAGCGAGCTCTCCCTCACTCCCCCAGCCTCTCTCTCTCTCTCAGTGAGCTCTCCCTCACTCCCCCAGCCTCTCTCTCTCTGAGCGAGCTCTCCCTCACTCCCCCCTGCACCTCTCTCTCTCTGAGCGAACTCTCCCTCACTCCCCCAGCCTCTCTCTCTCGGAGCGAGCTCTCCCTCACTCCCCCAGCCTCTCTCTCTCTGAGCGAGCTCTCCCTCACTCTCCCAGCCTCTCTCTCTCTGAGCTAGCTCTCCCTCACTCCCCCCTGCACCTCTCTCTCTCTGAGCGAGCTCTCCCTCACTCCCCCAGCCTCTCTCTCTCTCTGAACGAGCTCTCCCTCACGCCCCCAGCCTCTCTCTCTCTCGGAGCGAGCTCTCCCTCACTCCCCCAGCCTCTCTCTCTCTGTGCGAGCTCTCCCTCACTCCCCCAGCCTCTCTCTCTCGGAGAGAGCTCTCCCTCACGCCCCCAGCCTCTCTCTCTCTGAGCGAGCTCTCCTTCACTCCCCCAGCCTCTCTCTCTCTCGGAGTGAGCTCTCCCTCACTCCCCCCAGCCTCTCTCTCTGAACGAGCTCTCCATCACTCTCCCCAGCCTCTCTCTCTCTGAACGAGCTCTCCCTCACTCCCCCAGCCTCTCTCTCTCTGAGCGAGCTTTCCCTCACTACCCCAACCTCTCTCTCTCTGAGCGAGCTCTCCCTCACTCCCCCAGCTCCTCTCTCTCTCGGAGCGAGCTCTCCCTCACTCCCCCAGCTCCTCTCTCTCTCTGAACGAGCTCTCCCTCACTCCCCCAGCCTCTCTCTCTCTGAGCGAGCTCTCCCTCACTCCCCCAGCTCCTCTCTCTCTCTGAGCGAGCTCTCCCTCACTCCCCCAGCTCCTCTCTCTCTCTGAACGAGCTCTCCCTCACTCCCCCAGCCTCTCTCTCTCTGAACGAGCTCTCCCTCACTCCCCCAGCCTCTCTTTCTCTGAGCGAGCTCTCCCTCACTCCCCCAGCCTCTCTCTCTCTGAGCGAGCTCTCCCTCACTCCCCCCAGCTCCTCTCTCTCTGAGCTAGCTCTCCCTCACTCCCCCCTGCACCTCTCTCTCTCTGAGCGAGCTCTCCCTCACTCCCCCAGCCTCTCTCTCTCTCTGAGTGAGCTCTCCGTCACTCCCCCAGCCTCTCTCTCTCTGAACGAGCTCTCCCTCACTCCCCCAGCCTCTCTCTCTCTGAACGAGCTCACCCTCACTCCCCCAGCCTCTCTCTCTCTGAACGAGCTCTCCCTCACTCCCCCAGCCTGTCTCTCTCTCTGAGCGAGCTCTCCCTCACTCCCCCAGCCTCTCTCTCTCTCTGAGCGAGCTCTCCCTCACTCCCCCAGCCTCTCTCTCTCTCTGAGCTAGCTCTCCCTCACTCCCCCAGCCTCTCTCTCTCTCTGAACGAGCTCTCCCTCACTCCCCCAGCCTCTCTCTCTCGGAGTGAGCTCTCCCTCACTCCCCCAGCCTCTCTCTCTCTCTCTGAGCGAGCTCTCCCTCACTCCCCCAGCCTCTCTCTCTCTCTGAGCGAGCTCTCCCTCACTACCCCAACCTCTCTCTCTCTCTGAGCGAGCTCTCCCTCACTACCCCAACCTCTCTCTCTCTGAACGAGCTCTCCCTCACTCCCCCAGCCTCTCTCTCTCTCTGAGCGAGCTCTCCCTCACTCCCCCAGCCTCTCTCTCTCTGAGCGAGTTCTCCCTCACTCCCCCCAGCTCCTCTCTCTCTCTGAACGAGCTCTCCCTCACTCCCCCAGTCTCTCTCTCTCTGAACGAGCTCTCCCTCACTCCCCCAGCCTCTCTCTCTCTGAGCGAGCTCTCCCTCACTCCCCCAGTCTCTCTCTCTCTGAACGAGCTCTCCCTCACTCCCCCAGCTCCTCTCTCTCTCTGAACGAGCTCTCCCTCACTCTCCCCAGCCTCTCTCTCTCTGAACGAGCTCTCCCTCACTACCCCAGCCTCTCTCTCTCTGAACGAGCTCTCCCTCACTACCCCAACCTCTCTCTCTCTGAACGAGCTCTCCCTCACTCTCCCCAGCCTCTCTCTCTCTGAACGAGCTCTCCCTCACTACCCCAGCCTCTCTCTCTCTGAGCGAGCTCTCCCTCACTCCCCCAGCCTCTCTCTCTCTGAACGAGCTCTCCCTCACTACCCCAGCCTCTCTCTCTCGGAGCGAGCTCTCCCTCACTCCCCAGCCTCTTTCTCTCTGAGTGAGCTCTCCCTCACTCCCCCAGCCTCTCTCTCTCTGAGCGAGCTCTCCCTCACTCCACCCAGCCTCTCTCTCTCTGAGCGAGTTCTGCCTCACTCCCCCCAGCTCCTCTCTCTCTCTGAGCGAGTTCTACTCACTCCCCCCAGCTCCTCTCTCTCTCTGAGCGAGCTCTCCCTCACTCCCCCCAGCCTCTCTCTCTCTGAGCGAGTTCTCCCTCACTCCCCCCAGCTCCTCTCTCTCTCTCTCTGAGCGAGCTCTCCCTCACTCCCCCCAGCCTCTCTCTCTCTGAGCGAGTTCTCCCTCACTCCCCCCAGCTCCTCTCTCTCTCTCTCTGAACGAGCTCTCCCTTATTCCCCCCAGCACCTCTCTCTCTCTCTGAGTGAGCTCTCCCTCACTCCCCCAGCCTCTCTCTCTCTGAGCGAGCTCTCCCTCACGCCCCCAGCCTCTCTCTCTCTCTGAGTGAGCTCTCCCTCACTCCCCCAGCCTCTCTCTCTCTGAACGAGCTCTCCCTCACTCCCCCCTGCACCTCTCTCTCTCTGAGCGAGCTCTCCCTCACTTCCCCAGCCTCTCTCTCTCTCTGAGTGAGCTCTCCCTCACTCCCCCAGCCTCTCTCTCTCTGAGCGAGCTCTCCCTCACTCCCCCCTGCACCTCTCTCTCTCTGAGCGAGCTCTCCCTCACTCCCCCAGCCTCTCTCTCTCGGAGCGAGCTCTCCCTCACTCCCCCAGCCTCTCTCTCTCTGAGCGAGCTCTCCCTCACTCCCCCCAGCCTCTATCTCTCTGAACGAGCTCTCCCTCACTCCCCCCAGCTCCTCTCTCTCTGAGCGAGCTCTCCCTCACTCCCCCCAGCCTCTCTCTCTCTCTCTGAGCGAGCTCTCCCTCACTCCCCCAGCCTCTCTCTCTCTGAGCGAGCTCTCCCTCACTCCCCCAGCCTCTCTCTCTCTGAACGAGCTCTCCCTCACTCCCCCAGCCTCTCTCTCTCTGAACGAGCTCTCCCTCACTCCCCCAGCCTCTCTCTCTCTGAGCGAGCTCTCCCTCACTCCCCCAGCCTCTCTCTCTCTGAGCGAGCTCTCCCTCACTCCCCCCAGCTCCTCTCTCTCTGAGCGAGCTCTCCCTCACTCCCCCAGCCTCTCTCTCTCTCTCTGAGCGAGCTCTCCCTCACTCCCCCAGCCTCTCTCTCTCTCTCTGAGTGAGCTCTCCCTCACTACCCCAACCTCTCTCTCTCTGAGCGAGCTCTCCCTCACTCCCCCAGCCTCTCTCTCTCTCTGAGCGAGCTCTCCCTCACTCCCCCCAGCCTCTCTCTCTCTCTCTGAGCGAGCTCTCCCTCACTCCCCCAGCCTCTCTCTCTCTCTCTGAGCGAGCTCTCCCTCACTCCCCCAGCCTCTCTCTCTCTCTCTGAGTGAGCTCTCCCTCACTACCCCAACCTCTCTCTCTCTGAGCGAGCTCTCCCTCACTCCCCCAGCCTCTCTCTCTCTCTGAGCGAGCTCTCCTTCACTCCCCCAGCCTCTCTCTCTCTGAGCGAGCTCTCCTTCACTCCCCCAGCCTCTCTCTCTCTGAGCGAGCTCTCCCTCACTCCCCCCTGCACCTCTCTCTCTCTGAACGAGCTCTCCCTCACGCACCCAGCCTCTCTCTCTCTCGGAGTGAGCTCTCCCTCACTCCCCCAGCCTCTCTCTCTCTGAGCGAGCTCTCCCTCACTCCCCCCTGCACCTCTCTCTCTCTGAGCGAGCTCTCCCTCACTCCCCCAGCCTCTCTCTCTCTCTGAACAAGCTCTCCCTCACTCCCCCAGCCTCTCTCTCTCTGAGCGAGCTCTCCCTCACTCCCCCAGCCTCTCTCTCTCTGAACGAGCTCTCCCTCACGCCCCCAGCCTCTCTCTCTCTCTCAGTGAGCTCTCCCTCACTCCCCCAGCCTCTCTCTCTCTGAGCGAGCTCTCCCTCACTCCCCCCTGCACCTCTCTCTCTCTGAGCGAGCTCTCCCTCACTCCCCCAGCCTCTCTCTCTCTCTGAGTGAGCTCTCCCTCACTCCCCCAGCCTCTCTCTCTCTGAGCGAGCTCTCCCTCACTCCCCCCTGCACCTCTCTCTCTCTGAGCGAACTCTCCCTCACTCCCCCAGCCTCTCTCTCTCGGAGCGAGCTCTCCCTCACTCCCCCAGCCTCTCTCTCTCTGAGCGAGCTCTCCCTCACTCTCCCAGCCTCTCTCTCTCTGAGCTAGCTCTCCCTCACTCCCCCCTGCACCTCTCTCTCTCTGAGCGAGCTCTCCCTCACTCCCCCAGCCTCTCTCTCTCTCTGAACGAGCTCTCCCTCACGCCCCCAGCCTCTCTCTCTCTCGGAGCGAGCTCTCCCTCACTCCCCCAGCCTCTCTCTCTCTGTGCGAGCTCTCCCTCACTCCCCCAGCCTCTCTCTCTCGGAGAGAGCTCTCCCTCACGCCCCCAGCCTCTCTCTCTCTGAGCGAGCTCTCCTTCACTCCCCCAGCCTCTCTCTCTCTCGGAGTGAGCTCTCCCTCACTCCCCCCAGCCTCTCTCTCTGAACGAGCTCTCCATCACTCTCCCCAGCCTCTCTCTCTCTGAACGAGCTCTCCCTCACTCCCCCCAGCCTCTCTCTCTCTGAACGAGCTCTCCCTCACTCCCCCAGCCTCTCTCTCTCTGAGCGAGCTTTCCCTCACTACCCCAACCTCTCTCTCTCTGAGCGAGCTCTCCCTCACTCCCCCAGCTCCTCTCTCTCTCGGAGCGAGCTCTCCCTCACTCCCCCAGCTCCTCTCTCTCTCTGAACGAGCTCTCCCTCACTCCCCCAGCCTCTCTCTCTCTGAGCGAGCTCTCCCTCACTCCCCCAGCTCCTCTCTCTCTCTGAGCGAGCTCTCCCTCACTCCCCCAGCTCCTCTCTCTCTCTGAACGAGCTCTCCCTCACTCCCCCAGCCTCTCTCTCTCTGAACGAGCTCTCCCTCACTCCCCCAGCCTCTCTTTCTCTGAGCGAGCTCTCCCTCACTCTCCCCAACCTCTCTCTCTCTGAGCGAGCTCTCCCTCACTCCCCCCAGCTCCTCTCTCTCTGAGCTAGCTCTCCCTCACTCCCCCCTGCACCTCTCTCTCTCTGAGCGAGCTCTCCCTCACTCCCCCAGCCTCTCTCTCTCTCTGAGCGAGCTCTCCCTCACTCCCCCAGCCTCTCTCTCTCTGAACGAGCTCTCCCTCACTCCCCCAGCCTCTCTCTCTCTGAACGAGCTCACCCTCACTCCCCCAGCCTCTCTCTCTCTGAACGAGCTCTCCCTCACTCCCCCAGCCTCTCTCTCTCTCTGAGCGAGCTCTCCCTCACTCCCCCAGCCTCTCTCTCTCTCTGAGCGAGCTCTCCCTCACTCCCCCAGCCTCTCTCTCTCTCTGAGCGAGCTCTCCCTCACTCCCCCAGCCTCTCTCTCTCTCTGAACGAGCTCTCCCTCACTCCCCCAGCCTCTCTCTCTCGGAGTGAGCTCTCCCTCACTCCCCCAGCCTCTCTCTCTCTCTCTGAGCGAGCTCTCCCTCACTCCCCCAGCCTCTCTCTCTCTCTGAGCGAGCTCTCCCTCACTACCCCAACCTCTCTCTCTCTCTGAGCGAGCTCTCCCTCACTACCCCAACCTCTCTCTCTCTGAACGAGCTCTCCCTCACTCCCCCAGCCTCTCTCTCTCTCTGAGCGAGCTCTCCCTCACTCCCCCAGCCTCTCTCTCTCTGAGCGAGTTCTCCCTCACTCCCCCCAGCTCCTCTCTCTCTCTGAATGAGCTCTCCCTCACTCCCCCAGCTCCTCTCTCTCTCTGAACGAGCTCTCCCTCACTCTCCCCAGCCTCTCTCTCTCTGAACGAGCTCTCCCTCACTACCCCAGCCTCTCTCTCTCTGAACGAGCTCTCCCTCACTACCCCAACCTCTCTCTCTCTGAACGAGCTCTCCCTCACTCTCCCCAGCCTCTCTCTCTCTGAACGAGCTCTCCCTCACTACCCCAGCCTCTCTCTCTCTGAGCGAGCTCTCCCTCACTCCCCCAGCCTCTCTCTCTCTGAACGAGCTCTCCCTCACTACCCCAGCCTCTCTCTCTCGGAGCGAGCTCTCCCTCACTCCCCAGCCTCTTTCTCTCTGAGCGAGCTCTCCCTCACTCCCCCAGCCTCTCTCTCTCTGAGCGAGCTCTCCCTCACTGCACCCAGCCTCTCTCTCTCTGAGCGAGTTCTACTCACTCCCCCCAGCTCCTCTCTCTCTCTGAGCGAGTTCTCCCTCACTCCCCCCAGCTCCTCTCTCTCTCTCTCTGAGCGAGCTCTCCCTCACTCCCCCCAGCCTCTCTCTCTCTGAGCGAGTTCTCCCTCACTCCCCCCAGCTCCTCTCTCTCTCTCTCTGAACGAGCTCTCCCTTATTCCCCCCAGCACCTCTCTCTCTCTCTGAGTGAGCTCTCCCTCACTCTCCCCAGCCTCTCTCTCTCTGAGCGAGCTCTCCCTCACTCCCCCAGCCTCTCTCTCTCTGAGCGAGCTCTCCCTCACTCCCCCAGCCTCTCTCTCTCTGAGCGAGCTCTCCCTCACTCCCCCCAGCCTTTCTCTGTCTGAACAAGCTCTCCCTCACTCTCCCCAGCCTCTCTCTTTCTCTGAGCGAGCTCTCCCTCACTCCCCCAGCCTCTCTCTCTCTGAGCGAGCTCTCCCTCACTCCCCCAGCATCTCTCTCTCTGAGCGAGCTCAACCTCACTCCCCCAGCCTCTCTCTCTCTGAGCGAGCTCTCCCTCACTCCCCCAGCCTCTCTCTCTCTGAACGAGCTCACCCTCATTCCCCCCAGCCCCTCTCTCTCGGAGCGAGCTCTCCCTCACTCCCCCAGCCTCTCTCTCTCTGAGCGAGCTCTCCCTCACTCCCCCCTGCACCTCTCTCTCTCTGAGCGAGCTCTCCCTCACTCCCCCAGCCTCTCTCTTCCTCTGAACGAGCTCTCCCTCACTCCCCCAGCCTCTCTCTCTCTGAACGAGCTCTCCCTCACTTCCCCAGCCTCTCTCTTTCTCTGAACGAGCTCTTCCTCACTCCCCCAGCTTCTCTCTTCCTCTGAACGAGCTCTCCCTCACTCCCCCAGCCTCTCTCTCTCTGAACGAGCTCCCCCTCACTCCCCCCAGCCTCTCTCTCTCTCTGAACGAGCTCTCCCTCACTCCCCCAGCCTCTCTCTTTCTCTGAATGAGCTCTCCCTCACTCCCCCAGCCTCTCTCTCTCTGAACGAGCTCTCCCTCACTCTCCCCTGCTCCTATCTCTCTCTCTCGGAGCGAGCTCTCCCTCACTCCCCCAGCCTCTCTCTCTCTGAACGAGCTCTCCCTCACTCCCTCAGCCTCTCTCTCTCGGAGCGAGCTCTCCATCATTCCCCCCAGCCTCTCTCTCTCTGAACGAGCTCTCCCTCACTCCCCCAGCCTCTCTCTCTCGGAGCGAGCTCTCCCTCACTCCCCCCAGCCTCTCTCTCTCTGAACGAGCTCTCCCTCACTCCTCCCAGCACCTCTCTGAACGAGCTCTCCCTCACTCCCCCAGCCTCTCTCTCTCTGAGTGAGCTCTCCCTCACTCCCCCAGCCCCTCTCTCTCTGAATGAGCTCTCCCTCACTCTCCCCACGGCCCCTCTCTCTCTGAACGAGCTCTCCCTCACTCCCCCCAGCCTCTCTCTCTCTGAACGAGCTCTCCTTCACTCCCCCAGCCCCTGTCTCTCTGAATGAGCTCTCCCTCACTCTCCCCACGGCCCCTCTCTCTCTGAACGAGCTCTCCCTCACTCCCCCCAGCCTCTCTCTCTCTGAACGAGCTCTCCCTCACTCCCCCCTGCACCTCTCTCTCTCTGAGCGAGCTCTCCCTCACTCCCCCAGCCTCTCTCTCTCTCTGAGCGAGCTGTCCCTCACTCCCCCCTGCACCTCTCTCTCTCTGAGCGAGCTCTCCCTCACTCCCCCCAGCCTCTCTCTCTCTGAACGAGCTCTCCCTCACTCTCCCCACGGCCTCTCTCTCTCTGAACGAGCTCTCCCTCACTCCCCCCAGCCTCTCTCTTTCTCTGAACGAGCTCTCCCTCACTCCCCCAGCCTCTCTCTTTCTCTGAACGAGCTCTCCCTCACTCTCCCCACGGCCTCTCTCTCTCTGAACGAGCTCTCCCTCACTCCCCCCAGCCTCTCTCTCTCTGAACGAGCTCTCCCTCACTCCCCCCAGCCTCTCTCTCTCTGAACGAGCTCTCCCTCACTCCCCCCAGCCTCTCTCTCTCTGAACGAGCTCTCCCTCACTCTCCCCACGGCCTCTCTCTCTCTGAGCGAGCTCTCCCTCACTCCCCCAGCCTCTCTCTCTCTGAGCGAGCTCTCCCTCACTCCCCCAGCCTCTCTCTCTCTCTGAACGAGCTCTCCCTCACTCCCCCCAGCCTCTCTCTTTCTCTGAGCGAGCTCTCCCTCACTCCCCCAGCCTCTCTCTCTCTGAACGAGCTCTCCCTCACTCCCCCCAGCCTCTCTCTCTCTGAACGAGCTCTCCCTCACTCCCCCAGCCTCTCTCTCTCTGAACGAGCTTTCCCTCACTCTCCCAGCCTCTCTCTCTCTCTCTGAGCGAGCTCTCCCTCACTCCCCCAGCCTCTCTCTCTCTGAACGAGCTCTCCCTCACTCCCCCAGCCTCTCTCTCTCTCTGAGCGAGCTCTCCCTCACTCCCCCCAGCCTCTCTCTTTCTCTGAACGAGCTCTCCCTCACTCCCCCAGCCTCTCTCTCTCTCTGAGCGAGCTGTCCCTCACTCCCCCAGCCTCTCTCTCTCTGAACGAGCTCTCCCTCACTCCCCCCAGCCTCTCTCTCTCTGAGCGAGCTCTCCCTCACTCCCCCCAGCTCCTCTCTCTCTCTGAGCGAGCTCTCCCTCACACCCCAGCCTCTCTCTTTCTCTGAACGAACTCTCCCTCACTCCCCCCAGCTCCTCTCTCTCTCTGAGCGAGCTCTCCCTCACACCCCAGCCTCTCTCTTTCTCTGAACGAACTCTCCCTCACTCCCCCCAGCTCCTCTCTCTCTCTGAACGAGCTCTCCCTCACTCCCCCAGCCTCTGTCTCTCTGAGCGAGCTCTCCCTCACTCTCCCCTGCTCCTATCTCTCTCTCTCGGAGCGTGCTCTCCCTCACTCCCCCAGCCTCTCTCTCTCGGAGCGAGCTCTCCCTCACTCCCCCAGCCTCTATCTCTGAGCGAGCTCACCCTCACTCCCCCAGCATCTCTCTCTCTGAGCGAGCTCAACCTCACTCCCCCAGCCTTTCTCTGTCTGAACAAGCTCTCCCTCACTCCCCCCAGCCTCTCTCTCTCTGAGCGAGCTCTCCCTCACTCCCCCAGCCTCTCTCTCTCTGAGCGAGCTCTCCCTCACTCC
Source organism: Prionace glauca (assembly GCA_037974335.1). Classification (NCBI taxonomy): domain Eukaryota; kingdom Metazoa; phylum Chordata; class Chondrichthyes; order Carcharhiniformes; family Carcharhinidae; genus Prionace; species Prionace glauca. The sequence continues at coordinate 535,661 of CM075725.1, read as the reverse complement.
CCCCTGCTCCTATCTCTCTCTCTCGGAGCGAGCTCTCCCTCACTCCCCCAGCCTCTCTCTCTCTGAGCGAGCTCTCCCTCACTCCCCCAGCCTCTCTCTCTCTGAACGAGCTCTCCCTCATTCCCCCCAGCCCCTCTCTCTCGGAGCGAGCTCTCTCTCACTCCCCCAGCCTCTCTCTCTCTGAACGAGCTCTCCCTCACTCCCCCAGCCTCTCTCTCTCTCTGAGCGAGCTCTCCCTCACTCCCCCCTGCACCTCTCTCTCTCTGAGCGAGCTCTCCCTCACTCCCCCAGCCTCTCTCTTCCTCTGAACGAGCTCTCCCTCACTCCCCCAGCCTCTCTCTTTCTCTGAACGAGCTCTCCCTCACTTCCCCAGCCTCTCTCTTTCTCTGAACGAGCTCTCCCTCACTCCCCCTCACTCCCCCCAGCCTCTCTCTTTCTCTGAACGAGCTCTCCCTCACTCCCCCAGCCTCTCTCTTTCTCTGAATGAGCTCTCCCTCACTCCCCCAGCCTCTCTCTTTCTCTGAATGAGCTCTCCCTCACTCCCCCAGCCTCTCTCTCTCTGAACGAGCTCTCCCTCACTCTCCCCTGCTCCTATCTCTCTCTCGGAGCGAGCTCTCCCTCACTCCCCCAGCCTCTCTCTCTCTGAACGAGCTCTCCCTCACTCCCTCAGCCTCTCTCTCTCTGAACGAGCTCTCCCTCACTCTCCCCTGCTCCTATCTCTCTCTCGGAGCGAGCTCTCCCTCACTCCCCCAGCCTCTCTCTCTCTGAGCGAGTTCTCCCTCACTCCCCCCAGCTCCTCTCTCTCTCTGAACGAGCTCTCCCTCACTCCCCCAGCTCCTCTCTCTCTCTGAACGAGCTCTCCATCATTCCCCCCAGCCTCTCTCTCTCTGAACGAGCTCTCCCTCACTCCCCCAGCCTCTCTCTCTCGGAGCGAGCTCTCCCTCACTCCCCCCAGCCTCTCTCTCTCTGAACGAGCTCTCCCTCACTCCCCCCAGCACCTCTCTGAACGAGCTCTCCCTCACTCCCCCAGCCTCTCTCTCTCTGAGTGAGCTCTCCCTCACTCCCCCAGCCCCTCTCTCTCTGAATGAGCTCTCCCTCACTCTCCCCACGGCCCCTCTCTCTCTGAACGAGCTCTCCCTCACTCCCCCCAGCCTCTCTCTCTCTGAACGAGCTCTCCCTCACTCCCCCAGCCCCTGTCTCTCTGAATGAGCTCTCCCTCACTCTCCCCACGGCCCCTCTCTCTCTGAACGAGCTCTCCCTCACTCCCCCCAGCCTCTCTCTCTCTGAACGAGCTCACCCTCACTCCCCCAGCCCCTGTCTCTCCGAACGAGCTCTCCCTCACTCCCCCAGCCCCTGTCTCTCCGAACGAGCTCTCCCTCACTCCCCACAGCACCTCTCTCTCTGAACGAGCTCTCCCTCACTCCCCCAGCCCCTGTCTCTCTGAACGAGCTCTCCCTCACTCCCCACAGCACCTCTCTCTCTGAACGAGCTCTCCCTCACTCTCCCCACGGCCCCTCTCTCTCTGAATGAGCTCTCCCTCACTCTCCCCACAGCACCTCTCTCTCTGAACGAGCTCTCCCTCACTCTCCCCACGGCCCCTCTCTCTCTGAATGAGCTCTCCCTCACTCTCCCCACAGCACCTCTCTCTCTGAACGAGCTCTCCCTCACTCTCCCCACAGCACCTCTCTCTCTGAACGAGCTCTCCCTCACTCCCCACAGCACCTCTCTCTCTGAATGAGCTCTCCCTCACTCCCCACAGCACCTCTCTCTCTGAACGAGCTCTCCCTCACTCTCCCCACGGCCCCTCTCTCTCTGAACGAGCTCTCCCTCACTCTCCCCACAGCACCTCTCTCTCTGAACGAGCTCTCCCTCACTCCCCACAGCACCTCTCTCTCTGAACGAGCTCTCCCTCACTCTCCCCACGGCCCCTCTCTCTCTGAACGAGCTCTCCCTCACTCCCCCCACAGCACCTCTCTCTCTGAACGAGCTCTCCCTCACTCCCCACAGCACCTCTCTCTCTGAACGAGCTCTCCCTCACTCTCCCCATGGCCCCTCTCTCTCTGAACGAGCTCTCCCTCACTCCCCCCAGCCTGTCTCTCTCGGAGCGAGCTCTCCCTCACTCCCCCCAGCCTGTCTCTCTCGGAGCGAGCTCTCCCTCACTCTCCCCACGGCCCCTCTCTCTCTGAACGAGCTCTCCCTCACTCTCCCCACAGCATCTCTCTCTCTGAACGAGCTCTCCCTCACTCTCCCCACAGCACCTCTCTCTCTGAACGAGCTCTCCCTCACTCTCCCCACGGCCCCTCTCTCTCTGAACCAGCTCTCCCTCACTCTCCCCACGGCCCCTCTCTCTCTGAACCAGCTCTCCCTCAGTGCCTCTGCACCCTACCTTTCTCTGAATGAGTTTTTGTTCAGTTTTCCTGGATTCCCTCTCTCCGAAAGAGTTTTCCCTCAGTCCTTTCCCCCAGTTGGGAATGCTGTCCTCACCTTGCAGATTACAGTTGCTTTCAGAGAAGTGTTCTGTCCCAGCGTTGTGCTTACCTCCTCCCCGCCAGTCTCTGCTTGCCTGTCCCCGCCAGTCTCTGCTTACCTGTCCCCGCCAGTCTCTGCTTACCTGTCCCCGCCAGTCTCTGCTTACCTGTCCCCACCAGTCTCTGCTTACCTGTCCCCGCCAGTCTCTGCTTACCTGTCCCCGCCAGTCTCTGCTTGTCTGTCCCCGCCAGTCTCTGCTTACCTGTCCCCGCCAGTCTCTGCTTACCTGTCCCCGCCAGTCTCTGCTTACCTGTCCCTGCCAGTCTCTGCTTACCTGTCCCTGCCAGTCTCTGCTTACCTGTCCCTGCCAGTCTCTGCTTACCTGTCCCCGCCAGTCTCTGCTTGTCTGTCCCCGCCAGTCTCTGCTTGTCTGTCCCCGCCAGTCTCTGCTTACCTGTCCCCGCCAGTCTCTGCTTACCTGTCCCCGCCAGTCTCTGCTTACCTGTCCCTGCCAGTCTCTGCTTACCTGTCCCTGCCAGTCTCTGCTTACCTGTCCCTGCCAGTCTCTGCTTACCTGTCCCCGCCAGTCTCTGCTTGTCTGTCCCCGCCAGTCTCTGCTTACCTGTCCCCGCCAGTCTCTGCTTATCTGTCCCCGCCAGTCTCTGCTTACCTGTCCCCGCCAGTCTCTGCTTACCTGTCCCTGACAGTCTCTGCTTACCTGTCCCTGCCAGTCTCTGCTTACCTGTCCCCGCCAGTCTCTGCTTACCTGTCCCAGCCAGTCTCTGCTTACCTGTCCCAGCCAGTCTCTGCTTGTCTGTCCCCGCCAGTCTCTGCTTGCCTGTCCCCGCCAGTCTCTGCTTACCTGTCCCCGCCAGTCTCTGCTTACCTGTCCCCGCCAGTCTCTGCTTACCTGTCCCTGCCAGTCTCTGCTTACCTGTCCCCGCCAGTCTCTGCTTACCTGTCCCTGCCAGTCTCTGCTTACCTGTCCCTGCCAGTCTCTGCTTACCTGTCCCCGCCAGTCTCTGCTTGTCTGTCCCCACCAGTCTCTGCTTGTCTGTCCCCGCCAGTCTCTGCTTGTCTGTCCCCGCCAGTCTCTGCTTACCTGTCCCCGCCAGTCTCTGCTTACCTGTCCCCGCCAGTCTCTGCTTACCTATCCCCGCCAGTCTCTGCTTACCTGTCCCTGCCAGTCTCTGCTTACCTGTCCCCGCCAGTCTCTGCTTGTCTGTCCCCGCCAGTCTCTGCTTACCTGTCCCTGCCAGTCTCTGCTTACCTGTCCCCGCCAGTCTCTGCTTGTCTGTCCCCGCCAGTCTCTGCTTACCTGTCCCCGCCAGTCTCTGCTTACCTGTCCCTGCCAGTCTCTGCTTGTCTGTCCCCGCCAGTCTCTGCTTACCTGTCCCCGCCAGTCTCTGCTTACCTGTCCCCGCCAGTCTCTGCTTGTCTGTCCCCGCCAGTCTCTGCTTGTCTGTCCCCGCCAGTCTCTGCTTACCTGTCCCTGCCAGTCTCTGCTTACCTGTCCCCGCCAGTCTCTGCTTACCTGTCCCCGCCAGTCTCTGCTTACCTGTCCCCGCCAGTCTCTGCTTACCTGTCCCCGCCAGTCTCTGCTTACCTGTCCCCGCCAGTCTCTGCTTACCTGTCCCCGCCAGTCTCTGCTTGTCTGTCCCCGCCAGTCTCTGCTTACCTGTCCCCGCCAGTCTCTGCTTACCTGTCCCCGCCAGTCTCTGCTTACCTGTCCCCGCCAGTCTCTGCTTACCTGTCCCCGCCAGTCTCTGCTTAACTGTCCCCGCCAGTCTCTGCTTACCTGTCCCTGCCAGTCTCTGCTTACCTGTCCCTGCCAGTCTCTGCTTACCTGTCCCCGCCAGTCTCTGCTTGCCTGTCCCCGCCAGTCTCTGCTTACCTGTCCCCGCCAGTCTCTGCTTACCTGTCCCCGCCAGTCTCTGCTTACCTGTCCCCGCCAGTCCCTGCTTTGCCTGTCCCCGCCAGTCTCTGCTTACCTGTCCCCGCCAGTCTCTGCTTACCTGTCCCTGCCAGTCTGTCGTGTTTACCAGGATAATGCTCTCTGGCAGCTGGTCATCTGAAATCAGGATCTGGTTGAGTTGGTCATAAACAGATTTCCGAGGAACCTAAGCAGCAAATAGAGGAGGAAATGGTGATAACAGTAACTGGCTACAAAAAAGTTAAAGATTATTTATTAGTTTTAAAAGTAGGCTTACATTAACACTGCAATCAAATTACTGTGAAATTCTCCTAGTCGCCACACTCCAGCGCCTGTTCGGGTACGCTGAGGGAGAATTTAGCACGACCAATGCACCCTAACCTGCCTGTCTTTCAGACTGTTGATGGAAACTGCAGCAACCGGAGGAAACCCACACAGACATGGGGAGAATCATGTGCAGGATTCTGCACATGATTCCTGTGCAGGAAGAGGTCCTTCGGCCCATTGAGTCTGCACTGACCACAATCCCACCAAGGCCCCATCCCCATATCCCTTCACATTATACCCACTAATCCCTCTAACCTACACATCCCTGGACACTAAGGGGCAATTTCTTAGTATGGCCAATCAACCTAACGCACACATCTTTGGACTGTGCAGATTCCGCACAGACAGTGACCTAAACTGGGAGTCAAACCCAATTCTCTGGAGCTGTGATGCAGCAGTGTTACCCACTGTGCCACCATACCACAGCGATATACCTATCTTTTATTTGGAGTCCACCCTTGCCATATTGGAAAATAAGTGCTCCTTAAAGTTCTGAGTGATTATTTGGGAAAAGATATCAGAATGTGTTTGTTGTATCAGGGAGCTGGCAAAGCACAAAGCCTTGTGATCTTCAGCCTGGAATTTCCTCACTGTTCTCTACGGGCATGGCAAGGGGCAATACAGCCCATTACAATGGCTGTTACTTTCCCAGTGTCTGCTACTTCATGACAAAGTCCTCTCCTCTCACTGAGTAAACAGCCTGTGTGACGCTGGGCCAGCTCTCTAACACTGCAACCTAGACAGATGTGGTCAGAAATTGCAAATTCCTTTTCCCTTCGCTGCTCTGCAATTCAAATTTACAAAAAATCAATGCGAAATGTGATTTCAGATCTTTAAGGTAACTTCACTTCACAACAGGTTAATCTCATTTCTTTTGACCCTTAGGAAATATGGAGTAATGCTTCGCAATTCACACTGGCTGTCCACTCAGAGCACAGAGCAGGAAAAGAATCACACTGGTCACATCTCTGAGCCTCTAAACAAAAATGTACCACATGGACTCAGTGGAAAACAGTCTTCCCTTCAAAATAAACGTACAATGATAAGTCTCACTTTGGAGATAATAATTGAATTTTACATCTAGTTTGAAAGGGAGAAGAATGGGTCTAAGACGAGAATTTTAAACATAAATAAGGGAACTCTGTGGGTTTAAAAGCTGAGCTAGCTGCAGTGAACTGAGATGCTAGATTAGAGGATAAATCAAAGAGAAACAGTGACAGAGATTTAAGGGGATATTTCAGGATAAACAGAAAAGATTTACCAGCATGTTGCCTGGCGTGGAGGGCATTAGCTATGAGGAGAGGTTGGAAAAACTTGGTTTGTTCTCACTGGAACAACGGAGGTTGAGGGGAGACCTGATAGAAGTCTACAAGATTATGAGAGGCATGGACAGAGTGGATAGTCAGAAGCTTTTTCCCAGGGTGGAAGAGTCGATTACTAGGGGGCACAGGTTTAAGGTGCGAGGGGCAAGGATTAAAGGAGATGTATGAGGCGGATTTTTTATACAGAGGGTGGTGGGTACCTGGAACTCGCTGCCGGGGGAGGTGATGGAAGCAGATACGATAGTGAGTTTTAAGGGGTGTCTGGACAAGTACATGAATAGAATGGGAATAGAGGGATTTGGTAACCTGAAGGGTGGGGGATTTTAGTTAAGTCGGGCAGCATGATCGGTGCAGACTTGGAGGGCCGAGGGGCTTGTTCTTTGTCTAAAGAAAAATCCTAGGGAAGGAGCCACATCCATAGTTAACTAAAGAAGTTAAAGAAAGTAACAAAATGCAAAGATGAGTGACAGCTCAGATGATTGGTCAGAATGTAAAGAACGACAAAGAATGATAAAAGGTTAATCAGGAGAAAGAAATTAAAGTGAAAGGGTAACAGAAATGTAAATACAGATAGTAAGATTTCTACTGGCATTTAAAAAGTAAAAAGAGTAAAGTGAGTATTAGCCCTCAGAGTGTGAGAATGGGGAGTTAATAATAAGGAAATGGCAGATGAAATGAGTAAACATTTTGCTTTGGTTTTCACTATCGAGCATTATCAGTAACATTCCAGTAATAGCTGTAAATGGGCAGGTGGAAAGGACAGAGGAACTTGGTGAAATTATAATCACTAGGGAAGTGTACTGAGCAAACTGAGGGAGCTACAGGCCAACAAATCTCCATATCCTGATGGACTTCATCCTAGGGTCTTCAATGAGGTGACTAATGAGGTAGTAGCTGGATTTGGTGTTAATTTTCCAAAATTCATTCGACTCTGGAACGATTCCACCAGACTGTAAAGTACCAAATCTAACCCCTCTAATTCAAGAAAGGAGGCAGGCAGAGCACAGGAAACTATTGGTCAGTTAGCCTGGTGGCTCTTGTGGGAAGGTGGTTGAATTGAATATTAACAAGATTATAGCTGGGAACTGATGGCAAATCAGGTCATTGGGAAGTGTCAGCATGCTTTTGTGAAAGGAAATGGTTAGGTGTTACTTCATGGCATTCAGGCATTGATGGACAGTGCTAACGTGCCCCCTGGACATTGGAACTTCCCCCCTTAGGCAGTGTCAGAAGACCCAGGCTGACACTGCCAAGGTGGAAATGCCCAAGGGGAACAGCCCCTCTGGGGGGCCTCCATGGCTCCCCCTTCACTCCAGCAGGGTCAGGCTGCCAACTCCCCACAAGTTGGGGAGGGAGGGGGCAGACAAAATACTCCTGGATTGACCACCCCCCCCCGCTCCAGGGGCATGGGGGGCAGGGGGCAGGAGGCTGATGGGCCTGGAGATTTCAGTCCCGGACCCGCTAATGGGATTTACAATAAATGGAGATACGAATTTACATAATCTATTCAGCTCTGAGCCAGGTATCGGCGTGGGGCTGACAGCTCTGCAAATCCAGTTGCAGGAGATACATGAGGGATGTGGCACTCAGCGGGGAGCCTGTAAAACGGCCTCCACTCGAGCCTCCCAGCACTCTGCACTACAAAAGCAAAGTAAAAAGTCTGACAACACTGGGTTTTAGTCCAACCTATTTATTTGATAATATACTCACAAGCTTTCGAGGTTAGCCTCGGGGTGAATCACCTGACAAAGGGGCTAACCCCGAAAGTTTGTGAGTATATTATCAAATAAATTGGTTGGACTAAAACCTGGTGTTGTCAGACTTTTTACTGTGTTTACGCCAGTCCAACGCCGGCATACCCACATCATGACTACAAAAGCAGCACAGCGAGATGGGAGAATACCTCCAAGCACTTTACTCTATAATACATCCATCATCACAATACAACACAGTCTTGAGACAGTTCATTCACAATCTCTGTCTGTTGCTTGTGAAGGAATGGTCACAGTACTCTGTTCTGGAACTGAGGCCATGTAATAAAGTTTCTTCCAGTGTTTCTATTCAGCATCTTTCTCATTCAGCACATTATTGGATTAGTTCTTCTGCATTTAGTTCTTCTGGATTCTCAGAGGCTATTTCCCCGGGTTGAAATGGTCGCTACGAGAGGACACAGATTTAAGGTGCAGGGAGGGAAGTTCAGAAGTGATGTTAGGGGTAAGTTTTTCACTCAGAGGGTGGTGAGTGAATGGAATCGGCTGCCGTCAATGGTGGTGGAGGCGAACTCGCTGGGGTCTTTTAAAAGACTTCTGGATGAGTATATGGGGTTTAATGAGTTTGAGGGTTATAGATAGGTCTGTAGGTTGGTAGGTGTTGATGTGATTGGCGCAACTCGTGGGCCGAAGGGCCTGTGTGTGCTGTAGTGTTCTATGTTCTATTTCTATTTGTGTGACCAATTCAGTAATCTTGTTCTGGATGCAGCCTGTTTCCTTCTCTGTCTGATCTGCTGCATTGTCCAACATTCTGCACACAACTCCTTCAACTGGCTGCCTTCATTTACCAATTTCTTCCTTTTGTATTCTGCAGCACCCAGTGTTCTGCTTGGACAGGAGCTGCTCTTTATCGAATATAGTTGCTTTCACCTCTGCCTGCATTTTGCACTCAGCCTCCAACAGTTACAGTTTAGCCTGAGACAATTGCAGCTCCATCTCCTGCGGCTGTTTTTTTTAATATAACTCTTCTCCTTTACTTTGATATTCGCCTGAAGTAGCAATAGATGGACCGACAGTTGTGGCACTGTTAAGTAATGTATTTAGAGTACATGTTCATAGCTCCTTGAAAGTGGAGTCACAGATGGACAGAGTGGTGAAGGAGGCATTCAGCATGCTTGGTTTCATCGGTCAGAACATTGAATACAGGAGTTGGGACATCTTGTTGAAGTTGTACAAGACATTGGTAAGGCCACACTTGGAATACTGTGTGCAATTCTGGTCCCCGTATTATAGAAAGGATATTATTAAACTAGAAAGAGTGCAGAAAAGATTTACTAGGATACTACCGGGAGTTGATTGATTGAGTTATAAGGGGAGACTGGAAAGACTGGGACTTTTTTCTCTGGAGCGTAGAAGGTTGAGGGGTGACCTTATAAAGGTCTATAAAATAATGAGGGACATAGTTCAGCCAAATAGTCAATATCTTTTTCTAAAGGTGGTTTAGTTTGAAAGAAGCAGCTAATGGTCCTGAGTGGAGAGTGCAGCAGTCAGTAATCTTCTCTAGGTAATCGGATAAGGAATTGGCTAGCAGATAGGAGACAGAGAGTGGTGGTTGATGGTAAATATTCGTCATGGAGTTCGGTTACGAGTGGTGTGCCTCACTGCTGTTTGTAATTTTTATTAATGATCTGGATGAGGGTATAGTTGGGTGGATTAGTTTGCTGATGACACCAAAGTCGGAGGTGTGGTAGATTGTGAGGAAGGGTGTCATAGTTTGCAGGGTGACTTAGAAAGGTTGCAGAGCTGGGCTGTGAGGTGGTGGATGGAGTTTAATGTGGAGAAGTGTGAGGTAATTCATTTCGGTAGGAATAACAGATGTGTTGAGTATAGGGCTAACGGGAAGACTTTGAATAGTGTGGAGGAGCAGAGGGATCTAGGTGTATGTGTACATAGATCCCTGAAAGTTGGGAATCAAGTAGATAAGGTTGTTAAGAAGGCATACGTATGCCTTAGTAGGGGGATTGAATTTAGGAGTCGCAGCGTCATGATGCAACTGTACACAACTCTGGTGCGGCCACACTTGGAGTTTTGTGTGCAGTTCTGGTCCCCACATTACAGGAAGGATGTCGAGGCTTTGGAGAGGGTGCAGAGGAGGTTTACCAGGATGTTGCCTGGTATGGAGGGGAGATCCTATGAGGAGAGACTGAGAGATTTGGGGTTGTTTTCGCTGGAAAGAAGGCGGCTAAGAGGGGATCTCATTGAAACATATAAGATGATTAGAGGTTTAGACAGGGTAGATAGTGATAGCCTTTTTCCTAGGATGGAGAAAGCTAGCACGAGGGGGCACGACTTTAAATTAAGGGGGGTAGTTTTAGGACTGATGTCAGGGGTAGGTTCTTTACCCAGAGGGTGGTGAGGGACTGGAATGCCCTGCCAGCTGCAGTTGTAAATGCACCTAGTTTGGGGGCGTTTAAGAGATCTGTGGATAGGTTTATGGACGAAAAGGGATTGGTTTAGGCTAGTGGGTCATTGTTTTGTAACTGGTCGGTGCAACATCGTGGGCCGAAGGGCCTGTTCTGCGCTGTAATGTTCTATGTTCTATGTTCTCAGATTTTCCTGTTCCTTGTCTCTTCTCGTGGTTGTTGCATTAAATGTTGCACAACTTTAAATGCACTCCTGCTTTAAGACTGTTGACTTTTTATCTTTTCACTGCCAAGCTGCTGTTTCTCTGTCGGGCTTTTCCTACACATCTGGAGTCTTGGTGAGAAACTGCAGCTCCTTTTTAGACTGTTAATTTCTCATTTTTGTTAGAAGACTTCCACAAAGATTTCTGCAGTTTTCTTGTTTTTGTTGGCTGGAATGTCTGCTTTTCTTTCCTCTCCCAATGCCGTTCTTTTTGTTATGATGCTCACTCTTCACTTGGGACCATTAGCTGCTTCTTTCAAACAAAACTTTTCAGCTTTCTTTCTAGCAGCTACAAGACTAGTTGTGTTCCGAAAGTGGTAATCTTCACTGGCTGCAGTCCCTCGGTGCAGGGGTCTCTACCCACACCCTTTGCAGGCTCTGCTCACTTTATCTTTACATCTGGACATTGCCTCTTCTAGCTGGGTGTACCACTTCTTTTTACTTCAGACACAACTGTCCTTCTTTCTTCAGTTCAGGCTTACTTCTCTTGCTCCTGAAGGTGAATCAATCTTCAGTTTAATTTTCTCTATCATTCCAAATGGTTTAACTCATCAGCCATACTGGGTTTGTACTTTGTCTGTGCCTCAGAGTCTGGCACTACCTTAGAATCATAGAATCTTACAGTGCAGAAGGAAGCAATTCAGCCCTTCGAGTCTGCACCGAGCACAATCCCACCCAGGCCCTATCCCCATACATTTACCCTAGCTTGTCGCCCTGACGCTAAGGGGCAATTTAGCGTGGCCAATCCACCTAACTGCACATCTTTGGACTGTGGGAAGAAACTGAAGCACTCCGAAGAAGCCCACAAAGACATGGGTAGAATGTGCAGACTCCACACAAAGAGAGGGAACACAGAGCAGTGACAGTTTAAAGAGAGGGAACACAGAGCGGAGACAGTTTAAAGAGAAGGAACACAGAGCGGAGAGAGTTTAAAGAGAGGGAACACAGAGCGGTGACAGTTTAAAGAGTGGGAACACAGAGCGGTGACAGTTTAAAGAGAGGGAACACAGAGCGGTGACAGTTTAAAGAGAGGGAACACAGAGCGGTGACAGTTTAAAGAGAGGGTACTTCCGGTTCTCGGGGCTTGTTAGAGTGTAGTTTAGGCCAGGGGATTGTCGTTAAAGGGGAGCGGGGGGTATAAAAAAGGGGTAACAGCATAGAGCGGGCAGCGTCAGGAGCGGGCAGCGGAGTGAGTGGGGAACAGAGTGAGAAGGGCTTTGGCTCTCTGGGCTTAGGAGAGAGTAGGCTTGGAGAAGGTGAGTGACAGATTTCTACCTTTGGGAGCTTACAAGAAGTTGGGATATGGCAGGGAATATAGGTAGGAACATAAGTTGTATCAGGTGCCACATGTGGGAGTTCATGGTGGTGTCACGTGTCCCCAAGGTCCACATCTGCAGTAAATGTTTGGAACTGCAGCGCTTGAGGGCCCGGGTCAGGCAACTCGAAGGGCGGCTGGAGGACGCTTTTTTAGTAAGGGAGAACGAGGCGATAATGGCTGGGAACCATGAGAAGGAGGAGGTCTCAAGGGCTGAAGAGAAGGGAGGATGGACGACTGTGAGGAGGGGAAAGAGGAAGAAGAAGAGCAGTCAGGGTCCCCCAGCCTCCCCAGAGGCCTCCCAGGGTTCGTCGACAGGGGGACTGAAAGATAGGCAGGAGGGGGAGACTAACTTTCAGGGACTGAAGAGGGCTGGTAAGGTGATAGTGGTAGGGGACGGGAGGGTCAGAGGTATCGATAGGAGGTTCTGTGGACAGAGGCGTGATTCCAGGATGGTGGTCTGCTTCCCTGGAGCAGGGGTAAAGGATGTGTCGGACAGGGTAGAGGGAATTTTGAAAGGGGAGGGGGCACAGGGTGAGGTCATAGTACATGTAGGGGAGGGGGACATAGGAAGGAGGAGTAGGGTAGAGGTACGTAGGCAATTTAAGGAGTTGGGGGTCAAACTAAAGAGTAGGACCTCCAGGGTGGCAATCTCTGGGTTGCTGCCCGGTACCAACAGGGCGAAGAATGAAGAGATCATGCAGCTGAATGCATGGTTGAGGGATTGGTGTAGGGTAGAGGGCTTTACTTTTGTGGATCACTGGGAGGTGTTTAAGAGAGAAGGGCAATTGTACAGGAAGGGTGAGGAGAATTTGAATGGGAGGGGAACTAATGTCTTAGCGGGGAGGTTAGCTGGGGTGTTTACGAAGGGTTTAAACTAATATGGAGGGGGGGTGGGGAGGTGGCTGGGAGAGAGTCGAGTGAAAGGAAAAGTATCAGGGAGAAGGTGGTTCTGAGGGACACTTGTGGGTTGAACTGTGTCTGTTTCAATGCTAGGAGTGTGGTAGGGAAAACGGATGAGCTTGGGGCCTTGATGTTTGTGAGGCAGTTAGATGTGGTGGCTGTAACGGAGACGTGGTTACGGGAGGGGCAGGACTGGCAGCTGAATGTTCCTGGGTACAAGTGTTTTAGGTGTGACAGAGGAGGGATGAAGAGAGGAGGAGGGGTGGCACTGTTAGTCAAGGAAAGCATCACAGTAGTGCAGAGGGAGGACGATAGGGAAGAGATAGGGATTGAGTCAGTGTGGGTGGAGTTGAGGAATAAAAAGGGAGAGATCACATTGCTAGGGGTGTACTATAGGCCACCCAACAGCCCAAAGTCAGTGGAGGAAGGCATTTGCAGGGGCATTTTGGACAGGTGCAGGAAGAACAGAGTGGTTGTAGTGGGTGATTTTAATTTTCCTGGAGTGAATTGGAGGGGGCCTAGAGCTGGGGGTACGGAGGGAGAGGAGTTTGTGAACTGTGTTAAGGAAGGGTCGCTAGAACAGTATGTAACTAGCCCGACTAGGGGAGGGGCTATATTGGATCTAGTGTTGGGAAACGAACCTGGGCAGGTGGGTGAGGTAGAGGTAGGCGAACATGTGGCGAACAGTGATCACAAGTCCGTCTACTTTAGGATAAAAATGGAAAGGGACGAGTGCCGTCCGAGTGGGAGTGTGCTGAATTGGGGAAAGGCGAGCTATGGCAGGATTAGGAGGGAGCTGCAGCAAACTGATTGGGAGGGACTGTTAGCTGGCAAGTCCACGGTTGGCAAGTGGGAGGCATTTAGGGACAAAATGAAATGGTTGCAGGGGAGATATGTTCCGGTTAAGCGAAAGGATGGGAAAGGAAGGATTAGACAGCCGTGGATTACGGAGGATATTGAAGACTTGGTCAGGAAGAAGAGGGAGGCGTATGTTAGGTCAAAACAAATGGGTACGGAAAGTGCGCTGGAAGAATACAGCGAGAGTAGGAGGGAGCTAAAAAGGGGAATTAGAAGGGCAAAGAGAGGGCATGAGATGGCTTTGGCTGGTAGGATTAAGGAAAATCCAAAGGCATTTTATTCCTATATCAGAGGCAAGAGAGTAGTTAGAGGGAAAATTGGTCCTCTTAGGGACAAGAGTGGTGAGTTATGTATTGAGTCGGAGGGGATGGGGGAGCTCCTGAATGAATACTTTGCGTCGGTATTCACAAAGGAGAGGGGTTTGGAATCGTGTGGTCTCTTGGAGAGAGTGGAGGTTTATTTGCAGGATATAGTTATTACGAGAGAGGAAGTGCTAGGGCTTTTAGGTAGCGTAAAGACGGATAAAGCTCCGGGGCCTGATGGTATTTATCCCAGGCTGCTTAGGGAGGCGAAAGATGAAATTGCTGGGCCTCTGGCGCAAATCTTTGTCTCTTCTTTGGACACAGGTGAGGTCCCAGAAGACTGGAGGGTAGCAAATGTGGTCCCGTTGTTCAAAACAGGCAGTAGGGATAACCCTGGGAATTATAGACCGGTGAGTTTGACGTCGGTGGTAGGGAAGTTAATGGAAAAAATACTTAGGGGTAGGATGTATGAGCATTTGGAGCGTTGCGATCTGATTAGGGATACGCAACATGGCTTTGTTAGAGGGAGGTCTTGCCTTACGAATCTGGTGGAATTCTTTGAGGAGGTGACAAAAACGGTTGACGATGGGAGAACCGTTGATGTCATCTATATGGATTTCAGTAAGGCGTTTGACAAAGTCCCTCACGGTAGGCTGGTAGAAAAGGTTAAGGCGCATGGGATACGAGGCAAGGTAGCTAGGTGGATTGAGAACTGGCTGGGAAATAGGAGACAGAGGGTAGTTGTGGAAGGGACCTTGTCGGGCTGGAGGTCAGTGACCAGTGGTGTGCCGCAGGGCTCAGTACTGGGACCTCTCCTCTTTGTAGTCTACATAAATGACTTGGAAGAGGGCGTAGGTGGTGTGATTAGCAAGTTTGCTGATGACACCAAGATGGCAGGGTTGGCGGGTACGGAACTGGAGTGTCAGGTGATACAACAGGATATAGATAGGTTGGTGCAGTGGGCAGATAGGTGGCAGATGGCATTTAATCCTGACAAATGCGAGGTGATGCATTTTGGACGGAATAATGCAGAGAGGAGCTATGAGATTAAAGGGAGGCCGATTAGGAGTATTGACATACAGAGGGACCTGGGAGTGCAGGTTCACAAATCCATGAAGGTTGCATCACAAGTGGAGAAGGTCGTTAGGAAGGCTTATGGGATGTTGGCCTTTATAGGAAGGGGCATAGAGTATAAAAGCTGCTGTCTAATGCTTCAGTTGTACAGAACGTTGGTTAGACCGCATTTGGAGTACTGCGTCCAGTTCTGGTCACCTTACTACCGGAAGGACGTGGAGTCTCTGGAAAGGGTGCAGAGGAGGTTTACCAGGATGTTGCCTGGCATGGGGGGACTGGGTTACGAGGAGAGGTTGAAGAAACTGGGACTATTCTCCTTGGAAAGGCGGAGATTGAGAGGGGACATGATAGAAGTATATAAGATAATGAAGGGAATGGATAGAGTTAATAGTGAGAGACTGCTCCCTAGACTAGATACAAACACGAGAGGTCATCATTTAAGGGTGAGGGGGGAGAGGTATAATTTGGAGGTGAGAGGAAGGTTCTTTACGCAGAGAGTTGTAGGGGTCTGGAACGCGCTACCGAGTAGGGTGGTGGAGGCAGGAACATTGGACTCTTTTAAGATGCAGTTAGATAGGCACATGAGTGAAACGAGAATGGAGGGATATGGTAGGGGATATTAAATAGGGTTAAACCTCGGGAGACACCGGAAAGGCAGGCTGCAAGATTAATATTTTGACTTTATTCCACAGGTGGAGGTCCTCCTCGTGTCAAACGAGGGGCATTCACACGGCGGGTCGTGCCTGGGCTGCTCTTGGAAGTTCCAGGAGTGGCCTAGAACTTCATGTCGGTGTGTGTGCTTGATCCTGGACCGGTAGATGGGCGCCGCAACAGCTCAGTGACTAGCACTGCTGGCTGTGCAGGCACATGGATTTGGGCCTGTGTCTGTGGGAGTTTGCTCATTCTCCCTGTGGTTGCGTGGGTTTCCTCCGGGCGCTCCGGTTTCCTCCCACACCCCAAAAATGTGCTCTCAGGCTAATCGGTTTTTACCAAATTGACACTATTTCTTCCCTGAATCTGACTGAGTAGGGTTCCATTCGGTGATATGCAGGGTAGAATAGGTGCAGGGTGATGTGGCGGCGCGGGCTCGTTGGGCCGAAGGGCCTGTTTCCCGTGCTGGGTTGTTCTTTGTTCTTTGTTCTTAGATGGTGATCCAAGCTGGGAATTGAACCTGGATCCCTAGCGCTGTGAGGCAGCAGTGTTAACCACTGTGCTGCCCTGGACAACTCTCTCTGAATCTGTTCCACAGAAAAGTCACTTGGGTGGGCACCCGTATGTCCAAACTTCCAATAAATTGGGTGCTCACAGGTTGTCTGTGCCATCAATCTCATCTAATACACTGCCAATATTTTATACAGTAACACTCAGGTGATGTTAAGAGATTTCAGACTTTGTTAGGAACCATCAGAGAAATTAGGTACAGGGGTTTGCAGCCTTAGGCTGCCTTCATGAAGCCTATCCAGTTACTCTAGCCTTTACATGCTTACTACATGGCTTCCAGATATATTCTATCCGAGAGAGGACTCTGTCCTCTGGGGTGATCACTTACTCTCGGTTCCCATTGATCCCTCATTTCAGGTGACCCTCGTCTGCTGAACTATCTTAAAGAGATAGATATCACAATCATTACACTTGGAATCCTGCAGCGAGTAACTCACCTCCTGACTCCCCAGAGCCTGTCCACAAGGCACAAGTCAGGAGTGTGATGGAATACTCCCCACTTGCCTGGATGGGTGCAGCTCCAACAACACTCAAGTAGCTTGATACCATCCAGGACAAAGCAGCCCACTTCATTGGTACCATATCCACAGACATCCACTCCCTCCCACCACTGACGCTCAGTGGCAGCAGTGTGTATTATCTACAGGATGCACTGAAGAAATTCACCAAGGTTCCTTGGCAACAACTTCCAAATCCACAACTGCTATCATCTAGAAGGACAAGAGCAGCAAATACCTGGGAACACCACCACCTGGAGTCACTTATATATATCGCCATTCCTTCATTGTCTCTAGGTCAAAATCTGGAATTCCCTCCTTAATTGCATTGTGTGTGTACCTACACCACAAGAAGGCAGCTCACCATCACCTTCTCAAGGGCAACTAGGGATGGGCAATAAATGCTGCCGAGCCAGCGCCGCCCACATGTAGATGAATTTTGAAGTAAGTTTAAATGGGTCTTATTAAGGGGCAGGAAATGATGAGTGGAGTCCCACTGGGGCCTCAATATTTTACAATTTATGTCAATGACTTTGATGATGGGAGGAAAGGCATGGTAGCTAAATTTACAGATGATACAAAGATAAGTAGTGAAGGGCTTTGTGGCATAAAGAGGTTATAGACAGATTTGGATTACTTGTATGAATAGGCAGATGGTATATAATATGGCAAAATGTGGAGCTGTTCACTTTAACCTGAGTATTTAAATGGCAAAGGGCTGTACAATTCCAAAGTGCAGAGGGATCTGGGTGAGTGAATGCACCTGTCACAATAAGTTAGTATGCAGATCAGGAAGTAATCAGGAGGGCTAATGGAATGCTGTCCTTTAGTACGAGAGGAATTGAACATAAAGATAAGGGTATTATACAGGACATTGGCGAGACTACCGTGTGCAGTTTTAGTCTCCTTATTTCGGGAAGGACATTGCAGGTGGTTCAGAGGAGGTTTACTAGATTGATCCCTAGAGTGAGTGAGTTGTTTTATGAGGAAAGGTTGGGCAGGCTGGACTTGTTTCCACTGGAGTTTTAGAAGAATGAGGGGTGACCTGAGTGAAGGATATAAAATCCTGAATGATATTGATCAGGTGGGCGTGGAAAGGATGGTTCTTCTTGTGAGCGACTCCAGAATGAACGAGGCACTTCTTTAAAATTGGGGTCACCCTTTTAGGGCAGAGATGAACTCTCTGCCTCAGAAGGCAGCGGAGGCAGGGTCACTGAATATTTTTAAGATGGATTGATTTCCTTGCTGAACAAGAATCTAAGATTATAGGGGTAGATGGGAATGTTGAAACTGAATGATGGGGCAGGCTGCAGCAAATGAATGGCTTGCTTCTGCACATATTTTGTATACGAGGATTAGTACCACCGTCTGGGCTCTGACATTAAGGATGGCATTATTGGCACCAGTATTGGGATAGGTGGGACCTGTTCGGGCAGGATGGGGTTGGGCTGAATCATGCTGGGACCAGAGTGCTGGCGAATCGAGTAAAGAGGACTGTAGACAGGGCTTTAAACTAATTGGGGGGGGGTGGTGTGTGCGAGGGTAGGTGACGCTATGAGGTCTAAAGTTAAGGATAAGGTACAGGTAAGGGAAGAGGCCAAGGATGTCCCAATTGGTGGTGTTACGGCAAGTAGGGTCCAGGTGAAGGCTGGGATGAAAGCGCTTTATCTGAATGCACGAAGCATTCGGAATAAAGTGGATGAGCTGATGGCGCAGATCGACACAAATGGATACGATCTGGTGGCCATTACAGAGATGTGGCTGCAAGGTGACAGGGACTGGGAGCTGAATGTCCAGGGTTATCAAGTGTTTAGGAAGGATAGGCAGGAGGAAAGAGGGGGTGGCGTAGCTCTGCTGATTAAGGATAGTATCAAGGTGGTAGCAAGGGATGATATCGGAGCCAAGGAGCAGAAAGTGGAATCGTTGTGGGTGGAGATTAGGAACAGAAAAGGGAGGAAGACGCTAGTGGGTGTCGTCTATAGGCCCCCGAATACTGATCTGGAGGTGGGGCGGGCTGTTAACGCGCAAATAAGTGCAGCGTGCAGGAATGGGACGGCAGTAGTTATGGGAGATTTCAATCTGCATATTGATTGGTCGACCCATGTTGGACGAGGTGGGCTCGAGGAGGAGTTCTTGGAATGCTGCCGGGATAATTTCCTTGAACAGTGTGTGTTGGAGCCGACGAGGGAGCGAGCTATCTTGGATCTGGTGCTATGTAATGAGGCGGGTAGAATTAGGGACCTTGCGGTGAAGGATCCTCTTGGAGAGAGTGATCATTGTATGGTGGAGTTTCTGGTGCAGATGGAGGAGGAGAAAGTGGGTTCCCAGACACGCGTCCTTTGTTTGAATAGAGGGGAGTATGGTAGGATGAGAGAAGAATTGGCGAATGTGGACTGGGGGAGCGCGTTGGAAGGTAGGTCTGCTGAGGAGCAGTGGAGGATCTTTAAGGAGATCTTTCTTGGTGCTCAGCAGAAATTTATTCCGATGGTTAAAAAGGACAGTAGGAGGAGAGGTAATAAGCCGTGGATAACGAAGGAGGTGAAGGAAAGTGTTAAATTAAAAGCGGAGGAGTTTAGAGTAGCTAAGAGCAGTGGGCGAGAAGAGGATTGGGAAAGGTTTAAATGTCAACAAAGATTGACAAAGAAATTGATAAAGGAGGGTAGGAGAAGCTATGAGGCTGGGCTAGCACTTAATATAAAAAAGGATAGCAAGAGTTTTTATAAATATATAAAAAGGAAGAGACTGGCTAGGGTAAACGTTGGTCCTTTAGAGGATGAGAAAGGGGAGCTAGTGGTAGGGGATGGGGATATGGCTAAGGTCTTGAATAACTTTTTTGTTTCTGTCTAAACGGAGGAGGACGTGAATAATTTGCCGGGTGTTAGCGATGGAAAGGTGGTAGGAATGGAGGGTCTTAATGACATTACTGTTACTAGAGAGGTGGTGCTCGACAGACTGGAGGGGCTGATTGTGGACAAGTCCCCAGGACCGCATGGAATGCATCCTAGGGTTCTGAAAGAAATGGCGGAGGTGATAGTGGATGCCTTGGTGGTTATTTTCCAGACGTCGCTGGATTCCGGGGAAGTGCCAGAAGATTGGAAAACAGCTAATGTTACGCCGTTGTTTAAGAAGGGTGCCAGGCAAAAGGCGGGGAATTATAGGCCGGTTAGTTTAACGTCTGTGGTAGGTAAAATGTTAGAAACCGTCATTAAGGAGGAAATAGCGAGGCATCTTGAGGGGAATTGCTTGATAGGGCGGACGCAACACGGTTTCATT
The DNA here is from genome assembly GCA_037974335.1 of Prionace glauca. Taxonomy (NCBI): domain Eukaryota; kingdom Metazoa; phylum Chordata; class Chondrichthyes; order Carcharhiniformes; family Carcharhinidae; genus Prionace; species Prionace glauca. The sequence continues at coordinate 515,773 of CM075725.1, read as the reverse complement.
AAAGGGAAGTCGTGTCTGACAAATTTACTGGAGTTCTATGAGGATGTGTCTAGGGCAGTGGATAGAGGAGAGCCGGTGGATGTGGTCTTTCTGGATTTTCAGAAGGCGTTTGACAAGGTACCTCACAAGAGGTTATTGCAGAAGGTCAGGGGACATGGAGTTGGGGGTAGGGTGTTAGCGTGGATAGAGGATTGGTTGTCAAATAGGAGGCAGAGAGTGGGGGTCAATGGATGCTATTCGGATTGGCGGTTGGTGACTAGTGGGGTGCCCCAGGGATCGGTGCTGGGGCCTCAGCTATTTACCATTTATATAGATGATCTGGAGGAGGGAACCGAGTGCAGGGTGTCGAAATTTGCTGATGACACCAAGATTGGGGGAAAGGCAAATTGTGCGGAGGGTGTGGAGAGTCTGCAGAAGGATCTAGATAGGCTGGGCGAATGGGCCAGGAAATGGCAAATGGAATTTAATGTTGGCAAGTGTGAGGTGGTCCACTTTGGTAGGAGGAATGGTAGGAAGGACTATTACTTACGGGGCGAAAAACTGCAGCAGGCGACGGTGCAGAGGGACCTCGGGGTCCTTGTGCATGAGTCGCAAAAGCCCAGCTTGCAGGTGCAGCAGGTGGTCAGGAAGGCGAATGGGATGCTGGCCTTCATAGCGAGGGGGATTGAATATAGGAGTATTGAGGTCTTGCTACATCTGTATAGGGCATTGGTGAGGCCGCAGCTGGAGTACTGTGTGCAGTTTTGGGCGCCGCACCTGCGCAAGGATATTTTGGCCCTGGAAGGAGTGCAGAGGAGGTTTACTCGGCTGATACCGGAGTTGAGGGGATTGAGCTATGAGGAGAGGCTGAATAAACTAGGCTTGTACTCGTTAGAGTTTAGAAGAATGAGGGGAGATCTCATTGAGACGTATAAGATGATGAATGGGATGGATAGGATAGAGGTGGAGAGACTCTTCCCGCTCAAAAAAGACAGTAGGACTAGGGGGCACAGCCTCAAGATAAAGGGGGGGCGGTTTAGAACAGAGTTGAGGAGGAACTTCTTCACTCAAAGGGTGGTGAATCTCTGGAATTCTCTGCCCGTTGAAGTGGTGGAGGCTGCCTCGCTAAATATTTTTAAGAAACGGGTTGATGGGTTTTTGATAAGAGAAGGGATTAAGGGTTATGGGGAGAGGGCAGGAAGGTGGAGCTGAGTCACGACAGATCAGCCATGATCTTATTGAATGGCGGGGCAGGCTCGAAGGGCCAGATGGCCTACTCCTGCTCCTATTTCTTATGTTCTTATGTTCTTATGGCGTCTTGGACAAGATACTGAAGGTTGGCTGATGCCTATGCAACTGTATTGCAGCAAGACAGTGGCTCCATGAGATGGGGGCTAAACTGTGGAAGGGGTGCGGGAAGAAATCTGGTATTCTGATTAACCTGAGTGTTGAATCTGGAGTCTGGCAAGCACTCGCTGTCGAAACTGCCGGCTCTGTCACCTTGTATCTTTGAAGTGTGCCGATCTTTCAGTGATGTACTCCTGGGTCGTCGCAGCTGTCTACTTTCTGACTTACTGAATGGGGGAAATAACAAGAATGACTTCAGTAGTTCTTGTGAGAATAAAGATGAATCCCTAAATCAGGAAATGTTAGGATTAACTTCTGGGTGCTGCAGATATTTTCACATTATGGTGGAGGGGCTTGCCACAATTCTGGGACAACTGGTGTTAACATGAGATGACAGACCTGTCCAAACTGCAGTCCCATGAGGCTCTGAAACTCTTGCAGCAACCACTGGACTCAGTATTCACTCACTCCACCACCTAAAAGGATAAGCACAGCACATGCATGGGAATAAACTGAACTTGGATTGATACTGCTGTTCTTTCATTGTCACTGGATTGAAGTCCTGGAACTGCAGTGGGAGTCCCTGTACCACATGGACTGCAGAGGTTCAAGAGGTGGGCCTCAAGGAGCGCTCCGAATCTTAGCAGTACAGGCCAGCATTTATTGTCCATCTCCAACTACCCCTTCAGAAGATGATGATGAGGCCCACTGCTCACAATTTGGACAGCTCTCAATAAAGAAAATGAACCCTCTATGTTTCTCCAGTCCTGTGAAAAAGTCTAATAAACTCACCCAGCTCAGGGCAACTAGGGGATGGTAATATAAAGTTTTCACACTGATCCCGAGGGCAGAATGGCGATAATAACCAGACAAGATCAGTAACTGGATAAGCATCAGTTAAAGGGAGTCCTGGCACTAACAAAGAGCTTAGACAGGCTGATTCTGAAGAGCAGACAGAAATAGGAAAATAATCCATCTTCTGCAACTTCAATATCTTTGTGGCAGTGCAGTTACAGTGGACAGACTGAAATATCTCTGACAGGTTTTCACACATGTAATGAAGAATGAGGATGAAAGTTAAGGAACAGGAGGTAAGGAATGGAATACTCTGAAAAAAAGCACATGCAGCTTACATCAGGGAACTTAATTTATAATTAAAACACACGGGCCAAGATATCGGGAACAGGTGGGTGCGGGTTGTGAGGAGGAGATGGTAGAACGATATGGGGAAGGGGTGGTTTGGGGATACGGAGAAGGGATAGGTGGGGATAGGCGGAAGGGAGGATGGTTTAGGGATATGGAGAAGGGGTGGTTTGGGGATGTGGGGAAGGAGTGGTTTGGGGATATGGGGAAGGGGTGGTTTGGGGATATGGGGAAGGGGTGGTTTGGGGATATGGGGATGGGGTGGTTTGGGGATATGGGGAAGGGGTGGTTTGGGGATATGGGGAAGGGGTGGTTTGGGGATATGGGGAAGGGGTGGTTTGGGGATATGGGGAAGGGGTGGTTTGGGGATATGGGGAAGGGGTGGTTTGGGGATATGGGGATGGGGTGGTTTGAGGATATGGGGAAGGGGTGGATTGGGGATATGGGGAAGGGGTGGTTTGGGGATATGGGGAAGGGGTGGTTTGGGGATATGGGGAAGAGGTGGTTTGGGGATATGGGGAAGGGGTGGTTTGGGGTTATGTGGAACGATTGGTTTCGGGATATGGGGAAGGGGTGGTTTGGGGATATGGGGAAGGGGTGGTTTGGGGATACGGGGAAGGGGTGGTTTGGGGATACGGGGAAGGGATGGTTTGGGGATATGGGGAAGGGATGGTTTGGGGATATGGGGAAGGGGTGGTTTGGGGATATGGGGAAGGGGTGGTTTGGGGATATGGGGAAGGGATGGTTTGGGGATATGGGGAAGAGGTGGTTTGGGGATATGGGGAAGGGTGGTTTGGGGATATGGGGAATGGGTGGTTTGGGATATGGGGAAGGAGTGGTTTCGTGATATGGAGAGGGGGTGATCTGGGGATATGGGAAAGGGGTGGTTTGGGGATATGGGGAAGGGGTGGTTTGGGGTTATGTGGAACGATTGGTTTGGGGATATGGGGAAGGGATGGTTTGGGGATATGGGGAAGGGGTGGTTTGGGGATATGGGGAAGGGATGGTTTGGGGATATGGGGAAGGGGTGGTTTGGGGATATGGGGAAGGGGTGGTTTGGGGATATGGGGAAGGGGTGGTTTGGGGATATGGGGAAGGGGTGGTTTGGGGATATGGGGAAGGGGTTGTTTGGGGATATGGGGAAGGGGTGGTTTGGGGATATGGGGAAGGGGTGGTTTCGGGATATGGGGAAGGGGTGGTTTGGGGATATGGGGAAGGGGTGGTTAGGGGATATGGGGAAGGGGTGATTTTGGGATGTGGGGAAGGGATGGTTTGGGGATATGGGGAAGGGGTGGTTTGGGGATATGGGGAAGGGGTGGTTTGGGGATATGGGGAAGGGGTGGTTTGGGGATATGGGGAAGGATTGGTTTGGGGATATGGGGAAGGGGTGATTTGGGGATGTGGGGAAGGGGTGGTTTGGGGATATGGGGAAGGCGTTGTTTGGGGATATGGGGAAGGGGTTGTTTGGGGATATGGGGAAGGGGTGGTTTGGGGATATGGGGAAGGGGTGGTTTGGGGATATGGGGAAGGGGTGGTTTGGGGATATGGGGAAGGGGTGGTTTGGGGATATGGGAAGGTGTGATTTGGGGATATGGGGAAGGGGTGATTTTGGGATGTGGGGAAGGGATGGTTTGGGGATATGGGGAAGGGGTGGTGGATGTTGGGGTCGGGTGTCTGTGATGAGCAAAGAGGGTGACCATTTGGTAAGTGTAGGAGTCTAAGAGTTAATCCCTTGCCTTAGAGCTGAGTACAGGGAGTTGCATTGTGGCGTTGTTACCCAGGGTAAAGCTCTGGGGATCTGGTTTTGAATCCAGCACGGCAGATAGTGAAATTGGAATTTAATAAAAATCTAGGAAGTTTATCATGAAACCATTGTTGGAAAAACCCATCTGATTCACTAATGTCTTTTAGGGAAGGATATCTGCCATCCTTACCCGGTCTGGCCTACATTTGATTCCAGACCCACAGCAATGTGGTTGACTCTCAACTGCCCTCTGAAATGACCCTCGCGAGACAATCAGTTCAGGGGCAATTACGGATAGACAACAAATGCTGGCCCAGTCAGTGATGCCCACATCCCATGAATGAATAAAACAAAGCTGTCAGATTTGTGATGTCTCTTTTAAAGAGAGGAAAGCCAATCTCTCCTGTAACCTGGTTTAAACCAGGCCCTGAAACAGCTGAGACACAGTATAAAAAGAGTCTGTGTGCAACTAACCCAGAGTGCACAAGCAAGAGTGTTGTATTCATAGAATCCCTACAGCACAGGAAGCCATTCAGCCCACCTAGTCTGCACTGACGACACCACTATCCACCTTGTCAAAGAACTCTACCATATTATGGTCATTTGTCCCTAAGGGTTCTCTCACAATCAGATTGCCAACCAATCCCTTGTCACTGCACAATGCCCAGGTCAGGGGGGAGGAATAGTTATTGGGAATTTAAACAAATGTTCAGGCAGTGAGGGTGTCACTGGCTGGCCAGAATTCTGTCAGTCCCTGAGAATAGTCAGTGGATTGGGAGTATGGGGTAGGAAGGTATGAGCTGATAAGAGGATTAAATGAGACACAATGGATAGTATGTGAGGTGAGGATCTATTCAATTGAGCATCTGAAAGAAGCTTTCCCCTTGCTCAGTTGTTATTTTCTTACCTGGGAGACACAATAACCTGTGATTCCGTTTTTGTGATTTTGCCCAGAGGTGGCAGTTTCTCCAGAGACGCTTCCCAGTTATTTCCATCTCCAGCTATCACCTCCTCTTCCTCCAAACCCTAGTGAGGAATCAGAGATAATGCAGCTTCTGCAGACATTATTGCCACTCTGTCAATGCTCAATATAACACAGACTGGACCATCCGCAACAGCACAATCTATACACAGATGAGGTACACCTCTCTGAAACACAATCTCCCAAAAGATATTACAATAAGCATCAGACCAACTGCAGGCATTCAGAATGGCATCTCCCCCACAACTTTGTAATTAACAATGGGAGAATACTGGCCTTGTCAGTGAAACCCACACCCAAATGAATTAAAACAGTCTGCGCAATGCGGTCTCCGTCACAGTCTGCGCAACGCGGTCCCCGTCACAGTCTGCGCAACGCGGTCCCCGTCACAGTCTGCGCAACGCGGTCCCCGTCACAGTCTGCGCAACATAATCCCCGTCAAAGTCTCCGCAACGTGGTCCCCATCACAGTCTCCACAATGCGGTCCCCAACACAATTGCCGCAACACTTAGGGGTAAGTTTTTCACTCAGAGGGTGGTGAGTGAGTGGAATCGGCTGCCGTCGGTGGTGGTAGAGGTGAACTCGCTGGGGTCTTTTAAAAGACTTCTGGATGAGTATATGGGATCTAATGGGATTGGGAGTTATAGATAGTTCTATGGCTTGGTAGGTATAGATGTGATCGGCGCAACTTGTGGGCTGAAGGGCCTGTTTGTGCTGTAGTGTTCTATGTTCTATGTTCTTTAACGCAGTCCCCGTCACAGTGTCTGCAACGCGGTCCCCGTCACAGTGTCTGCAACGCGGTCCCCGTCACAGTCTCTGCAACGCGGTCCCTGTCACAGTCTGTGCAATGCGGTCCCCGCCAGTCTCTGCAATGCGGTCCCCGTCACAGTTTGCGCAACACAGCCCCCGTCACAGTCTACACAAAACGGTCCCCATCACAGTTGCCGCAATGCTGCCCCCATTGCAGTCTGCGCAATGCGGTCCCCGTCACAGTCTGCACAACATGGTCTCTGTTACAGTTGCCGTAGTCTGCGCAATGCAGTCCCCATCACAGTCTCTGCAATGCAGTCCCCATCGAAGTCTGTACAACGCAGTCGCCATCGCAGTCTGCACAACACGGTCCCGCAGACTCCGCAACACGGTCCCCGTCGCAGTCTGCGCAACACGGTCCCCGTCGCAGTCTGCGCAACACGGTCCCCGTCGCAGTCTGCGCAACACGGTCCCCGTCGCAGTCTGCGCAACACGGTCCCCGTCGCAGTCTGCGCAACACGGTCCCCGTCGCAGTCTGCGCAACACGGTCCCCGTCGCAGTCTGCGCAACACGGTCCCCGTCGCAGTCTGCGCAACACGGTCCCAGTCGCAGTCTGCGCAACACGGTCCCCGTCGCAGTCTGCGCAACACGGTCCCCATCGCAGTCTGCACAACACGGTCCCCATCGCAGTCTGCGCAACACGGTCCCCGTCGCAGTCTGCGCAACACGGTCCCCGTCGCAGTCTGCGCAACACATAAGAACATAAGAAATAGGAGCAGGAGTAGGCCATCTGGCCCTTCGAGCCTGCCCCGCCATCCAATAAGATCATGGCTGATCTGTCGCGGCTCAGTTCCACTTTCCCGCCCTCTCCCCATAACCCTTAATCCTTTCTCTTATCAAAAACCCATCAACCCGTTTCTTAAAAATATTTAGCGAGGCAGCCTCCACCACTTCAACAGGCAGAGAATTCCAGAGATTCACCACCCTTTGAGTGAAGAAGTTCCTCCTCAACTCCGTTCTAAAACCGCCCCCCTTTTATCTTGAGGCTGTGCCCCCTAGTCCTACTGTCTTTTTTGAGCGGGAAGAGTCTCTCCACCTCTATCCTATCCATCCCATTCATCATCTTATACGTCTCAATGAGATCTCCCCTCATTCTTCTAAACTCTAACGGGTACAAGCCTAGTTTATTCAGCCTCTCCTCATAGCTCAATCCCCTCAACTCCGGTATCAGCCTAGTAAACCTCCTCTGCACTCCCTCCAAGGCCAAAATATCTTTGCGCAGGTGCGGTCCCCATCGCAATCTGCGCAATGCAGCCCTTGTCACAGTCTCTGCAATGCGGTCCCCATCGCAGTCTGCGCACCGCTAACCCCGTCGCAGTCTGCACAACATTGGAAGATTCTCTGGAATATTATACTTACTAGGGATACAAACGTGGTCCCCCTTGCAGTCTGTACAACGAACGCAGTCTCCATTGCAGTCTGCGCTGTGCGGTCCCTGTCACAGTCTGTGCAACGCATTACCTGTCGCAATCTGCGCGACGCGTTACTGTCACAGCCTGTGCTAGGCGTTACCTGTCGCAGTCTGTCCTACGCGTTACTTGTCACAGTCTGAGCTACGCGTTACCTGTTGCAGTCTGTGCTATATGTTACTTGTTGCAGTCTGTGTAACGTGGCCCTATCGCAATCTGCGTTATGCGGTCCCTCTTGCTATCTGTGCAATGTAGCCCCCTTCACAATCTGTGCTATGCGGACCCTGTCACAATCTGCGCAACATTGAAAGGTACTCTGGAATATTATACTTACGAGGGATACAGCCTCAGGTGCAGCCTCCTCCTGCAAACTGCTATTGCTCTCATTCTTACTTTCGGCAGGACAGAATTCTGCCTGGAAGAGGAGAAGGACAGCAGAGATACTGCAGTGATTATAAAGTTTAAAGTTAAATCACTGCCAGTACATCCCAGACTCCAGCAATTTGTAAACCTCATGCTCACCACGGAATGGGAAATATAAATTGGTGAAAATGGCGGTGCTTGGGTCCCGGTAGTTCACCAGTTTTACACTGGGAAATGGCTCACATACATGATTACTGCGAGAACTATGATTACATTTTCCTGCTGTGTTACTCAGTCACAGGGCACGCCGAGAGTCAAGGAGTGGGCAGAGAGTCCTGTGCGAGAATTACCATTTCAACCCAGACTCCAATAGGGCTTGGATGTGTATTTTTTACAAAATAGAAAATATGTAGATGAGGCAGTATATTGCCTTGGCTACACTGACTGGACAGCGAGCACTCATGTTCGTATGTTAGAGCCAGAATCTGGGATTCATTTTCAACAATCAACAAAAGAAACAGTGACTGGGTGGGAATGAAGGTCTATCAGTTATACAGAGTGACTGGGTGGGAGTGAGGGTCTATCAGTTATACAAAGAGTGACTGGGTGGGAGTGAGGGTCTATCAGTTATACAGAGAGTGACTGGGTGGGAGTGAGGGTCTATCAGTTATACAGAGAGTGACTGGGTGGGAGTGAGGGTCTATCGATTATACAGAGTGACTGGGTGGGAGTGAGGGTCTATCAGTTATACAGAGTGACTGGGTGGGAGTGAGGGTCTATCAGTTATACAAAAAGTGACTGGGTGGGAGTGAGGGTCTATCAGTTATACAGAGAGTGACTGGGTGGGAGTGAGGGTCTATCAGTTATACAGAGAGTGACTGGGTGGGAGTGAGGGTCTATCAGTTATACATAGAGTGACTGGGTGGGAATGAAGGTCTATCAGTTATACAGAGAGTGACTGGGTGGGAGTGAGGGTCTATCAGTTATACAGAGAGTAACTGGGTGGGAGTGAGGGTCTATCAGTTATACAGAGAGTGACTGGGTGGGAGTGAGGGTCTATCAATTATACAGAGTGACTGGGTGGGAGTGAGGGTGTATCAGTTATACAGAGAGTGACTGGGTGGGAGTGAGGGTCTATCAGTTATACAGAGTGACTGGGTGGGAGTGAGGGTCTATCAGTTATACAGAGTGACTGGGTGGGAGTGAGGGTCTATCCGTTATACAGAGAGTGACTGGGTGGGAGTGAGGGTCTATCAGTTATACAGAGAGTGACTGGGTGGGTGTGAGGGTCTATCAATTATACAGAGTGACTGGGTGGGAGTGAGGGTCTATCAGTTATGCAGAGTGACTGGGTGGGAGTGAGGGTCTATCAGTTATACAGAGAGTGACTGGGTGGGAGTGAGGGTCTATCAGTTATACAGAGAGTGACTGGGTGGGAGTGAGGGTCTATCCGTTATACAGAGAGTGACTGGGTGGGAGTGAGGGTCTATCAGTTATACAGAGAGTGATTGGGTGGGAGTGAGGGTCTATCAGTTATACAGAGAGTGACTGGGTGGGAGTGAGGGTCTATCGATTATACAGAGAGTGACTGGGTGGGAGTGAGGGTCTATCAGTTATACAGAGAGTGACTGGGTGGGAGTGAGGGTCTATCGATTATACAGTGTGACTGGGTGGGAGTGAGGGTCTATCAGTTATACAGAGAGTGATTGGGTGGGAGTGAGGGTCTATCAGTTATACAGAGAGTGACTGGGTGGGAGTGAGGGTCTATCGATTATACAGAGAGTGACTGGGTGGGAATGAGGGTCTATCAATTATACAGAGTGACTGGGTGGGAGTGAGGGTCTATCGATTATACAGTGTGACTGGGTGGGAGTGAGGGTCTATCAGTTATACAGAGAGTGACTGGGTGGGAGTGAGGGTCTATCGATTATACAGTGTGACTGGGTGGGAGTGAGGGTCTATCAGTTATACAGAGAGTGACTGGGTGGGAGTGAGGGTCTATCAGTTATACAGAGAGTGATTGGGTGGGAGTGAGGGTCTATCGATTATACAGTGTGACTGGGTGGGAGTGAGGGTCTATCAGTTATACAGAGAGTGACTGGGTGGGAGTGAGGGTCTATCAGTTATACAGAGAGTGACTGGGTGGGAGTGAGGGTCTATCGATTATACAGAGAGTGACTGGGTGGGAGTGAGGGTCTATCAATTACACAGAGTGACTGGGTAGGAGTGAGGGTCTATCAGTTATACAGAGAGTGACTGGGTAGGAGTGAGGATCTATCAATTATACAGAGTGACTGGGTGGGAGTGAGTGTCTATCGATTATACAGTGTGACTGGGTGGGAGTGAGGGTCTATCAGTTATACAGAGAGTGACTGGGTGGGAGTGAGGGTCTATCGATTATACAGTGTGACTGGGTGGGAGTGAGGGTCTATCAGTTATACAGAGAGTGACTGGGTGGGAGTGAGGGTCTATCAGTTATACAGAGAGTGACTGGGTGGGAGTGAGGGTCTATCAATTACACAGAGTGACTGGGTAGGAGTGAGGGTCTAACAGTTATACAGAGAGTGACTGGGTGGGAGTGAGGATCTATCAATTATACAGAGTGACTGGGTGGGAGTGAGGGTCTATCGATTATACAGAGTGACTGGGTGGGAGTGAGGGTCTATCAGTTATACAGAGAGTGACTGGGTGGGAGTGAGGGTCTATCGATTATACAGAGTGACTGGGTGGGAGTGAGGGTCTATCAGTTATACAGAGAGTGACTGGGTGGGAGTGAGGGTCTATCAGTTATACAGAGAGTGACTGGGTGGGAGTGAGGGTCTATCAGTTATACAGAGAGTGACTGGGTGGGAATGAGGGTCTATCAATTATACAGAGTGTCTGGGTGGGAGTGAGGGTCTATCAGTTATACAGAGAGTGACTGGGTGGGAGTGAGGGTCTATCGATTATACAGTGTGACTGGGTGGGAGTGAGGGTCTATCAGTTATACAGAGAGTGACTGGGTGGGAGTGAGGGTCTATCGATTATACAGTGTGACTGGGTGGGAGTGAGGGTCTATCAGTTATACAGAGAGTGACTGGGTGGGAGTGAGGGTCTATCAGTTATACAGAGAGTGACTGGGTGGGAGTGAGGGTCTATCAGTTATACAGAGAGTGACTGGGTGGGAGTGAGGGTCTATCAGTTATACAGAGAGTGACTGGGTGGGAGTGAGGGTCTATCAGTTATACAGAGAGTGACTGGGTGGGAGTGAGGGTCTATCAGTTATACAGAGAGTGACTGGGTGGGAGTGAGGGTCTATCAGTTATACAGAGAGTGACTGGGTGGGAGTGAGGGTCTATCAGTTATACAGAGAGTGACTGGGTGGGAGTGAGGGTCTATCAGTTATACAGAGAGTGACTGGGTGGGAGTGAGGGTCTATCAGTTATACAGAGAGTGACTGGGTGGGAGTGAGGGTCTATCAATTATACAGAGTGACTGGGTAGGAGTGAGGGTCTATCAGTTATACAGAGAGTGACTGGGTGGGAGTGAGGGTCCATCAGTTAGACAGAGAGTGACTGGGTGGGAGTGAGGGTCTATCAATTATACAGAGTGACTGGGTGGGAGTGAGGGTCTATCAGTTATACAAAGAATGACTGGGTGGGAGTGAGGGTCTATCGATTATACAGAGTGACTGGGTGGGAGTGTGGGTCTATCAGTTATACAGAGAGTGACTGGGTGGGAGTGAGGGTCTATCGATTATACAGAGTGACTGGGTGGGAGTGAGGGTCTATCAGTTATACAGAGAGTGACTGGGTGGGAGTGAGGGTCTATCAGTTATACAGAGAATGACTGGGTGGGAGTGAGGGTCTATCAGTTATACAGAGAGTGACTGGGTGGGAGTGAGGGTCTATCGATTATACAGTGTGACTGGGTGGGAGTGAGGGTCTATCAATTACACAGAGTGACTGGGTAGGAGTGAGGGTCTATCAGTTATACAGAGAGTGACTGGGTGGGAGTGAGGATCTATCAATTATACAGAGTGACTGGGTGGGAGTGAGGGTCTATCGATTATACAGAGTGACTGGGTGGGAGTGAGGGTCTATCAGTTATACAGAGAGTGACTGGGTGGGAGTGAGGGTCTATCGATTATACAGAGTGACTGGGTGGGAGTGAGGGTCTATCAGTTATACAGAGAGTGACTCGGTGGGAGTGAGGGTCTATCAGTTATACAGAGAGTGACTGGGTGGGAGTGAGGGTCTATCGATTATACAGAGAGTGACTGGGTGGGAGTGAGGGTCTATTGATTATACAGTGTGACTGGGTGGGAGTGAGGGTCTATCAGTTATACAGAGAATGACTGAGTGGGAGTGAGGGTCTATCGATTATACAGAGAGTGACTGGGTGGGAGTGAGGGTCTATCAGTTATACAGAGAGTGACTGGGTGGGAGTGAGGGTCTATCAATTATACAGAGAGTGACTGGGTGGGAGTGAGGGTCTATCAGTTATACAGAGAGTGACTGGGTGGGAGTGAGGGTCTATCAATTATACAGAGAGTGACTGGGTGGGAGTAAGGGTCTATAAGTTATACAGAGAGTGACTGGGTGGGAGTGAGGGTCTATCAATTATACAGAGAGTGACTGGGTGGTAGTGAGGGTCTATCAGTTACACAGAGAGTGACTGAGTGGGAGTGAGGGTCTATCAGTTATACAGAGAGTGACTGGGTGGGAGTGAGGGTCTATCGATTATACAGTGTGACTGGGTGGGAGTGAGGGTCTATCAGTTATACAGAGAGTGACTGGGTAGGAGTGAGGGTCTATCAGTTATACAGAGAGTGACTGGGTGGGAGTGAGGGTCTATCAGTTATACAGAGAGTGACTGGGTGGGAGTGAGGGTCTATCGATTATACAGAGAGTGACTGGGTGGGAGTGAGCGTCTATCAGTTATACAGAGAGTGACTGGGTGGGAGTGAGGGTCTATCGATTATAAGTGTGACTGGGTGGGAGTGAGGGTCTATCAGTTATACAGAGAGTGACTGGGTGGGAATGAGGGTCTATCAGTTATACAGAGAGTGACTGGGTGGGAGTGAGGGTCTATCGATTATACAGTGTGACTGGGTGGGAGTGAGGGTCTATCAGTTATACAGAGTGACTGGGTGGGAGTGAGGGTCTATCGATTATACAGTGTGACTGGGTGGGAGTGAGGGTCTATCAATTACACAGAGTGACTGGGTAGGAGTGAGGGTCTATCAGTTATACAGAGAGTGACTGGGTGGGAGTGAGGATCTATTAATTATACAGAGTGACTGGGTGGGAGTGAGGGTCTATCGATTATACAGAGTGACTGGGTGGGAGTGAGGGTCTATCAGTTATACAGAGAGTGACTGAGTGGGAGTGAGGGTCTATCGATTATACAGAGTGACTGGGTGGTTGTGAGGGTCTATCAGTTATACAGAGAGTGACTGGGTGGGAGTGAGGGTCTATCGATTATACAGAGAGTGACTGGGTGGGAGTGAGGGTCTATTGATTATACAGTGTGACTGGGTGGGAGTGAGGGTCTATCAGTTATACAGAGAGTGACTGGGTGAGAGTGAGGGTCTATCAGTTATACAGAGAGTGACTGGGTGGGAGTGAGGGTCTATCAGTTATACAGAGAGTGACTGGGTGGGAGTGAGGGTCTATCGATTATACAGTGTGACTGGGTGGGAGTGAGGGTCTATCAGTTATACAGAGAGTGACTGGGTGGGAGTGAGGGTCTATCAGTTATACAGAGAGTGACTGGGTAGGAGTGAGGGTCTATCAGTTATACAGAGAGTGATTGGGTGGGAGTGAGGGTCTATCAGTTATACAGAGAGTGACTGGGTAGGAGTGAGGGTCTATCAATTATACAGAGAGTGACTGGGTGGGAGTGAGGGTCTATCAGTTATACAGAGAGTGACTGGGTGGGAGTGAGGGTCTATCAGTTATACAGAGAGTGACTGGGTGGGAATGAGGGTCTATCAGTTATACAGAGAGTGACTGGGTGGGAGTGAGGGTCTATCGATTATACAGTGTGACTGGGTGGGAGTGAGGGTCTATCAGTTATACAGAGTGACTGGGTGGGAGTGAGGGTCTATCGATTATACAGTGTGACTGGGTGGGAGTGAGGGTCTATCAATTACACAGAGTGACTGGGTAGGAGTGAGGGTCTATCAGTTATACAGAGAGTGACTGGGTGGGAGTGAGGATCTATTAATTATACAGAGTGACTGGGTGGGAGTGAGGGTCTATCGATTATACAGAGTGACTGGGTGGGAGTGAGGGTCTATCAGTTATACAGAGAGTGACTGAGTGGGAGTGAGGGTCTATCGATTATACAGAGTGACTGGGTGGTTGTGAGGGTCTATCAGTTATACAGAGAGTGACTGGGTGGGAGTGAGGGTCTATCGATTATACAGAGAGTGACTGGGTGGGAGTGAGGGTCTATTGATTATACAGTGTGACTGGGTGGGAGTGAGGGTCTATCAGTTATACAGAGAGTGACTGGGTGAGAGTGAGGGTCTATCAGTTATACAGAGAGTGACTGGGTGGGAGTGAGGGTCTATCAGTTATACAGAGAGTGACTGGGTGGGAGTGAGGGTCTATCGATTATACAGTGTGACTGGGTGGGAGTGAGGGTCTATCAGTTATACAGAGAGTGACTGGGTGGGAGTGAGGGTCTATCAGTTATACAGAGAGTGACTGGGTAGGAGTGAGGGTCTATCAGTTATACAGAGAGTGATTGGGTGGGAGTGAGGGTCTATCAGTTATACAGAGAGTGACTGGGTAGGAGTGAGGGTCTATCAATTATACAGAGAGTGACTGGGTGGGAGTGAGGGTCTATCAGTTATACAGAGAGTGACTGGGTGGGAGTGAGGGTCTATCAGTTATACAGAGAGTGACTGGGTGGGAGTGAGGGTCTATCAGTTATACAGAGAGTGACTGGGTGGGAGTGAGGGTCTATCAGTTATACAGAGAGTGACTGGGTGGGAGTGAGGGTCTATCAGTTATACAGAGAGTGACTGGGTGGGAGTGAGGGTCTATCAGTTATACAGAGAGTGACTGGGTGGGAGTGAGGGTCTATCAGTTATACAGAGAGCGACTGGGTGGGAGTGAGGGTCTATCAATTATACAGAGTGACTGGGTAGGAGTGAGGGTCTATCAGTTATACAGAGAGTGACTGGGTGGGAGTGAGGGTCCATCAGTTAGACAGAGAGTGACTGGGTGGGAGTGAGGGTCTATCAATTATACAGAGTGACTGGGTGGGAGTGAGGGTCTATCAGTTATACAAAGAATGACTGGGTGGGAGTGAGGGTCTATCGATTATACAGAGTGACTGGGTGGGAGTGTGGGTCTATCAGTTATACAGAGAGTGACTGGGTGGGAGTGAGGGTCTATCGATTATACAGAGTGACTGGGTGGGAGTGAGGGTCTATCAGTTATACAGAGAGTGACTGGGTGGGAGTGAGGGTCTATCAGTTATACAGAGAATGACTGGGTGGGAGTGAGGGTCTATCAGTTATACAGAGAGTGACTGGGTGGGAGTGAGGGTCTATCGATTATACAGTGTGACTGGGTGGGAGTGAGGGTCTATCAATTACACAGAGTGACTGGGTAGGAGTGAGGGTCTATCAGTTATACAGAGAGTGACTGGGTGGGAGTGAGGATCTATCAATTATACAGAGTGACTGGGTGGGAGTGAGGGTCTATCGATTATACAGAGTGACTGGGTGGGAGTGAGGGTCTATCAGTTATACAGAGAGTGACTGGGTGGGAGTGAGGGTCTATCGATTATACAGAGTGACTGGGTGGGAGTGAGGGTCTATCAGTTATACAGAGAGTGACTGGGTGGGAGTGAGGGTCTATCAGTTATACAGAGAGTGACTGGGTGGGAGTGAGGGTCTATCGATTATACAGAGAGTGACTGGGTGGGAGTGAGGGTCTATTGATTATACAGTGTGACTGGGTGGGAGTGAGGGTCTATCAGTTATACAGAGAATGACTGGGTGGGAGTGAGGGTCTATCGATTATACAGAGAGTGACTGGGTGGGAGTGAGGGTCTATCAGTTATACAGAGAGTGACTGGGTGGGAGTGAGGGTCTATCAATTATACAGAGAGTGACTGGGTGGGAGTGAGGGTCTATCAGTTATACAGAGAGTGACTGGGTGGGAGTGAGGGTCTATCAATTATACAGAGAGTGACTGGGTGGGAGTAAGGGTCTATCAGTTATACAGAGAGTGACTGGGTGGGAGTGAGGGTCTATCAATTATACAGAGAGTGACTGGGTGGTAGTGAGGGTCTATCAGTTACACAGAGAGTGACTGAGTGGGAGTGAGGGTCTATCAGTTATACAGAGAGTGACTGGGTGGGAGTGAGGGTCTATCGATTATACAGTGTGACTGGGTGGGAGTGAGGGTCTATCAGTTATACAGAGAGTGACTGGGTAGGAGTGAGGGTCTATCAGTTATACAGAGAGTGACTGGGTGGGAGTGAGGGTCTATCAGTTATACAGAGAGTGACTGGGTGGGAGTGAGGGTCTATCGATTATACAGAGAGTGACTGGGTGGGAGTGAGCGTCTATCAGTTATACAGAGAG
Organism: Prionace glauca; assembly: GCA_037974335.1. Taxonomy (NCBI): domain Eukaryota; kingdom Metazoa; phylum Chordata; class Chondrichthyes; order Carcharhiniformes; family Carcharhinidae; genus Prionace; species Prionace glauca. Next base: position 499,406 of record CM075725.1, on the reverse strand, counting down.
TGACTGGGTGGGAGTGAGGGTCTATCGATTATAAGTGTGACTGGGTGGGAGTGAGGGTCTATCAGTTATACAGAGAGTGACTGGGTGGGAATGAGGGTCTATCAGTTATACAGAGAGTGACTGGGTGGGAGTGAGGGTCTATCGATTATACAGTGTGACTGGGTGGGAGTGAGAGTCTATCAGTTATACAGAGTGACTGGGTGGGAGTGAGGGTCTATCGATTATACAGTGTGACTGGGTGGGAGTGAGGGTCTATCAATTACACAGAGTGACTGGGTAGGAGTGAGGGTCTATCAGTTATACAGAGAGTGACTGGGTGGGAGTGAGGATCTATTAATTATACAGAGTGACTGGGTGGGAGTGAGGGTCTATCGATTATACAGAGTGACTGGGTGGGAGTGAGGGTCTATCAGTTATACAGAGAGTGACTGAGTGGGAGTGAGGGTCTATCGATTATACAGAGTGACTGGGTGGTTGTGAGGGTCTATCAGTTATACAGAGAGTGACTGGGTGGGAGTGAGGGTCTATCGATTATACAGAGAGTGACTGGGTGGGAGTGAGGGTCTATTGATTATACAGTGTGACTGGGTGGGAGTGAGGGTCTATCAGTTATACAGAGAGTGACTGGGTGAGAGTGAGGGTCTATCAGTTATACAGAGAGTGACTGGGTGGGAGTGAGGGTCTATCAGTTATACAGAGAGTGACTGGGTGGGAGTGAGGGTCTATCGATTATACAGTGTGACTGGGTGGGAGTGAGGGTCTATCAGTTATACAGAGAGTGACTAGGTGGGAGTGAGGGTCTATCAGTTATACAGAGAGTGACTGGGTGGGAGTGAGGGTCTATCAGTTATACAGAGAGTGACTGGGTGGGAGTGAGGGTCTATCAGTTATACAGAGAGTGACTGGGTGGGAGTGAGGGTCTATCGATTATACAGTGTGACTGGGTGGGAGTGAGGGTCTATCAGTTATACAGAGAATGACTGGGTGGGAGTGAGGGTCTATCAGTTATACAGAGAGTGACTGGGTGGGAGTGAGGGTCTATCAGTTATACAGTGTGACTGGGTGGGAGTGAGGGTCTATCAATTACACAGAGTGACTGGGTAGGAGTGAGGGTCTATCAGTTATACAGAGAGTGACTGGGTGGGAGTGAGGATCTATCAATTATACAGAGTGACTGGGTGGGAGTGAGGGTCTATCGATTATACAGAGTGACTGGGTGGGAGTGAGGGTCTATCAGTTATACAGAGAGTGACTGGGTGGGAGTGAGGGTCTATCGATTATACAGAGTGACTGGGTGGGAGTGAGGGTCTATCAGTTATACAGAGAGTGACTGGGTGGGAGTGAGGGTCTATCAGTTATACAGAGAGTGACTGGGTGGGAGTGAGGGTCTATCGATTATACAGAGAGTGACTGGGTGGGAGTGAGGGTCTATTGATTATACAGTGTGACTGGGTGGGAGTGAGGGTCTATCAGTTATACAGAGAATGACTGGGTGGGAGTGAGGGTCTATCGATTATACAGAGAGTGACTGGGTGGGAGTGAGGGTCTATCAGTTATACAGAGAGTGACTGGGTGGGAGTGAGGGTCTATCAATTATACAGAGAGTGACTGGGTGGGAGTGAGGGTCTATCAATTATACAGAGAGTGACTGGGTGGGAGTAAGGGTCTATCAGTTATACAGAGAGTGACTGGGTGGGAGTGAGGGTCTATCAATTATACAGAGAGTGACTGGGTGGTAGTGAGGGTCTATCAGTTACACAGAGAGTGACTGAGTGGGAGTGAGGGTCTATCAGTTATACAGAGAGTGACTGGGTGGGAGTGAGGGTCTATCGATTATACAGTGTGACTGGGTGGGAGTGAGGGTCTATCAGTTATACAGAGAGTGACTGGGTAGGAGTGAGGGTCTATCAGTTATACAGAGAGTGACTGGGTGGGAGTGAGGGTCTATCAGTTATACAGAGAGTGACTGGGTGGGAGTGAGGGTCTATCGATTATACAGAGAGTGACTGGGTGGGAGTGAGCGTCTATCAGTTATACAGAGAGTGACTGGGTGGGAGTGAGGGTCTATCGATTATAAGTGTGACTGGGTGGGAGTGAGGGTCTATCAGTTATACAGAGAGTGACTGGGTGGGAATGAGGGTCTATCAGTTATACAGAGAGTGACTGGGTGGGAGTGAGGGTCTATCGATTATACAGTGTGACTGGGTGGGAGTGAGGGTCTATCAGTTATACAGAGTGACTGGGTGGGAGTGAGGGTCTATCGATTATACAGTGTGACTGGGTGGGAGTGAGGGTCTATCAATTACACAGAGTGACTGGGTAGGAGTGAGGGTCTATCAGTTATACAGAGAGTGACTGGGTGGGAGTGAGGATCTATTAATTATACAGAGTGACTGGGTGGGAGTGAGGGTCTATCGATTATACAGAGTGACTGGGTGGGAGTGAGGGTCTATCAGTTCTCCAGAGAGTGACTGAGTGGGAGTGAGGGTCTATCGATTATACAGAGTGACTGGGTGGTTGTGAGGGTCTATCAGTTATACAGAGAGTGACTGGGTGGGAGTGAGGGTCTATCGATTATACAGAGAGTGACTGGGTGGGAGTGAGGGTCTATTGATTATACAGTGTGACTGGGTGGGAGTGAGGGTCTATCAGTTATACAGAGAGTGACTGGGTGAGAGTGAGGGTCTATCAGTTATACAGAGAGTGACTGGGTGGGAGTGAGGGTCTATCAGTTATACAGAGAGTGACTGGGTGGGAGTGAGGGTCTATCGATTATACAGTGTGACTGGGTGGGAGTGAGGGTCTATCAGTTATACAGAGAGTGACTGGGTGGGAGTGAGGGTCTATCAGTTATACAGAGAGTAACTGGGTGGGAGTGACGGTCTATCAGTTATACAGAGAGTGACTGGGTGGGAGTGAGGGTCTATCGATTATACAGAGAGTGACTGGGTGGGAGTGAGGGTCTATCAGTTATACAGAGAGTGACTGGGTGGGAGTTAGGGTCTATCAGTTATACAGAGAGTGACTGGGTGGGAGTGAGGGTCTATCGATTATACAGAGTGACTGGGTGGGAGTGAGGGTCTATCAGTTATACAGAGAGTGACTGGGTGGGAGTGAGGGTCTATCGATTATACAGTGTGACTGGGTGGGAGTGAGGGTCTATCAGTTATGCAGAGAGTGACTGGGTGGGAATGAGGGTCTATCAGTTATACAGAGAGTGACTGGGTGGGAGTGAGGGTCTATCGATTATACAGTGTGACTCGGTGGGAGTGAGGGTCTATCAGTTATACAGAGAGTGACTGGGTGGGAGTGAGGGTCTATCAGTTATACAGAGAGTGACTGGGTGGGAGTGAGGATCTATCAGTTATACAGAGAGTGACTGGGTGGGAGTGAGGGTCTATCGATTATACAGTGTGACTGGGTGGGAGTGAGGGTCTATCAGTTATACAGAGAGTGACTGGGTGGGAGTGAGGGTCTATCAGTTATACAGAGAGTGACTGGGTGGGAGTGAGGGTCTATCGATTATACAGAGTGACTGGGTGGGCGTGGGGGTCAGTCAGTTTTTCAGAGAATGACTGGCTGGGAGTGATGGTTTATCAGTTGTACAGAGATACTCACTGGATTTGGTTGCTCCTTTATTTGGCTCTTGTGGCTTTGAAGGCTGACAATCTCTGTTTGTGAGCTGGAATGTGACATTCCTTCAAAAAATGGCCTGCAAGAAGGAGCATAAATTATTTTTTGATATACAAGAGAAAGAAAGACATCCTGAGCTGCGCTCTATCCCGCTTTCCAGTGAGGGTGAGATGGTGCCTGTCAGACGCTGGGTTCTGCAGACCGTGTTATTAACGGGTAGAGAGAACACTCTGCTTTCCTTGGGCAGCATTCTCTCATGGGCATTTCCAGCATGCTGTCATCAAACCACCCAAGCAACTAATCAGATTTAAGAATGACCACAGACAGCCAACCAGGAAATGAAAATCACTCGAATTAGATCACTTTTTAAAAGTTTTCCTCAGCGAAAAAAAGATTGAGATGCACATACGCAATACAAGGTGAAGATCATGGAAAAAACTTTCAAACTATTATTTCAACAAAAGTTTGTTTCAAGATTGAGAATTATAATGGAAACATTGAACACGTCCAAGAATAATGAAACACACTATCAAAATACAGATCGCTCTTTTGTTCCTTGCCTGACTAAGAATATAAATTACTTTCACAGAATCAGAGTCAGGAGAGAAACAAAAGAGTGATCTGTATTTTCAGACCATGTTTCATTACCATCGGATGTGTCAGAGCAGTTGTCAGACAATATCTACACTTTAAGAACACTTGTGAGGCATGAACATAAGAACATAAGAAATAGGAGCAGGAGTAGGCCATCTGGCCCTTCGAGCCTGCCCCGCCATTCAATAAGATCATGGCTGATCTGTCGTGACTCAGCTCCACCTTCCCGCCCTCTCCCCATAACCCTTAATCCCTTCTCTTATCAAAAACCTATCAACCCGCTTCTTAAAAATATTTAGCGAGGCAGCCTCCACCACTTCAACGGGCAGAGAATTCCAGAGATTCACCACCATTTGAGTGAAGAAGTTCCTCCTCAACTCTGTTCTAAACCGCCCCCCCCCCTTTATCTTGAGGCTGTGCCCCCTAGTCCTACTATCTTTTTTGAGCGGGAAGAGTCTCTCCACCTCTATCCTACCCATCCCATTCATCATCTTATATGTCTCAATGAGATCTCCCCTCATTCTTCTAAACTCTAACGAGTACAAGCCTAGTTTATTCAGCCTCTCCTCATAGCTCAATCCCCTCAACTCCGGTATCAGCCTAGTAAACCTCCTCTGCACTCCCTCCAGGGCCAAAATATCCTTGCGCAGGTGCGGCGCCCAAAACTGCACACAGTACTCCAGCTGCGGCCTCACTAATGCCCTATACAGCTGCAGCAAGACCTCCCTACTTTTATATTTAATCCCCCTCGCTATGAAGGCCAGCATCCCATTCGCCTTCCTGACCACCTGCTGCACCTGCAAGCTGGGTTTTTGCGACTCATGCACAAGGACCCCGAGAGTCAGTGTGGACAGCTCACCACCACAAACCTGGCAAATTCAGTCAGAGTGTGCCAGCAGATATCATATTCACCTCCCACTCACAGACTCAGTTCAGAGCTGCTGGCACAGAACCAGGGTAATACTGCCAGTGCAGAGGGAGTGAGTGCTGCTCTGTCCGATATGTCTACTTTCAGTTAGGTTTTTTACCAAAGCTTTCTCGGTCTCTGAGGTGGATATAAAACATGCCAATGTAGGAGGGATTATTATTTAAAAGGCGAAAAGCTGCAGCATGCTACGGTGCAGAAGGACCTTGGGGTCCTTATGCACGAATTGCAAAAACCCAGTCTGCAGGTGCAGCAGGTGATCAAGAAGGTGAATGGGATGCTGGCCTTCATAGCGAGGGGGATAGAATATAAAAGTAGGGAGGTCTTGCTACAGCTGTATAGGGCATTAGTGAGGCCGCAGCTGGAGTACTGTGTGCAGTTTTGGTCGCCGCACTTGTGCAAGGATATTTTGGCCTTGGAGGGAGTGCAGAGGAGGTTCACTAGGCTGATACCGGAGATGAGGGGGTTGGACTATGAAGAGAGACTAAATAGACTGGGTCTGTACTCGTTGGAGTTTAGAAGGATGAGGGAGGATCTTATAAAGATGTACAAAATAATGAAGGGGATGGATAGGGTAGAGGTAGAGAGATTCTTCCCGCTTAGAAAGGATAGCAGGATTACAGGGCACAGCCTCAAGATAAGGGGAGGGCAGTTTAGATCGGAGTTGAGGAGGAACTTCTTCACTCAAAGGGTGGTGAATCTCTGGAATTCTCTGCCCATTGAAGTGATGGAGGCTGCCTTGCTAAATATATTTAAGACACGGGTAGATAGGTGTTTGGTAGGCAAGGGGATTAAGGGTTATGGGGAGAAAGCGGGAAAGTGGAACTGAGCCACGACAGATCAGCCATGATCTTATTGAATGGCGGGGCAGGCTTGAAGGGCTAGATGGCCCACTCCTGCTCCTATTTCTTATGTTCTTCCGTTCAATGTGATATTGAAAGAACATCAGTGGAGTTTTGTCTGATGCCTGAGTTAATATATATCCCTCAACCAACCAACATCACTAACACATGGTTGGAACCTCCTCCCTGTGTTTGGGAGTTTGTTGCTGTGTTTCCAATATCACAATCATGGTTCTATTTCAAACACAAATTCGCTGGCGCTGGGGCCTCTTGAAGTGGTGAAGGACAATTAAAACTCTGCCTGATGAATGATCAAGAGTTATTTTCATTTTCTTTGCAAGGTTTTGCAATGATAACCCAGAGGTCACACGTTCAAATCCCACTGGTACTAATTGTGAGAATGAAATCTGCTCATTGGTGAGCTCACAAAGGTCACGGCATTCTTGTCCAATCCCAACAGATTATTCCTCAACAACAGCAACGACTCCTAAAATTCTGCCATAAGCATCCGAAGGATCACAGCGTGTGACACCGGGACAGTGACATCACAGCGTGTGACACCGGGACAGTGACATCACAGCGTGTGACACCGGGACAGTGACATCAGAGCAGTGTGACACCGGGAACAGTGACATCACAGCGTGTGACACCGGGAACAGTGACATCACAGCGTGTGACACCGGGACAGTGACATCAGAGCAGTGTGACACCGGGACAGTGACATCAGAGCGTGTGACACCGGGACAGTGACATCACAGCGTGTGACACCGGGAACAGTGACATCACAGCGTGTGACACCGGGACAGTGTCATCACAGCGTGTGACACCGGGAACAGTGACATCACAGCGTGTGACACCGGGACAGTGTCATCACAGCGTGTGACACTGGGACAGTGACATCAGAGCAGTGTGACACTGGGACAGTGACATCAGAGCAGTGTGACACCGGGACAGTGACATCAGAGCAGTGTGACACCGGGACAGTGACATCAGAGCAGTGTGACACTGGGACAGTGACATCAGAGCAGTGTGACACCGGGACAGTGACATCAGAGCAGTGTGACACAGGGACAGTGACATCACAGCGTGTGACACCGGGACAGTGACATCAGAGCAGTGTGACACCGGGACAGTGACATCAGAGCAGTGTGACACCGGGACAGTGACATCACAGCGTGTGACACCGGGACAGTGACATCAGAGCAGTGTGACACCGAGACAGTGACATCAGAGCAGTGTGACACCGGGACAGTGACATCAGAGCAGTGTGACACCGGGACAGTGACATCAGAGCGTGTGACACCGGGACAGTGACATCACAGCATGTGACACCGGGACAGTGACATCAGAGCAGTGTGACACCGGGACAGTGACATCAGAGCAGTGTGACACCGAGACAGTGACATCACAGCGTGTGACACCGGGACAGTGACATCAGAGCAGTGTGACACCAGGACAGTGACATCAGAGCGTGTGACACCGGGAACAGTGACATCAGAGCAGTGTGACACCGGGACAGTGACATCACAGCGTGTGACACCGGGACAGTGACATCAGAGCAGTGTGACACCGGGACAGTGACATCAGAGCAGTGTGACACCGGGACAGTGACATCAGAGCAGTGTGACACCGGGACAGTGACATCAGAGCAGTGTGACACCGGGACAGTGACATCACAGCGTGTGACACCAGGACAGTGACATCACAGCGTGTGACACCAGGACAGTGACATCAGAGCAGTGTGACACTGGGACAGTGACATCAGAGCAGTGTGACACCGGGACAGTGACATCAGAGCAGTGTGACACCGGGACAGTGACATCAGAGCGTGTGACACCGGGACAGTGACATCAGAGCAGTGTGACACCGGGAAAGTGACATCAGAGCAGTGTGACACCGGGACAGTGACATCAGAGCAGTGTGACACCGGGAAAGTGACATCAGAGCAGTGTGACACCGGGACAGTGACATCAGAGCAGTGTGACACCGGGACAGTGGCATCAGAGCGTGTGACACCGGGACAGTGACATCAGAGCAGTGTGACACCGGGACAGTGACATCAGAGCAGTGTGACACCGGGACAGTGACATCAGAGCAGTGTGACACCGGGACAGTGACATCAGAGCAGTGTGACACCGGGAAAGTGACATCAGAGCAGTGTGACACCGGGACAGTGACATCAGAGCGTGTGACACCGGGACAGTGACATCAGAGCAGTGTGACACCGGGACAGTGACATCAGAGCAGTGTGACACCGGGACAGTGACATCAGAGCAGTGTGACACCTGGACAGTGACATCAGAGCGTGTGACACGGGGACAGTGACATCACAGCGTGTGACACCGGGACAGTGACATCACAGCGTGTGACACCGGGACAGTGACATCAGAGCAGTGTGACACTGGGACAGTGACATCACAGCATGTGACACCGGGACAGTGACATCAGAGCAGTGTGACACCAGGACAGTGACATCAGAGCAGTGTGACACCGGGACAGTGACATCAGAGCGTGTGACACTGGGACAGTGACATCAGAGCAGTGTGACACCGGGACAGTGACATCAGAGCGTGTGACACTGGGACAGTGACATCAGAGCAGTGTGACACCGGGACAGTGACATCAGAGCAGTGTGACACCGGGACAGTGACATCACAGCATGTGACACCGGGACAGTGACATCACAGCGTGTGACACCGGGACAGTGACATCACAGCGTGTGACACTGGGACAGTGACATCATAGCAGTGTGACACCGGGACAGTGACATCAGAGCAGTGTGACACCGGGACAGTGACATCAGAGCAGTGTGACACCGGGACAGTGACATCAGAGCAGTGTTCAACCGGGACAGTGACATCAGAGCAGTGTGACACCGGGACAGTGACATCAGAGCAGTGTGACACTGGGACAGTGACATCAGAGCGTGTGACACCGGGACAGTGACATCAGAGCAGTGTGACACCGGGACAGTGACATCAGAGCAGTGTGACACCGAGACAGTGACATCACAGCGTGTGACACCGGGACAGTGACATCAGAGCAGTGTGACACCGGGACAGTGACATCAGAGCAGTGTGACACCGGGACAGTGACATCAGAGCGTGTGACACCGGGACAGTGACATCACAGCGTGTGACACCGGGACAGTGACATCACAGCGTATGACACCAGGACAGTGACATCAGAGCAGTGTGACACCAGGACAGTGACATCAGAGCAGTGTGACACCGGGACAGTGACATCAGAGCAGTGTGACACCGGGACAGTGACATCAGAGCAGTGTGACACCGGGACAGTGACATCACAGCGTGTGACACCGGGACAGTGACATCAGAGCAGTGTGACACCGGGACAGTGACATCAGAGCAGTGTGACACCGGGACAGTGACATCAGAGCAGTGTGACACCGGGACAGTGTCATCAGAGCAGTGTGACACCGGGACAGTGACATCAGAGCGTGTGACACCGGGACAGTGACATCAGAGCGTGTGACACTGGGACAGTGACATCAGAGCAGTGTGACACTGGGACAGTGACATCAGAGCAGTGTGACACCGGGACAGTGACATCACAGCGTGTGACACTGGGACAGTGACATCAGAGCAGTGTGACACCGGGACAGTGACATCAGAGCGTGTGACACCGGGACAGTGACATCAGAGCAGTGTGACACTGGGACAGTGACATTACAGCATGTGACACCGGGACAGTGACATCAGAGCAGTGTGACACTGGGACAGTGACATCAGAGCAGTGAGACACCGGGACAGTGACATCAGAGCAGTGTGACACCGGGACAGTGACATCAGAGCAGTGTGACACCGGGACAGTGACATCAGAGCGTGTGACACCGGGACAGTGACATCAGAGCAGTGTGACACCGGGACAGTGACATCACAGCATGTGACACCGGGACAGTGACATCAGAGCAGTGTGACACCGGGACAGTGACATCAGAGCAGTGTGACACCGGGACAGTGACATCGCAGCATGTGACACTGGGACAGTGACATCAGAGCAGTGTGACCCCGGAACAGTGACATCAGAGCAGTGTGACACCGGGACAGTGACATCAGAGCAGTGTGACACCGGGACAGTGACATCAGAGCGTGTGACACCGGGACAGTGACATCAGAGCAGTGTGACACTGGGACAGTGACATCAGAGCAGTGTTACACCGGGACAGTGACATCAGAGCAGTGTGACACCGGGACAGTGACATCAGAGCAGTGTGACACCGGGACAGTGACATCAGAGCAGTGTGACACCGGGACAGTGACATCAGAGCAGTGTGACACCGGGACAGTGACATCAGAGCAGTGTGACACCGGGACAGTGACATCAGAGCAGTGTGACACAGGGACAGTGACATCAGAGCAGTGTGACACCGGGACAGTGACATCAGAGCAGTGTGACACCGGGACAGTGACATCACAGCGTGTGACGCCGGGACAGTGACATCAGAGCAGTGTGACACCAGCACAGTGACATCAGAGCAGTGTGACACCGGGACAGTGACATCAGAGCAGTGTGACACCGGGACAGTGACATCAGAGCGTGTGACACCGGGACAGTGACATCAGAGCGTGTGACACCGGGACAGTGACATCACAGCGTGTGACACCGGGACAGTGACATCACAGCGTGTGACACCGGGACAGTGACATCAGAGCAGTGTGACACCGGGACAGTGACAACAGAGCAGTGTGACACCGGGACAGTGACATCAGAGCAGTGTGACACCGGGACAGTGACATCAGAGCAGTGTGACACCGGGACAGTGACATCAGAGCAGTGTGACACCGGGACAGTGACATCAGAGCGTGTGACACCGGGACAGTGACATCAGAGCGTGTGACACCGGGACAGTGACATCACAGCGTGTGACACCGGGACAGTGACATCAGAGCAGTGTGACACCGGGACAGTGACATCAGAGCAGTGTGACACCGGGACAGTGACATCAGAGCAGTGTGACACCGGGACAGTGACATCACAGCGTGTGACACCGGGACAGTGACATCAGAGCAGTGTGACACTGGGACAGTGACATCAGAGCAGTGTGACACCGGGACAGTGACATCAGAGCGTGTGACACCGGGACAGTGACATCAGAGCAGTGTGACACTGGGACAGTGACATCAGAGCAGTGTGACACTGGGACAGTGACATCAGAGCAGTGTGACACCGGGACAGTGACATCAGAGCAGTGTGACACCGGGACAGTGACATCACAGCGTGTGACACCGGGACAGTGACATCAGAGCAGTGTGACACTGGGACAGTGACATCAGAGCAGTGTGACACCGGGACAGTGACATCAGAGCAGTGTGACACTGGGACAGTGACATCAGAGCGTGTGACACCGGGACAGTGATATCACAGCGTGTGACACCGGGACAGTGACATCAGAGCAGTGTGACACCGGGACAGTGACATCAGAGCAGTGTGACACCGGGTCAGTGACATCACAGCGTGTGACACCGGGACAGTGACATCACAGCGTGTGACACCGGGACAGTGACATCACAGCGTGTGACACCGGGAACAGTGACATCACAGCGTGTGACACCGGGACAGTGACATCAGAGCAGTGTGACACCGGGACAGTGACATCAGAGCAGTGTGACACCGGGACAGTGACATCAGAGCAGTGTGACACCGGGACAGTGACATCAGAGCAGTGTGACACCGGGACAGTGACATCAGAGCAGTGTGACACCGGGACAGTGACATCAGAGCGTGTGACACCGGGACAGTGACATCAGAGCGTGTGACACCGGGACAGTGACATCAGAGCGTGTGACACCGGGACAGTGACATCAGAGCAGTGTGACACCGGGACAGTGACATCAGAGCAGTGTGACACCGGGACAGTGACATCACAGCGTGTGACGCCGGGACAGTGACATCAGAGCAGTGTGACACCAGGACAGTGACATCAGAGCAGTGTGACACCGGGACAGTGACATCAGAGCAGTGTGACACCGGGACAGTGACATCAGAGCGTGTGACACCGGGACAGTGACATCAGAGCGTGTGACACCGGGACAGTGACATCACAGCGTGTGACACCGGGACAGTGACATCAGAGCGTGTGACACCGGGACAGTGACATCAGAGCAGTGTGACACCGGGACAGTGACATCAGAGCAGTGTGACACCGGGACAGTGACATCAGAGCAGTGTGACACCCGGACAGTGACATCAGAGCAGTGTGACACCGGGACAGTGACATCAGAGCAGTGTGACACCGGGACAGTGACATCAGAGCGTGTGACACCGGGACAGTGACATCAGAGCGTGTGACACCGGGACAGTGACATCACAGCGTGTGACACCGGGACAGTGACATCAGAGCAGTGTGACACCGGGACAGTGACATCAGAGCAGTGTGACACCGGGACAGTGACATCAGAGCAGTGTGACACCGGGACAGTGACATCACAGCGTGTGACACCGGGACAGTGACATCAGAGCAGTGTGACACTGGGACAGTGACATCAGAGCAGTGTGACACCGGGACAGTGACATCAGAGCGTGTGACACCGGGACAGTGACATCAGAGCAGTGTGACACTGGGACAGTGACATCAGAGCAGTGTGACACTGGGACAGTGACATCAGAGCAGTGTGACACCGGGACAGTGACATCAGAGCAGTGTGACACCGGGACAGTGACATCACAGCGTGTGACACCGGGACAGTGACATCAGAGCAGTGTGACACTGGGACAGTGACATCAGAGCAGTGTGACACCGGGACAGTGACATCAGAGCAGTGTGACACTGGGACAGTGACATCAGAGCGTGTGACACCGGGACAGTGATATCACAGCGTGTGACACCGGGACAGTGACATCAGAGCAGTGTGACACCGGGACAGTGACATCAGAGCAGTGTGACACCGGGTCAGTGACATCACAGCGTGTGACACCGGGACAGTGACATCACAGCGTGTGACACCGGGACAGTGACATCACAGCGTGTGACACCGGGAACAGTGACATCACAGCGTGTGACACCGGGACAGTGACATCAGAGCAGTGTGACACCGGGACAGTGACATCAGAGCAGTGTGACACCGGGACAGTGACATCAGAGCAGTGTGACACCGGGACAGTGACATCAGAGCAGTGTGACACCGGGACAGTGACATCAGAGCAGTGTGACACCGGGACAGTGTCATCAGAGCGTGTGACACCGGGACAGTGACATCAGAGCGTGTGACACCGGGACAGTGACATCAGAGCGTGTGAGACCGGGACAGTGACATCAGAGCAGTGTGACACCGGGACAGTGACATCAGAGCAGTGTGACACCGGGACAGTGACATCAGAGCAGTGTGACACCGAGACAGTGACATCAGAGCAGTGTGACACCGGGACAGTGACATCAGAGTAGTGTGACACCGGGACAGTGACATCAGAGCAGTGTGACACCGGGACAGTGACATCAGAGCGTGTGACACCGGGACAGTGACATCAGAGCGTGTGACACTGGGACAGTGACATCAGAGCGTGTGACACCGGGACAGTGACATCAGAGCAGTGTGACACCGGGACAGTGACATCAGAGCAGTGTGACACCGGGACAGTGACATCAGAGCGTGTGACACCGGGACAGTGACATCAGAGCAGTGTGACACCGGGACAGTGACATCACAGCGTGTGACACCGGGACAGTGACATCAGAGCAGTGTGACACCGGGACAGTGACATCAGAGCAGTGTGACACCGGGACAGTGACATCAGAGCAGTGTGACACTGGGACAGTGACATCAGAGCAGTGTGACACTGGGACAGTGACATCAGAGCAGTGTGACACCGGGACAGTGACATCAGAGCAGTGTGACACCGGGACAGTGACATCACAGCGTGTGACACTGGGACAGTGACATCAGAGCAGTGTGACACCAGCACAGTGACATCAGAGCAGTGTGACACCGGGACAGTGACATCAGAGCAGTGTGACACTGGGACAGTGACATCAGAGCAGTGTTACACCGGGACAGTGACATCAGAGCAGTGTGACACCGGGACAGTGACATCAGAGCAGTGTGACACCGGGACAGTGACATCAGAGCAGTGTGACACCGGGACAGTGACATCAGAGCAGTGTGACACCGGGACAGTGACATCAGAGCAGTGTGACACCGGGACAGTGACATCAGAGCAGTGTGACACAGGGACAGTGACATCAGAGCAGTGTGACACCGGGACAGTGACATCAGAGCAGTGTGACACCGGGACAGTGACATCACAGCGTGTGACGCCGGGACAGTGACATCAGAGCAGTGTGACACCAGCACAGTGACATCAGAGCAGTGTGACACCGGGACAGTGACATCAGAGCAGTGTGACACCGGGACAGTGACATCAGAGCGTGTGACACCGGGACAGTGACATCAGAGCGTGTGACACCGGGACAGTGACATCACAGCGTGTGACACCGGGACAGTGACATCACAGCGTGTGACACCGGGACAGTGACATCAGAGCAGTGTGACACCGGGACAGTGACAACAGAGCAGTGTGACACCGGGACAGTGACATCAGAGCAGTGTGACACCGGGACAGTGACATCAGAGCAGTGTGACACCGGGACAGTGACATCAGAGCAGTGTGACACCGGGACAGTGACATCAGAGCGTGTGACACCGGGACAGTGACATCAGAGCGTGTGACACCGGGACAGTGACATCACAGCGTGTGACACCGGGACAGTGACATCAGAGCAGTGTGACACCGGGACAGTGACATCAGAGCAGTGTGACACCGGGACAGTGACATCAGAGCAGTGTGACACCGGGACAGTGACATCACAGCGTGTGACACCGGGACAGTGACATCAGAGCAGTGTGACACTGGGACAGTGACATCAGAGCAGTGTGACACCGGGACAGTGACATCAGAGCGTGTGACACCGGGACAGTGACATCAGAGCAGTGTGACACTGGGACAGTGACATCAGAGCAGTGTGACACTGGGACAGTGACATCAGAGCAGTGTGACACCGGGACAGTGACATCAGAGCAGTGTGACACCGGGACAGTGACATCACAGCGTGTGACACCGGGACAGTGACATCAGAGCAGTGTGACACTGGGACAGTGACATCAGAGCAGTGTGACACCGGGACAGTGACATCAGAGCAGTGTGACACCGGGACAGTGACATCAGAGCGTGTGACACCGGGACAGTGATATCACAGCGTGTGACACCGGGACAGTGACATCAGAGCAGTGTGACACCGGGACAGTGACATCAGAGCAGTGTGACACCGGGTCAGTGACATCACTGCGTGTGACACCGGGACAGTGACATCACAGCGTGTGACACCGGGACAGTGACATCACAGCGTGTGACACCGGGAACAGTGACATCACAGCGTGTGACACCGGGACAGTGACATCAGAGCAGTGTGACACCGGGACAGTGACATCAGAGCAGTGTGACACCGGGACAGTGACATCAGAGCAGTGTGACACCGGGACAGTGACATCAGAGCAGTGTGACACCGGGACAGTGACATCAGAGCAGTGTGACACCGGGACAGTGACATCAGAGCGTGTGACACCGGGACAGTGACATCAGAGCGTGTGACACCGGGACAGTGACATCAGAGCGTGTGACACCGGGACAGTGACATCAGAGCAGTGTGACACCGGGACAGTGACATCAGAGCAGTGTGACACCGGGACAGTGACATCACAGCGTGTGACGCCGGGACAGTGACATCAGAGCAGTGTGACACCAGGACAGTGACATCAGAGCAGTGTGACACCGGGACAGTGACATCAGAGCAGTGTGACACCGGGACAGTGACATCAGAGCGTGTGACACCGGGACAGTGACATCAGAGCGTGTGACACCGGGACAGTGACATCACAGCGTGTGACACCGGGACAGTGACATCAGAGCGTGTGACACCGGGACAGTGACATCAGAGCAGTGTGACACCGGGACAGTGACATCAGAGCAGTGTGACACCGGGACAGTGACATCAGAGCAGTGTGACACCCGGACAGTGACATCAGAGCAGTGTGACACCGGGACAGTGACATCAGAGCAGTGTGACACCGGGACAGTGACATCAGAGCGTGTGACACCGGGACAGTGACATCAGAGCGTGTGACACCGGGACAGTGACATCACAGCGTGTGACACCGGGACAGTGACATCAGAGCAGTGTGACACCGGGACAGTGACATCAGAGCAGTGTGACACCGGGACAGTGACATCAGAGCAGTGTGACACCGGGACAGTGACATCACAGCGTGTGACACCGGGACAGTGACATCAGAGCAGTGT
The DNA here is from genome assembly GCA_037974335.1 of Prionace glauca. Lineage (NCBI taxonomy): Eukaryota > Metazoa > Chordata > Chondrichthyes > Carcharhiniformes > Carcharhinidae > Prionace > Prionace glauca. Next base: position 483,098 of record CM075725.1, on the reverse strand, counting down.
GACACTGGGACAGTGACATCAGAGCAGTGTGACACCGGGACAGTGACATCAGAGCGTGTGACACCGGGACAGTGACATCAGAGCAGTGTGACACTGGGACAGTGACATCAGAGCAGTGTGACACTGGGACAGTGACATCAGAGCAGTGTGACACCGGGACAGTGACATCAGAGCAGTGTGACACCGGGACAGTGACATCACAGCGTGTGACACCGGGACAGTGACATCAGAGCAGTGTGACACTGGGACAGTGACATCAGAGCAGTGTGACACCGGGACAGTGACATCAGAGCAGTGTGACACTGGGACAGTGACATCAGAGCGTGTGACACCGGGACAGTGATATCACAGCGTGTGACACCGGGACAGTGACATCAGAGCAGTGTGACACCGGGACAGTGACATCAGAGCAGTGTGACACCGGGTCAGTGACATCACAGCGTGTGACACCGGGACAGTGACATCACAGCGTGTGACACCGGGACAGTGACATCACAGCGTGTGACACCGGGAACAGTGACATCACAGCGTGTGACACCGGGACAGTGACATCAGAGCAGTGTGACACCGGGACAGTGACATCAGAGCAGTGTGACACCGGGACAGTGACATCAGAGCAGTGTGACACCGGGACAGTGACATCAGAGCAGTGTGACACCGGGACAGTGACATCAGAGCAGTGTGACACCGGGACAGTGTCATCAGAGCGTGTGACACCGGGACAGTGACATCAGAGCGTGTGACACCGGGACAGTGACATCAGAGCGTGTGAGACCGGGACAGTGACATCAGAGCAGTGTGACACCGGGACAGTGACATCAGAGCAGTGTGACACCGGGACAGTGACATCAGAGCAGTGTGACACCGAGACAGTGACATCAGAGCAGTGTGACACCGGGACAGTGACATCAGAGTAGTGTGACACCGGGACAGTGACATCAGAGCAGTGTGACACCGGGACAGTGACATCAGAGCGTGTGACACCGGGACAGTGACATCAGAGCGTGTGACACTGGGACAGTGACATCAGAGCGTGTGACACCGGGACAGTGACATCAGAGCAGTGTGACACCGGGACAGTGACATCAGAGCAGTGTGACACCGGGACAGTGACATCAGAGCGTGTGACACCGGGACAGTGACATCAGAGCAGTGTGACACCGGGACAGTGACATCACAGCGTGTGACACCGGGACAGTGACATCAGAGCAGTGTGACACCGGGACAGTGACATCAGAGCAGTGTGACACCGGGACAGTGACATCACAGCGTGTGACACTGGGACAGTGACATCAGAGCAGTGTGACACCGGGACAGTGACATCAGAGCGTGTGACACCGGGACAGTGACATCAGAGCAGTGTGACACCGGGACAGTGACATCACAGCGTGTGACACTGGGACAGTGACAACAGAGCAGTGTGACACCGGGACAGTGACATCAGAGCAGTGTGACACCGGGACAGTGACATCAGAGCTGTGTGACACCGGGACAGTGACATCAGAGCAGTGTGACACCGGGACAGTGACATCAGAGCAGTGTGACACCGGGACAGTGACATCAGAGCAGTGTGACACCGGGACAGTGACATCAGAGCAGTGTGACACCGGGACAGTGACATCACAGCGTGTGACACCGGGACAGTGACATCAGAGCAGTGTGACACCGGGACAGTGACATCAGAGCAGTGTGACACCGGGACAGTGACATCACAGCGCGTGACACCGGGACAGTGACATCACAGCGTGTGACACCGGGACAGTGACATCAGAGCAGTGTGACACCGGGACAGTGACATCAGAGCAGTGTGACACCGGGAACAGTGACATCAGAGCAGTGTGACACCGGGAACAGTGTCATCACAGCGTGTGACACTGGGACAGTGACATCAGAGCAGTGTGACACCGGGACAGTGACATCAGAGCAGTGTGACACTGGGACAGTGACATCAGAGCAGTGTGACACCGAGACAGTGACATCAGAGCGTGTGACACCGGGACAGTGACATCAGAGCAGTGTGACACCGGGACAGTGACATCACAGCAGTGTGACACCGAGACAGTGACATCACAGCGTGTGACACTGGGACAGTGACATCAGAGCAGTGTGACACCGGGACAGTGACATCAGAGCAGTGTGACACCGGGAACAGTGACATCAGAGCAGTGTGACACCGGGAACAGTGACATCAGAGCAGTGTGACACTGGGACAGTGACATCAGAGCAGTGTGACACCAGGACACCTCGAGTATTTGGGCATGTAACCAAAAGTTTAATAAAGGAAGCAGAAAGAGAACAAAGAATAGAAACAGGCCCTTCAGCCCTCCGAGCTTGCACCAACCATGCTGTGTGACTGAACTATACCCCCCTTACCTTTCAGGAACCCTATCCCTCCGTTCCCATCCTATTCATGTACTTGTCAAGACACCCCTTAAAAGTCACTACCGTATCCGCTTCCACTATCTCCCCCGGCATCGAGTTCCAGGCACCCACCACTCTCTGTGTTAAAACCTGTCTCGTACACCTCCTTTAAATCTTGCCCCTCACGCCTTAAACCTGTACCCCCTAATAATTGACTCTTCCACCCTGACTGACCAAAGCTTCTGACTACTACAGAAAAAGCTTCTGTTTCACTGTGCAAAAAAGGTTCTTCTACACATCCATTCCCTCCCCAGAATCTCCACCCAAAACCTTAATCATTACCATCAGCTAATGGGAACAGCTTTGCGTTGTCCACCTGATCTAAATCTGTCATCATCATGTCCACCTCGATCAAGTCTCCCCTCAGTCTCTGCTGCTCCGAGAACAACCCCAGCTTCTCTAACCTAACCTTGTCATTAAATCCCCTCATTCCTGTACTCAAATTTCCTCTGCACCTTCTGAGGGACCCTCACGTCTTTCCTAATATGTGTGGCCAGAACTGGATACAAGACTCTACTTGTGGCCTAATGAGAGCTTAATAAAGGCTTTTGCACCTAATGCCTCTGTTTATAAATCTCAGATCGTCGGAACATTGGAACTAAGAGCAGAAATTGGCAAATTCAGCCCTTTGAGCCTGCCCTGCTGTCAATCAGATCATGGCTGATCTCTCCCTGCTCTCAAATCCACCTCCCCACCTGTTCCCCTTATCCCTTTTTTATCAGAAATATATCTGTCTCTCTCCTGGAACCAGTGATTCAGACTTCACCGCGCTATGGAGCAGTGAGTTCCACAAATTCAGCACCCTCTCTGAGAAGTGGTTCCTCTTCATCTCGGTTTTAAATCTATTGCCTCTCGACCGATCACTGTGACCTCTTGTCCTGAACTGCCCCACATGGGGGAAACGCTTGGTCTATACTTACTTTATCAATCCCTTTTAAAATTTTATATACCTCGATCAGATCCCCTCATCCCTCTAAACACCAGCGAGAAAAACCCAAACTGTTTAATCTCTCCTCCTATGTCAACCCCTTCATCCCCAGAATCAATCTGGTGAAGCTCCTCTGAACTGCCTCCAATGCCCCACACCCTTCCTCAAATAAAGAGACCCAAACTGGACACAATGCTCCTAATGTGGTCTCACCATCACCCTGTACAATCGCAACAAAACACATCTACTTTTATACTCCAGTTCCTCTGCAATAAATACCAACATCCCATTGGCCTTTTTATTACATGCTACACTTACATACCCACTTTCTGCGATTCATTAAATTCCATCTGCCAAATTTTGGCTCATTCTCCTGGCCTATCAAGATCCATCTGTAAACTCTTTATATCCTCTTCACTGCCTGCTTTCCCTCTATTTTGGTATTATAGAACATAGAACACTACAGCACAAACAGGCCCTTTGGCCCACTAGTGGCACCGATCACTTCTACACCTACTAAGCCATAGAACTATCTATAACCCCCAATCCCATTAGATCCCATATGCTCATCCAGAAGTCTTTTAAAAGACCCCAGCGAGTTCGCCTCCACCACCACCGATGGCAGCTGATTCCATTCACTCACCACCCTCTGAGTGAAAAGCTTACCCCTAACATCTCCTCTGTACTTGCTTCCCAGCACCTTAAATCTGTGTCTTCTCGTAGCGACTATTTCAGCCCTGGGAAATAGCCTCTGATAATCCACCCTATCTATTCCTCTCAACATCTTATAAATCTCTATCAGGTCGCCTCTCAACCTTCGTCTCTCCAAGGAGAAGAGTCCCAGCTCCCTCAACCTATCCTCATAAGGCATGCCTCCCAATCCAGGCAACATCCTTGTAAATCTCCTCTGCACCCTCTCAATAGCTTCCATATCCTTCCTGTAGTGAGGCGACCAGAACTGCATACAGTACTCCAAGTGGGGTCTGACAAGGGTCCTATAAAGTTGCAGCAATACCTCCTGACTCCTAAACTCAATCCCTCGATTAATGAAGGCCAGTACACCATACGCCTTCTTGACCACATCCTCCATCTGCGAGGCCGATTTAAGAGTCCTATGGACCCGGACCCCAAGATCCCTCTGCTTTTCAACACAGCTAAGACTCCTACCCTTGATATTGTATTCCTTCATCCCATTGGTCTTGCCAAAATGGACGACTACACATTTATCTGCGTTGAAGTCCATCAGCCACTTCTCCGCCCAGTCTTGCATCCTATCTATGTCCCGCTGCAACTCCTGACATCCCTCCAGAGCATCCACAACACCACCAACCTTCGTATTGTCGGCGAACTTACTAACCCATCCCTCCACTTCCTCATCCAGGTCATTTATGAAAATGTCAAACATCAAGGGTCCTAGAACAGATCCCTGGGGCACTCCACTGACCTCCATGCAGAAAAAGACCCATCCACAACCACTCTCTGCCTTCTGCAGGCAAGCCAGTTCTGGATCCACAAGGCCAAAGCCCCCTGGATCCCATGTGCACATTTTGTAACGTTACACTCTGTCCCTGTTTACAGATCATTTATATAGATTGTAAAGAGTTGAGTTCCGAGGGCTGATCCCTGCGGTACCCCTCCCCCCGACCCCCTGCTAGTTATATTTCTCCAGCCAGAGAAGGGCCCATTTATCCTGAGCCTCTGCTTTCTTTCAGTTAGCCAATCCTCAATCCAATACAGCACTCTATTCCCCAGTTCCCTGCAATCTCACCTTCTGGATCAATCTTTTATGTGGCACCCTGTCAAGCATCTCCTGGAAGTTTAGATATACCACATGCACAGGTTCCCCACTATCCACCTTGCTTCTTCAAAGAACTCCATCAAGTTTGTCAAGCATGACATTCCCTTCATAAAACCACACTGACAATACTGGGTCGAGCTTTATCTTTCCAAATGCTCATTCATCTTCTCCTTAATGACTGATTCCAGAAACTTCCCTGCCACAGAGGTCAAGCTAACCGGCCTATAGTTTCCTCTTTTTTGCCTCTCTCCCTTTTGAATGGGGGTGTCACATTAGCGTGTTTCCAATCCACAGGGACCTTACCAGAATCCAAAAAATTCTGAACTATCACAACCAATGTATCCACTATCTCTGCTGTCACCTCCTTTAATATCCTCGGATGCAGGCTATTCCCTTCCTCTTTAGACACTTACAGACGCTTTTAATATTTGTGTTCATGTTTTCTGCTAGTTTCCTTTTGTACATCATCTTAGCTCTTTTAATTCTAATTTCATTTTAATTAATTTGTCGGCTTCAACACACCCTTCCCTGATGAGCTCAATGTATTTTCAGCAAGAGGTCAGCGAGAGCGGGCCCTCCACCCTGGATGAATCTGTATCTGGGGGTCACCACTGCAGATGTCAGAGCAGCTTTCTTGAAGATCGACCCATGGAAAGTGATGGGCCCAGATGAGCACTCAGATCCTGCACGGATTAGCTGGCGGGGGTATTCACAACATCTTCAATCTCTCTTTACAACAATCTGAGGTCCCTATCTGCTTCAAGAAGATGACCATCCCGGTACCTCAGAAAAACCAAGCAGTGTGTCTTAATGACCATTGGCCAGTGGCTCTGACATCCATCATTATGAAGTACTTCGAAAGGTTAGCCCTGGCACAAATCAATTCCAGCCTCCTGGACTACCTGGATCCACTACAGTTTGTCTACCACAGCAACAGGTCCACAGCAGACACCATCTCCCTGATACTGCACTCAACCCTGGAACACCTAGATAACACTTCTATTTATTGACTACAGCTCAGCCTTTAACACCATTATTCAGACGAAACTCATCACCAAGCTCTGTGGCCTAGGCCTCGGCTCCTCCCTCTGTGACTGGATCCTGAACTTCCGAACTCACAGACCACAATCAGTAAGGATCGGCAACACCACCTCCTCCACAATCAACACCGGTGCCCCACAAGGCTGTGTTCTCAGCCCCCTACTATACTCCTTATACACCTGGGACTGTGCGGCTAAATTCCCCTCCAATTTGATTTTCAAGTTTGCTGATGACACCACCATAGTGGGTTGGATCTCAGACAGAGTACAGGAATGAGATAGAGAATCTGGTGAACTGGTGCGGCAGCAATAATCTCTCCCTCTATGTCAACAAAACAAAGGAGATTGTCATCGACTTCAGGATGCATAAAGGAGAACAAGTCCCTGTCTACATCACCAGGCAGTAGAAAGGGTCAAGAACTTCAAGTTTTTAGGTGTTCAGATCACCAACAATCTGTCCTGATCCTCCCACGCTGACACTATAGTTAAGAAATCCCATCAACACCTCTACTTTCTCAGAAGACTCCGGAAATTTGGCATGTCAGCTACAACTCTACTTTTATAGATGCCCCATAGAAAGCATTCTTTCTGGAATTATCACAGCGTGGTCTGGGCTCCTGCTCTGCCCAAGACCACAAGAAATTACAAAAGCCCAATCCATCACACAAACCAGCCTCCCATCCATTGACTCTGTCTACACTTCCCGCTGCCTCAGCAAAGCAGCCAGCATAATTAAGGACCCCACACACCCCGGACATTCTCTCTTCCACCATTTTCCTTCGGGAAAAAGATACAAAAGACTGAGGTCACATACCAGACGACTCAAGAACAGCTTCTTCCCGCTGCCATCATACTTTTGAATGGACTTACCTTGCATTAAGTTGATCTTTCTCTATATCTTAGCTATGACTGTAACACTACATTCTACATTCTTCTGTTTTCTTCTCTATGATTGGTATGCTTTGTCTGTATAGCGTGCAAGAAACAATCATTTTCACAGTATGTTAATACATGTGACAAATATAAATCAAATCAAATCAAAATCTATTTCCAGCCTTCGGCTGAACTTTAAAGTTTTCCCAATCCTCCAGCTTGTCACCAGCTTCTGCAGTTTGGTATTCCCGAGTTTTTGCCTTTGTATCCTCTTTGACTTCCTTGTCTAAAACATTTTTCATCCTTCTACAATTCCTCTTCCTCTCAGGAATTTCTTTAATTGAGAGGTATTCAACATCTCCCTGAACATTGTGGTGACGTTAGTGTTTCTAACATTATTAATAAATTGTAAAATGTAAAGAGTTGTAAAATTGCATGGTCTGTTAGAAAGAGTTTTTTTGTAGAGTTTTATAACAAAGGGAAATTGCAGGTGCATATAGAGTACACAGACTGAAACACAGGGCCCGATTTTACCATCAAGTTGCATCTATTTCCAGGCGTGAAAACTTGGTAAAGTTGGGCATGAGGTGAGTAGCACAATCTGCTCCTGCCTCCACGCCAATTCCCTGTTTACCAAGGCCTGAAAATAGCTGCGATCAGTCTGAGTTGCAGACCAATGCATTTTCATGCATTTAAATTGACTTAATGGACTGCATGTCCTACCTTACCAGCACTTCCCCTTTTACCACCACCATTGCCCATCCAGAATCAGCGTGAAACAGACAGGCTCCACAAAAGTCTGATTCCCGTGCTCCACTTAGTGAGGAGGTAGGTGCTGAGCACCCGACGGCTCTTTGCATGAGATCAGTGGTGGGGGGGGAGGTGGGAAGTAGGTCCTTGAGATCAGTGGAGGGGAAAGGATTGGGAGGGAGGGGAGGAGAGGTTTGCTGCCACTCTGCCTGAGGTCAATGAGGGGGAGGAGAGGTTTGCTGCCACTCTGCCTGAGGTCAATGAGGGGGAGGAGAGGTTTGCTGCCACTCTGCCTGAGGTCAGTGAAGGGGAAAAGATGGGAAGGGGGATCTGCTGCCACTCTGCCTGAGATCTGTAAGGGGGGGGGGTGAGAGGTTCACTGCCACTCTGCCTGAGGTCAATGAGGGGGAGGGGGGGTTCGCTGCCACTCTGCCCGAGGTCAATGAGGGGGAGGGGGGGTTTGCTGCCACTCTGCCTGAGGTCAATGAGGGGGAGGGGGGGTTCGCTGCCACTCTGCCTGAGGTCAATGAGGGGGAGGGGGGGTTTGCTGCCACTCTGCCTGAGGTCAGTGAGGGGGGGGAAGGGGGGCTTTGCTGCCATTCTGCCTGAAGTCAGTGAGGGGGGGGGGGTGTTTGTTCGCTGCCATTCTGCCTGACTAGTGGAGTGCCCCAGGGGTCGGTGCTGGGGCCTCAGCTTTTTACCATTTATATAGATGATCTGGAGGAGGGAACCAAGTGTAGGGTGTCGAAATTTGCGGATGACACCAAGATTGGGGGAACGGCAAAGTGTGCGGAGGGTGTGGAGAGTCTGCAGAAGGATCTAGATAGGCTGGGCGAATGGGCCAGGAAATGGCAAATGGAATTTAATGTTGGCAAATGTGAGGTGGTCCACTTTGGTAGGAAGAATGGTAGGAAGGACTATTACTTACGTGGCGAAAAACTGTAGCAGGCGACGGTGCAGAGGGACCTCGGGGTCCTTGTGCATGAGTCGCAAAAACCCAGCTTGCAGATGCAGCAGGTGGTCAGGAAGGCGAAGGGGATTGAATATAAAAGTAGGAAGGTCTTGCTGCAGCTGTATAGGACATTGGTGAGGCCGCAGCTGGAGTACTGTGTGCAGTTTTGGGCGCCGCACCTGCGCAAAGATATTTTGGCCTTGGAGGGAGTGCAGAGGAGGTTTACTAGGCTGATACCGGAGTTGAGGGGGTTGAGCTATGAGGAGAGGCTGAATGAACTAGGCTTGTACTCGTTAGAGTTTAGAAGAATGAGGGGAGATCTCATTGAGACGTATAAGATGATGAATGGGATGGATAGGATAGAGGTGGAGAGACTCTTCCCGCTCAAAAAAGACAGTAGGACTAGGGGGCACAGCCTAAAGATAAAGGGGGGGGCGTTTTAGAACGGAGTTGAGGAGGAACTTCTTCACTCAAAGGGTGGTGAATCTCTGGAATTCTCTACCCGTTGAAGTGGTGGAGGCTGCCTCGCTAAATATTTTCAAGAAGCGGGTTGATGGGTTTTTGATAAGAGAGGGAATTAAGGGTTATGGGGAGAGGGCGGGAATGTGGAACTGAGCCACGACAGATCAGCCATGATCTTATTGAATGGCGGGGCAGGCTCGAAGGGCCAGATGGCCTACTCCTGCTCCTATTTCTTATGTTCTTAAGTCAGTGGCCACTCTGTCTGAAATCAGTGAGGGAGAAAAGGGTGGAGGGGGCTCTGCTGCCACTCTGTCTTAAATCAGTGAGGGGGGAAGGTGGTAGAAAGGACCCTCGATGGGTCTGGGTGGAGGAGGGGGTGGGGGATAAGTGGGTCAATAACGTTGTCGGGGTTGGGGGAGGCATTATCCAGCCCAGGAGCAATGTGGCAGGGAAGCTGCACTCTATCATTTTTCTTTCTGCACACGCACAGTTGTTGGCACCGATCAGAGTTGTAGGGTTTCAGGCACATTAAGCCCCGCCCACAGGCTTCTGCAGCGCGATTTGGAATCGCTAATAGTTTTTCAGGCAGAGTGCGTATAGGAGCAGGTCTAAAAGTCAGATCTGAAACACTCAGTTTCAAGTCCACCCAGCGCTTAGAATCAAAATGGTAAAATAGGGTGCAATGTATTGAGTTGCTAAGACAAGCTTAGAACATAAGAACATAAGAAATAGGAGCAGGAGTAGGCCATCTGGCCCTTCGAGCCTGCCCCGCCATTCAATAAGATCATGGCTGATCTGTAGTGGATCAGTTCCACTTTCCCGCTCTCTCCCCATAACCCTTAATTCCCCTGTCTACCAAAAACCTATCTACCCGTGTCTTAAATATATTTAGCGAGGCAGCCTCCACCACTTCAACGGGCAGAGAATTCCAGAGATTCACCACCCTTTGAGTGAAGAAGTTCCTCCTCAACTCTATTCTAAACCGCCCCCCCCTTTATCTTGAAGCTGTGCGCCCTAGTCCTACTGTCCTTTCTGAGCCGGAAGAGTCTCTCCAACCCTATCCATCCCCTTCATTATCTTATACGTCTCTATAAGATCCTCCCTCATCCTTCTAAACTCCAGCAAGTACAGACCCAGTCTATTTAGCCTCTCTTCATAGTCCAACCCGCTCATCTCCAGTATCGGCCTAGTGAACCTCCTCTGCACTCCCTCCAAGGCCAAAATATCCTTCCGCAAGTGCGGCGACCAAAACTGCACACAGTACTCTAGCTGCAGCCTCACCAGTGCCCTGTACAGTTGCAGCAAGACCTCCCTAATTTTATATTCTATCCTCCTCGCTATAAAGGCCAGCATCCCATTCGCCTTCCTGATCACCTGCTGCACCTGCAGACTGGGTTTTTGCAACTCATGGACAAGGACCCCCAGGTCCCTCTGCACTGTAGCATGCTGCAGCTTTTTGCCCTTTAAATAGTAATCCCTCCTACCAAAGTGGATAGATAACCTCACACTTGCTTGAAATTTGCCCAATCAGTTTACTGTCATTGTTCCTCAACTGTCCTGCCCTCAATTATTTGTGCCCAGTTTAACTCTTTCCTCAGGCCTGTACCATTACCTCTGTCAAATGCTAAAACTCTAGTCTGGAGCTCTGTCTTCTCTCGCTCGATCTGAATCTGAAACTCTGGTATGCTGTGATCACTCTTTCCAAAAGCATCTTTAACAACAAGACCATTTATCAATCCTTCATCGTTACATAATACTGAATCTAAAATAGCTGCTCCCTGGCTAGTTCCGTCACACGCTGCTCTAAGAAACAGTCTCTCATAAACTCTGAAATCTCCCTCATGGCTGCCTTTGCCAATGTGATTGATCCAGTCAATATACATATTAGAATCACACATCATTACAGCCGTGCCCTTCTCACAAGCCCTTGTTATTCCTTGGTTTGTACTGTGGGACCCACTCTAGTTATATTGCTCTGGGGCCATAAATTACTCCAACCAAGATGTTATTTGCCTTGTTTTTTATTTCTATGTTGAATCAGATCGATTCAACATAGAATCATAGAAAAACTACAACACAAACAGGCCCTTTGGCCACAAGTTGTGCCTGCTAGGCTTACCTATAACCCTCAATCCTATTAAGTCCCATCTACTCATCCAGAAGTCTCTTAAAAGTTAAAAGACTCTAATGAATTTGCCTCCACCACCACCGACGGCAGCCGATTCCACTCACCCACCACCCTCTGAGTGAAAAACTTACCCGACATTTCCTCTGTATCTACTTCCCAGCACCTTAAACCTGTGTCCTCTCGTAGCAACCATTTCAGCCCTGGGGAAAAGCCTCTGAGAATCCACTCAATCAATACCTCTCATCATCTTATACACCTCTATCAGGTCACCTCTCATCCTTTGTCTCTCCAAGGAGAAAAGTTTAACCTATCCTCAACCTATCCCTTAACCTATCCTCATATGGCATGCCTCCCAATCCAGATAACATCCAACAAACATGTTGGTCCTTAGTGTCAATGTCATTTCTTAGTACAGCCTTGATGTCATCTTTAACCAATAAAGAAAAGTCACCTCCTAGAATCATAGATGTTCTCATACATCAGTCACTGAAAGTAAGTGTGCAGGGACAGCTAGGCTGTAAAGAAGGCAAATGATATGTTGGCCTTCATAGCAAGAGGATTTGAGTATAGGGCTGGCATGTGATTTCAAGAAGAAATTAGATATAGCTCTTGGGGCTAAAGAGATCAAAGGTTGGGGGGGGGGTGGGAAGGGGGAGCAGGATATTGAATATAATGATCAGCCATGATCAAAATTCAAGCCATCAATGTGACAATAAAGCAGTTCTCATAGCACTAGTGACCCTTGGGGGAACAAATGTCTACAAACCCATTACAAAATATTTTAACTAAGCTGACACTGACCCTTCTATTCCATGAACTCAATATTTCTTCTGGTTTGTATATTCACACACATTTAGCCTTTGGGGAACTGTGGGGAGGATTAGCAGATGACTACCAATCTGTTAAACTGCATCATGAAATCTCCTTCCATGGTCAACAGTCCTGAGTAGGATTTGAACTCAGCTTCAAGCTGAGGAGAAGGGTACCCAGTAAATCAAAAGACCTGTTGGCTCCTAGCAAGACTCAAAGTGAACTTATCAGCACACACACTCTTCTGCCTTTACTGCAGTCAGTTTGTATCACTTACTTTAGTTTAGGCTTTGGTGTGCTAAGAACGCTGTCATTATCTTCCATTTCTGGGCCACTGTCACTGGGATTGTAAACTTCCAGGCTCTCATAAAGCAGGTCAAGATCCTCTTCCGCTTCCTGGGTCTGGTCCACAGGATCAGAGTCCAGCACCTTACACATAAAATAAATCAGCACAATTTAACAATGGGAAAGACTGCAAACAGACTACAATCAGAAACTGTCCTTTGGGTGAGTAATGTTCCACACTGGTGCCCCGATGTGTCAGCCGTGGTTCAATCAGTAACACACCTGACTCTGAGTTACCAGGTTGCAGGTTCAAGTCTCACTCCAGAGACTTCAAAATCCAAAGAGCTACTTCAGTGTGAGACTGATTTGGGACATAGTGAGGCCCCTAAAAGGTGTTCTATCAATAAAAGGCTTTCATCTTTCTTCCTACACAAGAGCTCAGTGCTGATGAGAGATATATTTCCAGTTAGTCAGTCGCAGGAGCCATCAGTAATCCAGTTTTGTAGTGAATGTTCCTTAATGGCAAAGCAGAACCAGAGCACAGATCTTGTGGTTCCTATTTTACCTACTGTCCCATTCATACTTGGAGAGTGGCAAATGTTGTGCCTTTGTTTAAAAAGTTTGGGAACTACAGGCCAGTGAGCCTCCCATCTGTGGTGGGTAAATTGTTGAAGGTATTTTGAGAGACAGGATCTACAGACATTTAGAAACGCAAGGATTGATTAGGGACAGTCAGCATGGCTTTGTGAGTGGAAAATCACATCTCACAAATTTGATTGAGTTTTTTGACGGGGTAACCAAGAAGGTAGATGAGGGCAGTGCAGTTGATGTTGTCTACATGGACTTTAGCAAGGCCTTTGACAAGGTACCGCATGGTAGGTTGTTGCATAAGGTTAAATCTCACGGGATCCAGGGCGAGGAATCTAAATGGATACAAAGTTGGCTTCTTGACAGAAGCCAGAGAGTGTTGTAGAGAATTGTTTTTTCAAACTGGAGGCCTGTGACCAGTGGTGTGCCTCAGAGATCAGTGCTGGGCCCACTGTTATTTGTCATTTATATTAATGATTTGGATGAGAATAGAGGGGGTATAGTTAGTAAGTTACCAGTGGATTGGAAGGATTACCGCTAAGCAGGTCAATAAGCAGGATGAAAGTGACTAGTACAATTATTAGAGAGATATAGAAGAGAGAGTTCTTTATCCGGAGGGTGCTGAGAATCTGGAGCTCACTGCTTGAGAGTGAGGCAGAAACATGGCACACATTTAAAAACATTTGAATGTGTGCTTAAAATGTTGGAACCTACAATGCTGTAGACCGGGAGCTGGAAAGGTAAATTCGATAGCTCTTTTTGGGCTGGCACCGACATGATGGGGAAAATGGTCTCCATGTTGCAAATTTCAATGTAATCATATTTAACAATTAGACAAGGTTATCTTTGTAAATGCCCTTCATAATTTCAGAAACTTCACCTCAAAGTCACCTTTATTTTCAAAGGGAACAAACCTTTTCCTCAGAACGTGAACTCCTGACATCCAGAATCACTGATAGCTGTAGAATCCTCCAGCACAAAGAGGCCATTCAGTCTACTATTTCTGGGTTAGCAGAGGGATAGAGAGTGGATGTTTAAACTCTCAATAAGAATGCTCTTTAAAGGATTTGAGAAGAGAGAAATCATGAGGTCTCCCATGTGAAATGTATCTTTGCAGTTGGGAAACTGAGATGCAGAATGGTTTTGCAGGGTTAATCGCAGGCTCAAGAGAGAGAAATCCAAAGTGAGTGCTTTGACACTAATTCTGCTCACTCCAATGTTTTGTGCTTACTCAATGTGTGTAAAGGAAGAAGTTAATCCAATGATACGTACCTCATCGGTCACTTTGAATCTCTTCAGCAAGGCAACAAATTTCTGCTTAAAGTTTGGTTGCTAAATGAGGAGAAGAGAAGAGGAAAGGCTGTGAACTGAGGCTGTGATCATACATCATTGCAAATAGGATACAGTTGGCTGCAGACACAGTGGGTCATAGTGCTTTAAGGTTGTGGCACCACAGAATGACAGGACAGAGGGACAATCTCCCTCTTCTACCTTCAGCCTGGCTCTGTGGGGAGATGTCTCTCCACCACATGGAAGAGTGGAGACAGAATAATCCCCAGGTCACATCCCATATGCTCTCTCAGGCCAGGGTACACAGGTCAAAGGATGTCAACGGCAGAGCCACTCTGTCCACTTATAATAGTCATAAATGTTTACAGTATGGAAACAGGCCCTTCGGCCCAACTTGTCCATGCCACCCTTTTTTTTAAACCCATAAGCTAATCCCAACTGCCGGATTTGGCCCATATCCCTCTATACCCATCTTACCCATGTAACTGTCTAAATACTTTTTAAAGGACAAAATTGTACCCGCCTCTACTACTACCTCTCTACTACTACTACCGGGTGTTAGCGATGGAAAGGTGGTAGGACTGGAGGGTCTTAATGACATTACTGTTTCTAGAGAGGCGGTGCTCGACAGACTGGAGGGACTGATTGTGGACAAGTCCCCAGGACCGGATGGAATGAATCCAAGGGTTCTGAAAGAAATGGTGGAGGTTATAGTGGATGCCTTGGTGGTTATTTTCCAGACGTCGCTGGATTCCGGGGAAGTGCCGGATGATTGGAAAACGGCTAATGTTACGCCGTTGTTTAAGAAGGGTGCCAGGCAAAAGGCGGGGAATTATAGGCCGGTTAGTTTAACGTCTGTGGTAGGTAAAATGTTAGAATCTGTCATTAAGGAGGAAATTGCGAGGCATCTTGAAGGGAAACCGCAACACGGTTTCATTAAAGGGAAGTCGTGTCTGACAAATTTACTGGAGTTCTGTGAGGATGTGTCTAGGGCGGTGGATAGAGGAACATAGAACATAGAACATTACAGCGCAGAACAGGCCCTTCGGCCCACGATGTTGCGCCGACCAGTTACAAAACAATGACCCACTAGCCTAAACCAATCCCTTTTCATCCATAAACCTATCCACAGATCTTTTAAACGCCCCCAAACTAGGTGCATTTACAACTGCAGCTGGCAGGGCATTCCAGTCCCTCACCACCCTCTGGGTAAAGAACCTACCCCTGACATCTGTCCTATAACTACCCCCCCTTAATTTAAAATCGTGCCCCCTCGTGCTAGCTTTCTCCATCCTAGGAAAAAGGCTATCACTATCTACCCTGTCTAAACCTCTAATCATCTTATATGTTTCAATGAGATCCCCTCTTAGCCGCCTTCTTTCCAGCGAAAACAACCCCAAATCTCTCAATCTCTCCTCATAGGATCTCCCCTCCATACCAGGCAACATCCTGGTAAACCTCCTCTGCACCCTCTCCAAAGCCTCTACATCCTTCCTGTAATGTGGGGACCAGAACTGCACACAAAACTCCAAGTGCAGCCGCACCAGAGATGTGTACAGTTGCATCATGACGCTGCGACTCCTAAATTCAATCCCCCTACCAATAAACGCCAAAACTCCGTATGCCTTCTTAACAACCTTATCTACTTGATTCCCAACTTTCAGGGATCTATGTACACATACACCTAGATCCCTCTGCTCCTCCACACTATTCAAAGTCCTCCCGTTAGCACTATACTCAACACATCTGTTATTCCTACCGAAATGAATTACCTCACACTTCTCCACATTAAACTCCATCCGCCACCTCTCAGCCCAGCTCTGCAACCTTTCTAAGTCATCCTGCAAACTATGACACCCTTCCTCACAATCTACCACACCTCCGACTTTGGTGTCATCAGCAAACTTACTAATCCACCCAACTATACCCTCATCCAGATCATTAATAAAAATTACAAACAGCAGTGGCCCCAAAACAGATCCCTGAGGCACACTACTTGTAACCGAACTCCATGACGAATATTTCCCATCAACCACCACTCTCTGTCTCCTATCTGCTAGCCAATTCCTGATCCAATTACCTAGATCACCCCCAATCCCATACATCTGCATTTTCTGCAGAAGCCCACCATGGTGAACCTTATCAAACGCCTTGCTAAAATCCATATACACCACATCAACTGCCTTACCCCTATCCACCTCTTTGGTCACTTTCTCAAAGAACTCGATAAGGTTAGTAAGGCATGACCTACCCGCTACAAAACCATGCTGACTGTCTCTAATCAACTCATTACTTTCCAAATAACTATAAATCCTGTCTCTAATAATCCTTTCCAAAACCTTACCCACCACAGAAGTAAGACTCACCGGTCTATAATTCCCAGGGAAGTCCCTTCTCCCCTTCTTAAACAATGGGACAACATTTGCTGTCCTCCAATCTTCTGGTACTATACCAGAGACTAACGCCGACCTGAAGATCAGAGCCAGAGGCTCCGCAATCACCCCTCTTGCCTCCCAAAGAATCCTAGGGTAAATCCCATCTGGACCAGGGGACTTATCTATTTTCAATCCCTCTAAAATATCCAGCACATCCCCCGTATCAACTGCAATACTATCTATTTCACACCCCTGCACCCCAGTGTCCTCCTCAGCTACATTCCTGTCCCCTTGCGCGAGGAGAGCCGGTGGATGTGGTCTTTCTGGATTTTCAGAAGGCGTTTGACAAAGTACCTCACAAGAGGTTATTGCAGAAGGTCGAGGGACATGGAGTTGGGGGTAGGGTCAAATAGGAGGCAGAGAGTGGGGGTCAACGGGTGCTATTCGGATTGGCGGATGGTGACTAGTGGAGTGCCTCAGGGGTCGGTGCTGGGGCCTCAGCTTTTTACCATTTATATAGATGATCTGGAGGAGGGAACCGAGTGTAGGGTGTTGAAATTTGCTGATGACACCAAGATTGGGGAACGGCAAATTGTGCGGAGGGTGTGGAGAGTCTGCAGAAGGATCTAGATAGGCTGGGCGAATGAGTCAGGAAATGGCAAATGAAATTTAATGTTGGCAAGTGTGAGGTGGTCCACTTTGGTAGGAAGAATGGTAGGAAGGACTATTACTTACGGGGCGAAAAACTGCTGCAGGCGACGGTGCAAAGGGACCTCGGGGTCCTTGTGCATGAGTCGCAAAAACCCAGCTTGCAGGTGCAGCAGGTGGTCAGGAAGGCAAATGGGATGCTGGCCTTCATAGCGAGGGGGATTAAATATAAAAGTAGGGAGGTCTTGCTGCAGCTGTATAGGGCATTGGTGAGGCCGCAGCTGGAGTACTGTGTGCAGTTTTGGGCGCAGCACCTGCGCAAAGATATTTTGGCCTTGGAGGGAGTGCAGAGGAGGTTTACTCGGCTGATACCGGAGTTGAGGGGGTTGAGCTATGAGGAGAGGCTGAATAAACTGGGCTTGTACTCGTTAGAGTTTAGAAGAATGAGGGGAGATCTCATTGAGAAGTATAAGATGATGAATGGGATGGATAGGATAGAGGTGGAGAGACTCTTCCCGCTCAAAAAAGACAGTAGGACTAGGGGGCACAGCCTCAAGATAAAAGGGGGGCGGTTTAGAACGGAGTTGAGGAGGAACTTCTTCACTCAAAGGGTGGTGAATCTCTGGAATTCTCTACTCGTTGAAGTGGTGGAGGCTGCCTCGCTAAATATTTTTAAGACGCGGGTTGATGGGTTTTTGATAAGAGAGGGGATTAAGGGTTATGGGGAGAAAGCGGGAAAGTGGAACTGAGCAGCGACAAATCAGCCATGATCTTATTGAATGGCGGGGCAGGCTCGAAGGGCTCGATGGCCTACTCCTGCTCCTATTTCTTCTGTTTTTATGTACCTCTAGCAGCTTGTTCCAGACACTCACCACCTTCTGTGTGAAAAAATTGCCTGTCTGGACACCTTTATATCTCTCCCCTCTCACCTTGAACCTAAGCCCTCTAGTTTTACACTCCTCTACCTTTGGGAAAAAATGTTGACCATCCACCTCATCTGTGCCCCTCATAACTTTATAGACTCTATAAAATCACTACTAACATAGAACATAGAACATTACAGCGCAGAACAGGCCCTTCGGCCCACGATGTTGCGCCGACCAGTTACAAAAACAATGACCCACTAGCCTAAACCAATCCCTTTTCATCCATAAACCTGTCCACAGATCTCTTAAACGCCCCCAAACTAGGCGCATTTACAACTGCAGCAGGCAGGGCATTCCAGTCCCTCACCACCCTCTGGGTAAAGAACCTACCCCTGACATCAGTCCTATAACTACCCCCCCTTAATTTAAAGTCGTGCCCCCTCGTGCTAGCTTTCTCCATCCTAGGAAAAAGGCTATCACTATCTACCCTGTCTAAACCTCTAATCATCTTATATGTTTCAATGAGATCCCCTCTTAGCCGCCTTCTTTCCAGCGAAAACAACCCCAACAATTTGCCTTTCCCCCAATCTTGGTGTCATCAGCAAATTTCGACACCCTGCACTCGGTTCCCTCCTCCAGATCATCTATATAAATGGTAAATAGCTGAGGCCCCAGCACCGACCCCTGGGGCACCCCACTAGTCACCAACCGCCAATCCGAATAGCATCCATTGACCCCCACTCTCTGCCTCCTATTTGACAACCAATCCTCTATCCACGCTAACACCCTACCCCCAACTCCATGTCCCCTGACCTTCTGCAATAACCTCTTGTGAGGTACCTTGTCAAACGCCTTCTGAAAATCCAGAAAGACCACATCCACCGGCTCTCCTCCATCCACTGCCCTAGACACATCCTCATAGAACTCCAGTAAATTTGTCAGACACGACTTCCCTTTAATGAAACCGTGTTGCGTCCGCCCTATCAAGCAATTCCCCTCAAGATGCCTCGCTATTTCCTCAAAAAAGACAGTAGGACTAGGGGGCACAGCCTCAAGATAAAGGGGGGGGGGCGGTTTAGAACAGAGTTGAGGAGGAACTTCTTCACTCAAAGGGTGGTGAATCTCTGGAATTCTCTGCCCGTTGAAGTGGTGGAGGCTGCCTCGCTAAATATTTTTAAGAAACGGGTTGATGGGTTTTTGATAAGAGAAGGGATTAAGGGTTATGGGGAGAGGGCGGGAAGGTGGAGCTGAGTCACGACAGATCAGCCATGATCTTATTGAATGGCGGGGCAGGCTCGAAGGGCCAGATGGCCTACTCCTGCTCCTATTTCTTATGTTCTTATGTTCTTATGTTCAAATCTCTCAGTCTCTCCTCATAGGATCTCCCCTCCATACCAGGCAACATCCTGGTAAACCTCCTCTGCACCCTCTCCAAAGCCTCCACATCCTTCCTGTAATGTGGGGACCAGAATTGCACACAGTACTCCAAGTGCGGCCGCACCAGAGTTGTGTACAGTTGCACTAAGTCTCACGCTCCAGGGAAAAAAGTCCCAGTCTATTCAGCCTCTCCTTGTAACTCAAACCACCAAGTCCCAGTAGCATCCTAGTAAATCTTTTCTGCACTCTTTCTAGTTTAATAATATCCTTTCTATAATAGAGTGACCAGAATTGTACACAGTATTCCAAGTGTGGCCTTACCAATGTGTTGTACAACTTCAACAAGACGTCCCAACTCCTGTATTCAATGTTCTGACCAATGAAACCAAGCATACCGAATGCCTTCTTCGCCACTCTGTCCACCTGTGACTCCACTTTCAAGGAGCTATGAACATTTACCCCTAGGTCTCTTTGTTCTGTAACTCTCTCCAATGCCCTACATTAACTGAATAAATCCTGCCCTGGTTCAATCTACCAAAATGCATCATCTCGCATTTGTCTAAATTAAATTTCATCTGTCATTCATCAGCCCACTGGCCCAATTGATCAAGATCCCGTTGCAATCCTAGATAATCTATGACAAAAGTCTTGGTGTCATCTGCAAACTTACTAACCATGCCTCCTATATTCTCATCCAAATCATTAACCTAAGTAACAAATAACAGGGGACCTAGCACCAATCCCTGAGGCACACCCCTGGTCACAGGCCTCCAACCCGCTACAGCCACCAGGCTTCTGTTGTCAAGCCAATTTTGTATCCATTTGCCTACCTCACCCTGGATCCCATGAGTTTTAACCTTATGCAACAACCTTCCATGTGGCACCTTGTCAAAGGCTTTGCTAAAGTCCACATAGACAACATCAACTGCACTGTCCTGATTTACCTTCTTTGTTACCCCTTCAAAAACTCAAATTCACAAGACATGATTTTCCATTCACAAAGCTATGCTGACTGTCCCTAATCAGTCCTTGCATCTCTAAATGCCTACAGATCTCAGAATACCTTGTAAAAATTTACCTACTTTAGACGTGAGGCTCACTGGCCTGTAGTTCCCAGATTTTCCCTGCAGCCCTTTTTAAACAAAGGCACAACATTTGCCACCCTCCAGTCTTCAGGCTGCTCACCCATGACTATCGATGATTCAAATATCTCTGCTAGTGGACATGCAATTTCCTCCCTAGCCTCCCACAATGTCCTGGGATACACTTCATCAGATCCTGGGATTTATCTACCTTGATGTGCTTTAAGACTTCCAGCATCTCCTTCTCTATAATATGTACACTCCTCAAGACATCACTATTTATTTCCCCAAGTTCCCTAACATCCATACTTTTCTTAACAGTAAATACTGATGAGAAATTTTCATTTAGGATCTCACCCATCTCTTGTAGATCCACACATAGATGTCCTTGTTGATCCTTAAAGGCCCTACTCTCTCCTTTGTTACTGTACTGCCCTTTATGCATTTGTAGAATCTCTTTGGATTCTCCTTTGCCTTATCCAAAACAATTTCATGTCCCCTTTTTGCCCTCTGAGTTCTCTCGTAGCTCTACTCCGACACCCTCCACACTCTTCAAGGATTGAATTGATCCTAGCTGCCTAAGCATGTCATATGCCTCCTTCTTCTTGACCAGGGTCTCAATATCCCGAGTCATCCAGGGTTCCCTACTTCCACCAGCCTTGCCCTTCACTCTAAGAGGAATGTGCTTATCCTGAACCCTGGTTTACACACTTTTGAAAGTCTCCCATTTACCAGGCATGCCTTTGCCTTCCCACAGACTCCCCCAATTAATTTTTGAAAGTTCCTGCCTGATACCATCAAAATTGGCCTTGCCCCAATTTAGAACTTTAACTTTTGGGCCAGACTTATCAATCTCCATAGCTAAAACTCCAATCTCCAAAACTAATGGAATTATATTCACTGGTCCCAAAGTGATCCCTCACTAACACTTCTGTTACCTGCCCTTCCTTATTTCCCAAGAGGAGGTCAAGTTTTGCCCCCTCTCTAGTTGGGCCATCCACATACTGAATGAGAAATTCCTCCTGAATACACTCAACAAATTTCTCTCCATCCAACCCTCTAATACTATGGCTGTCCCAATCAATGTTGGGAAAGTTAAAATCCCTCACTATTACCACCTTATTTTTCTTGGAGATATCTGTAATCCCATAGAATCATAAAAATCCTACGGTGCAGAAGGAGGCCATTCGGCCCATCGAGTCTGTACGACCACAATCCCACCCAGGCCCTGCCCCCATATCCCTACATATTTACCCACTAATCCTTCTAACCTACACCTCTCAGGACACTAAGGGGCAATTTAGCATGAGCAATCAACCTAACCTGCACATCTTTGGACTGTGGGAGGAACAAAGAACAAAAACAGCCCGGGAAACAGACCCTTCGGCCCAACAAGCCCGCGCCGCCATCTCAACACCACCAGTCCCCCTCTCCACCCATGACCCTTGTCTAATGTCTTATGGCCAGATTGAGGAAACCCACACAGACACGAGGAGAATGTGCAAACTCCACACAGACAGTGACCCAAGCTGGAAATCAAACCCAGATCCCTGGAGCTGCGAAGCAGCAGTGCTAACCACTATGCTGCAGTACCGTGTAAGGAGATATGTCACCTCCTTACATATTTGCTCCTCAATTTCCTGCTGACTATTTGGGGGCCGATAGTACAACCCTATCAAAGTAATTTCCCCCTTCTTATTTCTCAGTTCTACCCATATAGACTCAGTGGACAAACCCTTGGATATATCCCCTCTCAGTACGGCCGTGATGTTTCTCTCATCAAAAGTGCAACTTCCCCTCCTCTCTTACCTCCTGTTCTATTTTTCCTAATAGCTTTAATAGCTTGATCAAAATAAAGTAGCCCAGAGAGAACACAAGGAAGAATATAAGTGAAATAGAGAAACCATTATTGCTGCTGACTGGATAAGCCAAAGTTTGGATCTGGTACAATAGAAATGGGATCTTCCTCTTTCCCCAAACCTTTCAAACAGGATGCTTGATCACCTGTACAGGTTACACCTCATCCAGGTGTTTCAGACAAGCCAGGCATTTACAATGCCTGAGTAGCACACAGGAAGTTTGTTCCTGATAGTGAGGATCTGGGCTGTAGACCGGGACTCTGGAATGATCTGCTAGAGCAAGCAAGGGGGGATGGGGGCACACACCACTGATCTTTGAATGCTGGCTCACTGCTCATCATGTACACTTCCAAATTTTCCCTATCCTGGGTAAGAGTGGAATGGTGATGGGCAGTACGGTGGCACAATGGTTAGCACTGCTGCCTCACAGTGCTGGGATCCGGGTTCGATGCCTGGCTTGGGTCACTGTCTGTGTGGAGTTTGCACGTTCTCTCCGTGTCTACGTGGGTTTCCTCCGGGTGCTCCAGTTTCCCCCCCCCCACAGTCCCAAAAATGCACAGGTTAGGCTGATTAGCCATGGTAAATTGTCAGGGCGATTGTCAGGTAAATGTGTGGGGTGACAGGGATGGGACCTGAGTGGGATTGTTGTCACTGTGGCTCAATGAGCTGAATGGCCTCATTTTGCACTGTAGGGATCCTATGATTTCTGGATACTGATGTTAAGACTTCTTCTCATCCCAGCTTCTCTTAGCCAATGCCTACAACATGAGATCAGTTAAACGTTTATGCCTGCACTATAGCATCTCAATAAATAAATAGATGTGGCCCTGAGTTTCTGCAGTCACACTTCTCTGGTTTGACTGTTTGAGAATCCATCACCACCATTCATATCCCATCTGTACTGATCTGGGACACAGGGGGACATGTTGCCTCCCATTAACTGAGCAGTCTTCTTTTTACCCATCTGCCTTTAATTCAATTTAAATGCTCCTGGTAGAGCTCCTTTCTACTTCATCTTAAAAAATTCACTCATGAGATGTGGGTGCCACTGGCTGGCCAGCATTTATTGCCCATCCCTTGTTGTCCTTAAGGTGGTGGTGAACTGCATTCTTGAATCGCTGTACTCCCTGTGGTGGAGGTCCACCCGCACTGTTGTTAAGGATTTCGACCCAGTGACAATGAAGGAACAGCGATACATTTCCCAGTCAGTACAGTGATTTGATTTGGAGGGGATCCTCCAGGTGATGGTGTTCCCAGGTATCTGCTGCTCTTGTCTTTCGAGATGGAAGTGATCATGAGTTAGGAAGGTACTGTCTAAGGAACCTTGGTGAGTTACTGCAGTGCATCTATCACAATGTTCCTTCTAACATTGTGATAGAAGGAAGGTAATCAGCGTAGTACACGCTGCTGCTACTGAGCACTGGTGGTGGAGGGAGTGAATATTTTTGGAGGGGATAGCAATCAAGTGGAGCTGCTTTGTCCTGGATGGCGTCAAGCTTCTTGAGTGTTGTTGTAGCTGCACCCATCCAGGCAAGTGGGGAGTATTCCATCACACTCCTGACTTGTGCCTTGCAGATGGTGAATTGTCTTTGGGGAGTCAGGAGGTGAGTTACT
Organism: Prionace glauca; assembly: GCA_037974335.1. Lineage (NCBI taxonomy): Eukaryota > Metazoa > Chordata > Chondrichthyes > Carcharhiniformes > Carcharhinidae > Prionace > Prionace glauca. The sequence goes on along the minus strand of CM075725.1, from coordinate 458,952 downwards.
CACCGATTCCTAACCACTGACTGGCTGTGGGCGATTCAGTGACAGTAATACCATTGAATATCATGGGGCAATACTTAGATCCTCTCTTATTGGTAATGGCTATTGTCTGACACTTGTGTGACATGAATGTTACTTTCCACTTGTCAGCCCAAACCTGGATATTGTCCAGATCTTGTTGTATTTGAACACGGACTGCTTCAGTATCTGACGAGTGGCAAATTGTGCTGAATATTGTGCAATCATCAGCGAACATCCCCACTTCTGACATTGTGATAGAAGGAAGGTAATCAATGAAGCAGCTGAAGATCGTTGAACCGAGGACACTCCCGTGAGGGAAACCTACAGACATGTTCCGGGACTCAGATGAATGATCTCCATCACAACCATCTTCCTCTGTGGGAGGTATGACTCCAACTAGGGGAGTTTCTCCCTGGACCCAATGACCCCAAATTTGTGAGGGCTCTTTGATGTCTCACTCAGTCAAGGGCTGTCACTATGACCAGATTAGAAGCACACAATTGCTCCAGTACAAATCAGGAATGCTGTTCATCAGTGTGGCAGCTTTAGGTTGAATAGTGTCTGCAAGTCTGGGCTGGTCCATCCCAAATAAATAACTGGATAGAGCTGAGTGGACCACACACAGAGCCAGAGCTGCTCCTTCACAGTGAAGACTAGCGTGCCACAAACTGTGCCTGAACAAATTTAAATCGAGCAGACCAGCGGCCTAGCTTTACCCGAGTCATTGAGGTCGTCCGGCTCATCTTTCTTCGAGGCTTTTTCGGTTTTCGCAAGTCATCATCGTCATCATATAAATCCTGCAGACAAATCAAATTACAGAATAATACCGAGTCTACAGCACAGAAACAGAGCATTCAGTCTACAGCACAGAAACAGAGCATTCAGTCTACAGCACAGAAACAGAGCATTCAGTCTACAGCACAGAAACAGAGTGTTCAGTCTACAGCACAGAAACAGAGCGTTCAGTCTACAGCACAGAAACAGAGCATTCAGTCTACAGCACAGAAACAGAGCATTCAGTCTACAGCACGGAAACAGAGCATTCAGTCTACAGCACAGAAACAGAGCATTCAGTCTACAGCACAGAAACAGAGCATTCAGTCTACAGCACAGAAACAGAGCATTCAGTCTACAGCACAGAAACAGAGCATTCAGTCTACAGCACAGAAACAGAGCATTCAGTCTACAGCACAGAAACAGAGCATTCAGTCTACAGCACAGAAACAGAGCATTCAGTCTACAGCACGGAAACAGAGCATTCAGTCAACAGCACAGAAACAGAGCATTCAGTCTACAGCACAGAAACAGAGCATTCAGTCTACAGCACAGAAACAGAGCATTCAGTCTACAGCACAGAAACAGAGCATTCAGTCTACAGCACAGAAACAGAGCATTCAGTCTACAGCACGGAAACAGAGCATTCAGTCAACAGCACAGAAACAGAGTGTTCAGTCTACAGCACAGAAACAGAGCATTCAGTCTACAGCACAGAAACAGAGCATTCAGTCTACAGCACAGAAACAGAGTGTTCAGTCTACAGCACGGAAACAGAGCATTCAGTCTACAGCACGGAAACAGAGCACTCAGTCTACAGCACAGAAACAGAGCATTCAGTCTACAGCACAGAAACAGAGCATTCAGTCTACAGCACAGAAACAGAGCATTCAGTCTACAGCACAGAAACAGAGCATTCAGTCTACAGCACGGAAACACAGCATTCAGTCTACAGCACGGAAACAGAGCATTCAGTCTACAGCACAGAAACAGAGCATTCAGTCTACAGCACAGAAACAGAGCATTCAGTCTACAGCACAGAAACAGAGTGTTCAGTCTACAGCACAGAAACAGAGTGTTCAGTCTACAGCACAGAAACAGAGCATTCAGTCTACAGCACAGAAACAGAGCATTCAGTCTACAGCACAGAAACAGAGCATTCAGTCTACAGCACGGAAACACAGCATTCAGTCTACAGCACGGAAACAGAGCATTCAGTCTACAGCACAGAAACAGAGCATTCAGTCTACAGCACAGAAACAGAGCATTCAGTCTACAGCACAGAAACAGAGCATTCAGTCAACAGCACAGAAACAGAGTGTTCAGTCTACAGCACAGAAACAGAGCATTCAGTCTACAGCACAGAAACAGAGCATTCAGTCAACAGCACAGAAACAGAGTGTTCAGTCTACAGCACAGAAACAGAGCATTCAGTCTACAGCACAGAAACAGAGCATTCAGTCTACAGCACAGAAACAGAGCATTCAGTCTACAGCACGGAAACAGAGCATTCAGTCTACAGCACAGAAACAGAGCATTCAGTCTACAGCACAGAAACAGAGCATTCAGTCTACAGCACAGAAACAGAGCATTCAGTCTACAGCACAGAAACAGAGCATTCAGTCTACAGCACGGAAACAGAGCATTCAGTCTACAGCACAGAAACAGAGCATTCAGTCTACAGCACAGAAACAGAGCATTCAGTCTACAGCACAGAAACAGAGTGTTCAGTCTACAGCACAGAAACAGAGTGTTCAGTCTACAGCACAGAAACAGAGCATTCAGTCTACAGCACAGAAACAGAGCATTCAGTCTACAGCACAGAAACAGAGCATTCAGTCTACAGCACGGAAACACAGCATTCAGTCTACAGCACGGAAACAGAGTGTTCAGTCTACAGCACAGAAACAGAGCATTCAGTCTACAGCACACAAACAGAGCATTCAGTCTACAGCACAGAGACAGAGCGTTCAGTCTACAGCACGGAAACAGAGCATTCAGTCTACAACACAGAAACAGAGCATTCAGTCTACAGCACAGAAACAGAGTGTTCAGTCCACAGCACAGAAACAGAGCATTCAGTCTCCAGCACAGAAACACAGCATTCAGTCCACAGCACAGAAACAGAGCATTCAGTCTACAGCACAGAAACAGAGCATTCAGTCTACAGCACAGAAACAGAGCATTCAGTCTCCAGCACAGAAACACAGCATTCAGTCCACAGCACAGAAATAGAGCATTCAGTCTGCAGCAAAGAAACAGAGCATTCAGTCTACAGCACAGAAACAGAGCATTCAGTCTACAGCACAGAAACAGAGCATTCAGTCTACAGCACAGAAACAGAGCATTCAGTCTACAGCACAGAAACAGAGCATTCAGTCTACAGCACGGAAACAGAGCATTCAGTCAACAGCACAGAAACAGAGTGTTCAGTCTACAGCACAGAAACAGAGCATTCAGTCTACAGCACAGAAACAGAGCATTCAGTCTACAGCACAGAAACAGAGCATTCAGTCTACAGCACAGAAACAGAGTGTTCCGTCTACAGCACAGAAACAGAGTGTTCAGTCTACAGCACAGAAACAGAGCATTCAGTCTACAGCACAGAAACAGAGCATTCAGTCTACAGCACAGAAACAGAGCATTCAGTCTACAGCACGGAAACACAGCATTCAGTCTACAGCACGGAAACAGAGCATTCAGTCTACAGCACAGAAACAGAGCATTCAGTCTACAGCACAGAAACAGAGCATTCAGTCTACAGCACAGAAACAGAGCATTCAGTCAACAGCACAGAAACAGAGTGTTCAGTCTACAGCACAGAAACAGAGCATTCAGTCTACAGCACAGAAACAGAGCGTTCAGTCAACAGCACAGAAACAGAGTGTTCAGTCTACAGCACAGAAACAGAGCATTCAGTCTACAGCACAGAAACAGAGCATTCAGTCTACAGCACAGAAACAGAGCATTCAGTCTACAGCACGGAAACAGAGCATTCAGTCTACAGCACAGAAACAGAGCATTCAGTCTACAGCACAGAAACAGAGCATTCAGTCTACAGCACAGAAACAGAGCATTCAGTCTACAGCACAGAAACAGAGCATTCAGTCTACAGCACAGAAACAGAGCATTCAGTCTACAGCACGGAAACAGAGCATTCAGTCTACAGCACAGAAACAGCGTTCAGCCTACAGCACAGAAACAGAGCATTCAGTCAACAGCACAGAAACAGAGTGTTCAGTCTACAGCACAGAAACAGAGCATTCAGTCTACAGCACAGAAACAGAGCATTCAGTCTACAGCACAGAAACAGAGTATTCAGTCTACAGCACAGAAACAGTGTATTCAGTCTACAGCACAGAAACAGAGCATTCAGTCTACAGCACAGAAACAGAGCATTCAGTCTACAGCACAGAAACAGAGCGTTAGGTCTACAGCACAGAAATAGAGCATTCAGTCTACAGCACAGAAACAGAGCATTCAGTCTACAGCACAGAAACAGAGCATTCAGTCTACAGCACAGAAACAGAGCATTCAGTCTCCAGCACAGAAACACAGCATTCAGTCTACAGCACAGAAACAGAGCATTCAGTCTACAGCACAGAAACAGAGCATTCAATCTACAGCACAGAAACAGAGCATTCAGTCTACAGCACAGAAACAGAGCATTCAGTCTACAGCACAGAAACAGAGCATTCAGTCTACAGCACAGAAACAGAGCATTCAGTCTACAGCACAGAAACAGAGCATTCAGTCTACAGCACAGAAACAGAGCATTCAGTCTACAGCACAGAAACAGAGCATTCAGTCTACAGCACAGAAACAGAGCATTCAGTCTACAGCACGGTAACACAGCATTCAGTCTACAGCACAAAAACAGAGTGTTCAGTCTGCAGCACAGAAACAGAGCATTCAGTCTACAGCACAGAAACAGAGCATTCAGTCTACAGCACAGAAACAGAGTGTTCAGTCTACAGCACAGAAACAGAGCATTCAGTGTACAGCACAGAAAAAGAGCATTCAGTGTACAGCACAGAAACAGAGCATTCAGTGTACAGCACAGAAACAGAGCATTCAGTCTACAGCACAGAAACAGAGCATTCAGTCTGCAGCACAGAAACAGAGCATTCAGTCTACAGCACAGAAACAGAGCATTCAGTCTACAGCACAGAAACAGAGTGTTCAGTCTACAGCACAGAAACAGAGTGTTCAGTCTACAGCACAGAAACAGAGCATTCAGTCTACAGCACAGAAACAGAGCATTCAGTCTGCAGCACAGAAACAGAGCATTCAGTCTACAGCACAGAAACACAGCATTCAGCCTGCAGCACAGAAACAGAGCATTCAGTCTACAGCAGAGAAACAGAGCATTCAGTCTACAGCACAGAAACAGAGCATTCAGTCTACAGCACAGAAACAGAGCATTCAGTCTACAGGACAGAAACAGAGTGTTCAGTCTGCAGCACAGAAACAGAGCATTCAGTCTACAGCACAGAAACAGAGCATTCAGTCTACAGCACAGAAACAGAGCATTCAGTCTGCAGCACAGAAACAGAGCATTCAGTCTACAGCACAGAAACAGAGCATTCAGTCTACAGCACAGAAACAGAGCATTCAGTCTACAGCACAGAAACAGAGCATTCAGTCTACAGCACAGAAACACAGCATTCAGTCTACAGCACAGAAACAGAGCATTCAGTCTGCAGCACAGAAACAGAGCATTCAGTCTACAGCACAGAAACACTGCATTCAGTCTACAGCACAGAAACAGAGCATTCAGTCTACAGCACAGAAACACAGCATTCAGCCTGCAGCACAGAAACAGAGCATTCAGTCAACAGCACAGAAACAGAGCATTCAGTCTACAGCACAGAAACAGAGCATTCAGTCTACAGCACAGAAACAGAGCATTCAGTCTACAGCACAGAAACAGTGCATTCAGTCTACAGCACAGAAACAGAGCATTCAGTCTACAGCACAGAAACAGAGCATTCAGTCTACAGCACAGAAACAGCGTTCAGCCTGCAGCACAGAAACAGAGCATTCAGTCTACAGCATAGAAATAGAGCATTCAGTCTACAGCACGGAAACAGAGCATTCAGTCTACAGCACAGAAACAGCGTTCAGCCTACAGCACAGAAACAGAGCATTCAGTCTACAGCACGGAAACAGAGCATTCAGTCTGCAGCACAGAAACAGAGCATTCAGTCTGCAGCACAGAAACAGAGCATTCAGTCTGCAGCACAGAAACAGAGCATTCAGTCTACAGCACAGAAACAGAGCATTCAGTCTACAGCACAGAAACAGAGCATTCAGCCTTCAGCACAGAAACAGAGCATTCAGTCTGCAGCACAGAAACAGAGCATTCAGTCTACAGCACAGAAACAGAGCATTCAGTCTACAGCACAGAAACACAGCATTCAGTCTACAGCACAGAAACACAGCATTCAGTCTACAGCACAGAAACAGAGCGTTCAGTCTACAGCACAGAAACAGAGCATTCAGTCTACAGCACGGAAACAGAGCATTCAGTCTACAACACAGAAACAGAGCATTCAGTCTACAACACAGAAACAGAGCATTCAGCCTACAGCACGGAAACAGAGCATTCAGTCTACAGTACAGAAACAGAGCATTCAGTCTACAGCACAGAAACAGAGCATTCAGTCTACAGCACAGAAACAGAGCATTCAGTCTACAGCACAGAAACAGAGCATTCAGTCTACAGCAGAGAAACAGAGCATTCAGTCTCCAGCACAGAAACAGAGCATTCAGTCTACAGCACAGAAACAGAGCATTCAGTCTACAGCACGGAAACAGAGCATTCAGTCTACAGCACAGAAACAGAGCATTCAGTCTCCAGCACAGAAACACAGCATTCAGTCTACAGCACAGAAACAGAGCATTCAGTCTACAGCACAGAAACAGAGCATTCAGTCTACAGCACAGAAACAGAGTGTTCAGTCCACAGCACAGAAACAGAGCATTCAGTCTCCAGCACAGAAACACAGCATTCAGTCCACAGCACAGAAACAGAGCATTCAGTCTACAGAACAGAAACAGAGCATTCAGTCTACAGCACAGAAACAGAGCATTCAGTCTCCAGCACAGAAACACAGCATTCAGTCCACAGCACAGAAACAGAGCATTCAGTCTGCAGCAAAGAAACAGAGCATTCAGTCTACAGCACAGAAACAGAGCATTCAGTCTACAGCACAGAAACAGAGCATTCAGTCTACAGCACAGAAACAGAGCATTCAGTCTACAGCACAGAAACAGAGCATTCAGTCTACAGCACAGAAACAGAGCATTCAGTCTACAGCACAGAAACAGAGCATTCAGTCAACAGCACAGAAACAGAGTGTTCCGTCTACAGCACAGAAACAGAGCATTCAGTCTACAGCACAGAAATACAGCATTCAGTCTACAGCACAGAAACAGAGCATTCAGTCTGCAGCACAGAAACAGAGCATTCAGTCTCCAGCACAGAAACACAGCATTCAGTGTACAGCACAGAAAAAGAGCATTCAGTGTACAGCACAGAAACAGAGCATTCAGTGTACAGCACAGAAACAGAGCATTCAGTCTACAGCACAGAAACAGAGCATTCAGTCTGCAGCACAGAAACAGAGCATTCAGTCTACAGCACAGAAACAGAGCATTCAGTCTACAGCACAGAAACAGAGTGTTCAGTCTACAGCACAGAAACAGAGTGTTCAGTCTACAGCACAGAAACAGAGCATTCAGTCTACAGCACAGAAACAGAGCATTCAGTCTACAGCACAGAAACAGAGCATTCAGTCTACAGCACAGAAACACAGCATTCAGCCTGCAGCACAGAAACAGAGCATTCAGTCTACAGCAGAGAAACAGAGCATTCAGTCTACAGCACAGAAACAGAGCATTCAGTCTACAGCACAGAAACAGAGCATTCAGTCTACAGCACAGAAACAGAGTGTTCAGTCTGCAGCACAGAAACAGAGCATTCAGTCTACAGCACAGAAATACAGCATTCAGTCTACAGCACAGAAACAGAGCATTCAGTCTGCAGCACAGAAACAGAGCATTCAGTCTCCAGCACAGAAACACAGCATTCAGTGTACAGCACAGAAAAAGAGCATTCAGTGTACAGCACAGAAACAGAGCATTCAGTGTACAGCACAGAAACAGAGCATTCAGTCTACAGCACAGAAACAGAGCATTCAGTCTGCAGCACAGAAACAGAGCATTCAGTCTACAGCACAGAAACAGAGCATTCAGTCTACAGCACAGAAACAGAGTGTTCAGTCTACAGCACAGAAACAGAGTGTTCAGTCTACAGCACAGAAACAGAGCATTCAGTCTGCAGCACAGAAACAGAGCATTCAGTCTACAGCACAGAAACACAGCATTCAGCCTGCAGCACAGAAACAGAGCATTCAGTCTACAGCACAGAAACAGAGCATTCAGTCTGCAGCACAGAAACAGAGCATTCAGTCTACAGCACAGAAACAGAGCATTCAGTCTACAGCACAGAAACAGAGTGTTCAGTCTACAGCACAGAAACAGAGTGTTCAGTCTACAGCACAGAAACAGAGCATTCAGTCTACAGCACAGAAACAGAGCATTCAATCTGCAGCACAGAAACAGAGCATTCAGTCTACAGCACAGAAACACAGCATTCAGCCTGCAGCACAGAAACAGAGCATTCAGTCTACAGCAGAGAAACAGAGCATTCAGTCTACAGCACAGAAACAGAGCATTCAGTCTACAGCACAGAAACAGAGCATTCAGTCTACAGCACAGAAACAGAGTGTTCAGTCTGCAGCACAGAAACAGAGCATTCAGTCTACAGCACAGAAATACAGCATTCAGTCTACAGCACAGAAACAGAGCATTCAGTCTGCAGCACAGAAACAGAGCATTCAGTCTCCAGCACAGAAACACAGCATTCAGTGTACAGCACAGAAAAAGAGCATTCAGTGTACAGCACAGAAACAGAGCATTCAGTGTACAGCACAGAAACAGAGCATTCAGTCTACAGCACAGAAACAGAGCATTCAGTCTGCAGCACAGAAACAGAGCATTCAGTCTACAGCACAGAAACAGAGCATTCAGTCTACAGCACAGAAACAGAGTGTTCAGTCTACAGCACAGAAACAGAGTGTTCAGTCTACAGCACAGAAACAGAGCATTCAGTCTACAGCACAGAAACAGAGCATTCAGTCTGCAGCACAGAAACAGAGCATTCAGTCTACAGCACAGAAACACAGCATTCAGCCTGCAGCACAGAAACAGAGCATTCAGTCTACAGCAGAGAAACAGAGCATTCAGTCTACAGCACAGAAACAGAGCATTCAGTCTACAGCACAGAAACAGAGCATTCAGTCTACAGCACAGAAACAGAGTGTTCAGTCTGCAGCACAGAAACAGAGCATTCAGTCTACAGCACAGAAACAGAGCATTCAGTCTACAGCACAGAAACAGAGCATTCAGTCTGCAGCACAGAAACAGAGCATTCAGTCTACAGCACAGAAACAGAGCATTCAGTCTACAGCACAGAAACAGAGCATTCAGTCTACAGCACAGAAACAGAGCATTCAGTCTACAGCACAGAAACACAGCATTCAGTCTACAGCACAGAAACAGAGCATTCAGTCTGCAGCACAGAAACAGAGCATTCAGTCTACAGCACAGAAACACTGCATTCAGTCTACAGCACAGAAACAGAGCATTCAGTCTACAGCACAGAAACACAGCATTCAGCCTGCAGCACAGAAACAGAGCATTCAGTCAACAGCACAGAAACAGAGCATTCAGTCTACAGCACAGAAACAGAGCATTCAGTCTACAGCACAGAAACAGAGCATTCAGTCTACAGCACAGAAACAGTGCATTCAGTCTGCAGCACAGAAACAGAGCATTCAGTCTACAGCACAGAAACAGAGCGTTCAGTCTGCAGCACAGAAACAGAGCATTCAGTCTACAGCACAGAAACAGAGCATTCAGTCTACAGCACAGAAACAGAGCATTCAGTCTACAGCGCAGAAACAGAGCATTCAGTCTACAGCACAGAAACAGAGCATTCAGTCTACAGCATAGAAACAGAGCATTCAGTCTACAGCACGGAAACAGAGCATTCAGTCTACAGCACAGAAACAGCGTTCAGCCTACAGCACAGAAACAGAGCATTCAGTCTACAGCACGGAAACAGAGCATTCAGTCTGCAGCACAGAAACAGAGCATTCAGTCTGAAGCACAGAAACAGAGCATTCAGTCTACAGCACAGAAACAGAGCATTCAGTCTACAGCACAGAAACAGAGCATTCAGCCTTCAGCACAGAAACAGAGCATTCAGTCTGCAGCACAGAAACAGAGCATTCAGTCTACAGCACAGAAACAGAGCATTCAGTCTACAGCACAGAAACACAGCATTCAGTCTACAGCACAGAAACACAGCATTCAGTCTACAGCACAGAAACAGAGTGTTCAGTCTACAGCACAGAAACAGAGCATTCAGTCTACAGCACACAAACAGAGCATTCAGTCTACAGCACAGAGACAGAGCGTTCAGTCTACAGCACGGAAACAGAGCATTCAGTCTACAACACAGAAACAGAGCATTCAGTCTACAACACAGAAACAGAGCATTCAGCCTACAGCACGGAAACAGAGCATTCAGTCTACAGCACAGAAACAGAGCATTCAGTCTACAGCACAGAAACAGAGCATTCAGTCTACAGCACGGAAACAGAGCATTCAGTCTACAGCACAGAAACAGAGCATTCAGTCTACAGCAGAGAAACAGAGCATTCAGTCTCCAGCACAGAAACAGAGCATTCAGTCTACAGCACAGAAACAGAGCATTCAGTCTACAGCACGGAAACAGAGCATTCAGTCTACAGCATAGAAACAGAGCATTCAGTCTACAGCACGGAAACAGAGCATTCAGTCTACAGCACAGAAACAGCGTTCAGCCTACAGCACAGAAACAGAGCATTCAGTCTACAGCACGGAAACAGAGCATTCAGTCTGCAGCACAGAAACAGAGCATTCAGTCTGAAGCACAGAAACAGAGCATTCAGTCTGCAGCACAGAAACAGAGCATTCAGTCTACAGCACAGAAACAGAGCATTCAGTCTACAGCACAGAAACAGAGCATTCAGTCTACAGCACAGAAACAGAGCATTCAGCCTTCAGCACAGAAACAGAGCATTCAGTCTGCAGCACAGAAACAGAGCATTCAGTCTACAGCACAGAAACAGAGCATTCAGTCTACAGCACAGAAACACAGCATTCAGTCTACAGCACAGAAACACAGCATTCAGTCTACAGCACAGAAACAGAGTGTTCAGTCTACAGCACAGAAACAGAGCATTCAGTCTACAGCACACAAACAGAGCATTCAGTCTACAGCACAGAGACAGAGCGTTCAGTCTACAGCACGGAAACAGAGCATTCAGTCTACAACACAGAAACAGAGCATTCAGTCTACAACACAGAAACAGAGCATTCAGCCTACAGCACGGAAACAGAGCATTCAGTCTACAGCACAGAAACAGAGCATTCAGTCTACAGCACAGAAACAGAGCATTCAGTCTACAGCACAGAAACAGAGCATTCAGTCTACAGCACAGAAACAGAGCATTCAGTCTACAGCAGAGAAACAGAGCATTCAGTCTCCAGCACAGAAACAGAGCATTCAGTCTACAGCACAGAAACAGAGCATTCAGTCTACAGCACGGAAACAGAGCATTCAGTCTACAGCACAGAAACAGAGCATTCAGTCTCCAGCACAGAAACACAGCATTCAGTCTACAGCACAGAAACAGAGCATTCAGTCTACAGCACAGAAACAGAGCATTCAGTCTACAGCACAGAAACAGAGTGTTCAGTCCACAGCACAGAAACAGAGCATTCAGTCTCCAGCACAGAAACACAGCATTCAGTCCACAGCACGGAAACAGAGCATTCAGTCTACAGCACAGAAACAGAGCATTCAGTCTACAGCACAGAAACAGAGCATTCAGTCTCCAGCACAGAAACAGAGCATTCAGTCTGCAGCAAAGAAACAGAGCATTCAGTCTCCAGCACAGAAACACAGCATTCAGTCCACAGCACAGAAACAGAGCGTTCCGTCTACAGCACAGAAACAGAGCATTCAGTCTACAGCACAGAAATACAGCATTCAGTCTACAGCACAGAAACAGAGCATTCAGTCTACAGCACAGAAATACAGCATTCAGTCTACAGCACAGAAATACAGCATTCAGTCTACAGCACGGAAACAGAGCGTTCAGTCTCCAGCACAGAAACAGAGCATTCAGTCTACAGCACAGAAACAGAGCATTCAGTCTACAGCACAGAAACAGAGCATTCAGTCTACAGCACAGAAACAGAGTATTCAGTCCACAGCACAGAAACAGAGCATTCAGTCTCCAGCACAGAAACAGAGCATTCAGTCTACAGCACAGAAACAGAGCATTCAGTCTACAGCACAGAAACAGAGCATTCAGTCTACAGCATAGGAACAGAGCGTTCAGTCTACAGCACAGGAACAGAGCATTCAGTCTCCAGCACAGAAACAGAGCATTCAGTCCATAGCACAGAAACAGAGCATTCAGTCTACAGCACAGTAACAGAGCATTCAGTCTACAGCACAGAAACAGAGCATTCAGTGTGCAGCACAGAAACACATTCTTCTAAACTCTAACGTGTGCAAGCCTAGTTTATTCAGCCTCTCCTCATAGTTCAACCCCCTCAACTCTGGAATCAGCCTGGTAAACCTCCTCTGCACTCCCTCCAAGGCCAAAATATCCTTGCATAAGTGCGGCGACCAAAACTGCATACTGTACTACAGCACAGAAACAGAGCGTTCAGTCAACAGCACAGAAACACAGCATTCAGTCTACAGCACAGAAACACAGCATTCAGTCTACAGCACAGAAACACAGCATTCAGTCTACAGCACAGAAACACAGCATTCAGTCTACAGCACAGAAACAGAGCATTCAGTCTATAGGGCAGAAACAGAGCATTCAGTCTATAGGGCAGAAACAGAGCATTCAGTCTACAGCACAGAAACACAGCATTCGGTCTACAGCACAGAAACAGAGCTTGGGGATGAGCCTGTCGGATATTTGGTACAGAGTTTAATGGCTGAATGACCCTCCTTCTCCATTTGGGCATCATATGGTGTCACATTGAGGAGTACAGGGCATAAGAACATAAGAAATGGGAGCATGAGTAGGCCATCTAGCCCCTCGAGCCTGCCCCGCCATTCACTAAGATCATGGCTGATCTGTCGTGGCTCAGTTCCACATTCCCACCCTCTCCCCATAACCCTTAATCCCTTCTCTTATCAAAAACCCATCAACCCGCGTCTTAAAAATATTGAGCGAGGCACCCTCCACCACTTCAACGGGCAGAGAATTCCAGAGATTCACCACCCTTTGAGTGAAGAAGATCCTCCTCAACTCCGTTCTAAACCGCCCCCCCTTTATCTTGAGGCTGTGCCCCCTAGTCCTACTGTCTTTTTTGAGCGGGAAGAGTCTCTCCACCTCTATCCTATCCATCCCATTCATCATCTTATCCGTCTCAATGAGATCTCTCCTCATTCTTCTAAACTCTAACGAGTACAAGCCTAGTTCATTCAGCCTCTCCTCATAGTTCAACCCCCTCAACTCTGGTATCAGCCTGGTAAACCTCCTCTGCACTCCCTCCTAGGCCAAAATATCCTTGCATAAGTGCGGCGCCCAAAACTGCACACAGTACTCCAGCTGCGGCCTCACCAATGCCCTATACAACTGCAGCAAGACCTATATGGACCTGTTCGGGCAGGATGGGGTTGGTCTGAATCATGCTGGGACCAGAGTGCTGGCGAATCGAGTAAAGAGGACTGTAGACAAGGCTTTAAACTAATTAGGGGGGGGGAGGGTGCGAGGGTAGGTGACGCTATGAGGTCTAAAGTTAAGGATAAGGTACAGGTAAGGGAAGAGGCAAAGGATGTCCCAATTGGTGGCGTTACGGCAAGTAGGGTCCAGGTGAAGGCTGGGATGAAAGCGCTTTATCTGAATGCACGAAGCATTCGGAATAAAGTGGATGAGCTGATGGCGCAGATCGACACAAATGGATACGATCTGGTGGCCATTACAGAGACGTGGCTGCAAGGTGACAGGGACTGGGAGATGAATGTACAGGGTTATCAAGTGTTTAGGAAGGATAGGCAGGAGGAAAGAGGGGGTGGCGTAGCTCTGCTGATTAAGGATAGTATCAAGGTGGTAGCAAGGGATGATATCGGAGCCAAGGAGCAGAAAGTGGAATCGTTGTGGGTGGAGATTAGGAACAGAAAAGGGAGGAAGACGCTAGTGGGTGTCGTCTATAGGCCCCCGAATAATGATCTGGAGGTGGGGCGGGCTGTTAACGCGCAAATAAGTGCAGCGTGCAGGAATGGGACGGCAGTAGTTATGGGAGATTTCAATCTGCATATTGATTGGTCGACCCATGTTGGACGAGGTGGGCTCGAGGAGGAGTTCTTGGAATGCTGCCGGGATAATTTCCTTGAACAGTGTGTATTGGAGCCGACGAGGGAGCGAGCTATCTTGGATCTGGTGCTATGTAATGAGGCGGGTAGAATTAGGGACCTTGCGGTGAAGGATCCTCTTGGAGAGAGTGATCATTGTATGGTGGAGTTTCTGGTGCAGATGGAGGAGGAGAAAGTGGGTTCCCAGACACGCGTCCTTTGTTTGAATAGAGGGGAGTATGGTAGGATGAGAGAAGAATTGGCGAATGTGGACTGGGGGAACGCGTTGGAAGGTAGGTCTGCTGAGGAGCAGTGGAGGATCTTTAAGGAGATCTTTCTTGGTGCTCAGCAGAAATTTATTCCGATGGTTAAAAAGGACAGTAGGAGGAGAGGTAATAAGCCATGGATAACGAAGGAGGTGAAGGAAAGTGTTAAATTAAAAGCGGAGGAGTTTAGAGTAGCTAAGAGCAGTGGGCGAGAAGAGGATTGGGAAAGGTTTAAATGTCAACAAAGATTGACAAAGAAATTGATAAAGGAGGGTAGGAGAAGCTATGAGGCTGGGCTAGCACTTAATATAAAAAAGGATAGCAAGAGTTTTTATAAATATATAAAAAGGAAGAGGCTGGCTAGGGTAAACGTTGGTCCTTTAGAGGATGAGAAAGGGGAGCTAGTGGTAGGGGATAGGGATATGGCTAAGGTCTTGAATAACTTCTTCGTTTCTGTCTTCACGGAGGAGGACGTGAATAATTTGCCGGGTGTTAGCGATGGAAAGGTGGTAGGAATGGAGGGTCTTAATGACATTACTGTTACTAGAGAGGTGGTGCTCGACAGACTGGAGGGGCTGATTGTGGACAAGTCCCCAGGACCGGATGGAATGCATCCGAGGGTTCTGAAAGAAATGGCGGAGGTGATAGTGGATGCCTTGGTGGTTATTTTCCAGACGTCGCTGGATTCCGGGGAAGTGCCGGAAGATTGGAAAACGGCTAATGTTACGCCGTTGTTTAAGAAGGGTGCCAGGCAAAAGGCGGGGAATTATAGGCCGGTTAGTTTAACGTCTGTGGTAGGTAAAATGTTAGAAACCGTCATTAAGGAGGAAATAGCGAGGCATCTTGAGGGGAATTGCTTGATAGGGCGGACGCAACACGGTTTCATTAAAGGGAAGTCGTGTCTGACAAATTTACTGGAGTTCTATGAGGATGTGTCTAGGGCAGTGGATGGAGGAGAGCCGGTGGATGTGGTCTTTCTAGATTTTCAGAAGGCGTTTGACAAGGTACCTCACAAGAGGTTATTGCAGAAGGTCAGGGGACATGGAGTTGGGGGTAGGGTGTTAGCGTGGATAGAGGATTGGTTGTCAAATAGGAGGCAGAGAGTGGGGGTCAATGGATGCTATTCGGATTGGCGGTTGGTGACTAGTGGGGTGCCCCAGGGGTCGGTGCTGGGGTCTCAGCTATTTACCATTTATATAGATGATCTGGAGGAGGGAACCGAGTGCAGGGTGTCGAAATTTGCTGATGACACCAAGATTGGGGGAAAGGCAAATTGTGCGGAGGGTGTGGAGAGTCTGCAGAAGGATCTAGATAGGCTGGGCGAATGGGCCAGGAAATGGCAAATGGAATTTAATGTTGGCAAGTGTGAGGTGGTCCACTTTGGTAGGAGGAATGGTAGGAAGGACTATTACTTACGGGGCGAAAAACTGCAGCAGGCGACGGTGCAGAGGGACCTCGGGGTCCTTGTGCATGAGTCGCAAAAACCCAGCTTGCAGGTGCAGCAGGTGGTCAGGAAGGCGAATGGGATGCTGGCCTTCATAGCGAAGGGGATTGAATATAAAAGTAGGGAGGTCTTGCTGCAGCTGTATAGGGCATTGGTGAGGCCGCAGCTGGAGTACTGTGTGCAGTTTTGGGCGCCGCACCTGCGCAAGGATGTTTTGGCCCTGGAGGGAGTGCAGAGGAGGTTTACTCGGCTGATACCGGAGTTGAGGGGATTGAGCTATGAGGAGAGGCTGAATAAACTAGGCTTGTACTCGTTAGAGTTTAGAAGAATGAGGGGAGATCTCATTGAGACGTATAAGATGATGAATGGGATGGATAGGATAGAGGTGGAGAGACTGTTCCCGCTCAAAAAAGACAGTAGGACTAGGGGGCACAGCCTCAAGATAAAGGGGGGGCGGTTTAGAACAGAGTTAAGGAGGAACTTCTTCACTCAAAGGGTGGTGAATCTCTGGAATTCTCTGCCCGTTGAAGTGGTGGAGGCTGCCTCGCTAAATATTTTTAAGAAACGGGTTGATGGGTTTTTGATAAGAGAAGGGATTAAGGGTTATGGGGAGAGGGCGGGAAGGTGGAGCTGAGTCACGACAGATCAGCCATGATCTTATTGAATGGCGGGGCAGGCTCGAAGGGCCAGATGGCCTACTCCTGCTCCTATTTCTTATATTCAATCCCCCTCGCTATGAAGGCCAGCATCCCATTCGTCTTCCTGACCACCTGCTGCACCTGCAGACTGGGTTTTTGCGACTCATGCACAAGGACCCCGAGATCCCTCTGCACCGTCGCATGCTGCAGTTTTTCGCCACGTAAGTAATAGTCCTTCCTACCATTATTCCTACCAAAGTGGACAACCTCACATTTGCCAACATTAAATTTCATTTGCCACTTCTTGGCCCATTCGCCCAGCCTAACTAGATCCTTCTGCAGATTCTCCACACCCTCCGCACAATTTGCCATTCCACCAATCTTGGTGTCATCAGCAAATTCCGACACCATACACTCGGTTCCCTCCTCCAGATCATCTATATAAATGGTAAATAGCTGAGGCCCCAGAACCGACCCCTGGGGCACTCCACTAGTCACCAACCGCCAATCCGAATAGCACCCATTGACCCCCACTCTCTGCCTTCTATTTGACAGCCAATCCTCTATCCACGCTAACACCCTACTCCCAACTCCATGCCCCCTGACCTTCTGTAATAACCTTTTGTGAGGCACCTTGTCAAACGCCTTCTGAAAATCAAGTAACACCACATCCACCGGCTCTCCTCTATCCACTGCCCTCAACACATCCTCATAGAACTCCAATAAATTCGTCAGACACGACTTCCCCTTAACGAAACCGTGTTGCATCTGCTCTACCAAACAATTCTCCTCAAGATGGGCGGCACGGTAGCACAGTGGTTAGCACTGCTGCTTCACAGCTCCAGGGTCCTGGGTTCGATTCCCGGCTCGGGTCACTGCCTGTGTGGAGTTTGCACATTCCCCTCGTGTCTGCGTGGGTTTTCTCCGGGTGCTCCGGTTTCCTCCCACATCCAAAGATGTGCGGGTTAGGTTCATTGGCTATGCTAAAATTGCCCCTTAGTGTCCTGGGATGTGTAGGTTAGAGGAATTAGCAGGTAAATGTGTAGGGATATGGGGATAGGGTCTGGGTGGGATTGTGTTCGGTGCAGACTCGATGGGCCGAAGGGCCTGTTTCTGCACTGTAGGGTTCTAATACAAGATGCCTCGCTATTTTCTCCTTGTACACGGATTCTAACATTTTACCTTCAACAGACGTTAAACTAACCGACCTATAATTCCCCGCCTTTTGCCTGCCACCCTTCTTAAACAACGGCGTAACATTAGCCATTTTCCAATCTTCCGGCACTTCCCCGGAATCCAGAGACATTTGGAAAATAATCACCAAGGCATCCACTATCACCTCTGCCATTTCTTTCAGAATCCTCGGATGCATTCCATCGGGTCCTGGGGACTTGTCCACAATCAGTCCCTCCAGTCTGTCGAGCACCGCCTCTCCAGTAACAATAATGTCATTGAGACCTTCCACTCCTTCCATCTTTCCATCGCTAACACCCGGCAAATTATTCACGTCCTCCTCCGTGAAGACCGAAACAAAAAAGTTATTCAGGGCCTCAGCCATTTCCTCATCCCCTACCACTAAATCCCCCCTCTCCTATTGTCAAATAGGAGAGTTAAGGGTTATGGGGAGAGGGCGGTAAAGTGGAACTGAGCCACAACAGATCAGCCATGATCTTATTGAATGGCGGGGCAGGCTCGAAGAGCTAGACGGCCTACTCCTGCTCCTATTTCTTATGTTCTTTCATCCTCTAAGGGTCCAACGTTCACCCTAGCCAGCCTCTTCCTTTTCATGTTGGTTAGGGCAAGATTAGGGCCAATTACAGACAGCAGAGGGAAGTTGTGTGTGGAACCGGAAGAGATTGGAGAGGCATTGAACCAATATTTCTCTTCGGTGTTCACGCAGGGGGACATGAATATAGCTGAGGAGGACACTGGGTAGCAGGGATGTAAAATAGACAGCATTGCAGTTGATAAGGGGGATGTGCTGGATATTCTTGAGGGTTTGAAAATAGATAAGTCCCCTGGTCCGGATGGGATTTACCCTTGGATTCTCTGGGAGGCAAGAGAGGTGATTGCAGAGCCTCTGGCTCTGATCTTCAGGTCGTCGTTGGTCTCTGGTATAGTACCGGAAGATTGGAAGATAGCGAATGTTGTCCCATTGTTTAAGAAGGGGAACAGAGACTTCCCTGGGAATTATAGACTGGTGAGTCTTACTGGGCAAGGTTTTAGAAAAAATTATTAGGGATAGGATTTATAGTTATTTGGAGAGTAATGAATTGATTGGAGATAGTCAGCATGGTTTTGTAGTGGGTAGGTCGTGCCTTACTAACCTTACTGAGTTTTTTGAGATAGTGACCAAAGAGGTGGATAGGGGTAAGGCAGTTGATGTGGTGTATATGGATTTTAGTAAGGCGTTTGATAAGGTTCACCATGGTAGGCTTCTGCAGAAAATGCAGATGTATGGGATTGGGGGTGATCTAGGTAATTGGATCAGGAATTGGCTAGCAGTTAGGAGACAGAGAGTGGTGGTTGATGGGAAATATTCGTCATGGAGTTCGGTTACAAGTGGTGTGCCTCAGGGATCTGTTTTGGGGCCACTGCTGTTTGTAATTTTTATTAATGATCTGGATGAGGGTATAGTTGGGTGGATTAATAAATTTGCTGATGACACCAAAGTCGGAGGTGTGGTAGATTGTGAGGAAGGGTGTCATAGTTTGCAGGGAGACTTCGACAGGTTGCAGAGCTGGGCCGAGAGGTGGCGGATGGAGTTTAATGCGGAGAAGTGTGAGGTAATTCACTTTGGTAGGAATAACAGATGTGTCGAGTATAGGGCTAACGGGAGGACTTTGAATAGTGTGGATGAACAGAGGGATCTAGGCGTATGTGTACATAGATCCCTGAAAGTTGGGAATCAAGTAGATAAGAGCCTCTCCAGCTCAATCCCCTCAACTCCGGTGGGATATTGAGTAGAGGGGGTGAAAGGGAGGGGGGCATAGATGGGGAATGCAAGGCACGGCGTAGTGGGGGTGGGGCGGAGCAGGGTTTGAAATGCACGTGCTTTAATACTTTAAAGGTAGGGGAGGACCGCAGGAAACATGGGAGGGAGGTTAGACAGGAGGTGGAGAAGGGAAATGCCCAGACTGAGGGGCTGAAGTGTGTATATTTTAATGCAAGGAGTATAGTAAATAAGGTAGATGAGCTTAGGGCGTGGATAGCTGCTTGGGAATGTGATGTAGTGGCCATTACGGAGACTTGGATGTCTCAGGGACAGGACTGGGTACTTCAGGTGCCAGGTTTCAGATGTTTCAGGAAGGACAGGGAGGCTGGCAGAAGAGGTGGTGGAGTGGCACTGTTAATAAGGGACAGTGTCATGGCTGCAGAGAAAGAGGATGCCGTGGAGGGACTTTCTACAGAGTCTCTGTGGGTGGAAGTTACGAACAGCATAGGGTCGAAAACTTTGCTGGGTGTATTCTATAGGCCGCCCAATAGTGACAGGGAAGTTGAAGTGCAGATAGGGAACCAGATTCTGGAGAAATGTATTAAAAACAGAGTGGTCGTGATGGGAGACTTCAATTTCCCAAACATCGACTGGAATATCCCTAGAGTAAGGGGTTCGGCTGGAGAGGAGTTTGTTAGGTGTGTTCAGGAAGGTTTCCTGACACAGTATGTGGACAAGCCTACGAGGGGTGAGGCAGTACTTGACCTGGTACTGGCGAATGAACCAGGGCAGGTGATGGATCTCTCGGTAGGAGAGCATCTTGGGAATGGAGATCATAATTCTATCTCCTTCACAATTGCATTCGAACGAGATAGGATCAGACAGGCTAGGAAGGTGTTTGTCTGGAGTAAGGGGAGATACGAAGAAGTCAGGAAGTTACTTGGACAAATAAACTGGAAGGAGGCATTCTTAGGGAAGAGTACCGAAGGAAGGTGGCGGATATTCAAGGAATGTTTGTCTAGCGCTCTGCATGACAATGTTCCGATAAGGCAAGGGGGTTTTGGTAGGTCGCGGGAACCGTGGTGCACGAAGGCTGTGTTGAACCTAGTCAGGAGGAAAAGGAAGGTATACAAAAGGTTCAGGGAACTAGGAGAGGTTAAGGATCTTGAAGAATATAAGGACTGTAGAAAGGAGGTTAAAAGGGAAATTAGGAGAGCCAGAAGGGGTCATGAGAAGACCTTGGCGGGTAAGATTAAAGAAAATCCCAAGGCCTTCTATAAGTATGTGAAAGGTAAAAGGGTGAGAAGGGAAAGGATAGGACCTATAAAAGATGAAGGGGGAAAGGTCTGTGTAGAACCAGAAGAAATGGCGAAGGTGCTAAATGAGTACTTTGCATCAGTATTCACAGTGGAAGCTGATTTGGGAGATCTTGCTATGGACTTGCAGCAGGTGGAAAAGATTGAGTACGTGGACATTAAAGAGGAGGATGTGTTAGAACTTTTGAATTCTATCAAGGTAGATAAGTCGCCGGGACCAGATGGGATGTACCCCAGGATACTGTGGGAGGCCAGGGAAGTGATTGCAGAGCCCTTGACGATGATCTTTGCGTCGTCAATGGAGACGGGAGAGGTTCCGGAAGATTGGAGGATTGCGGATGTAGTCCCTATTTTCAAGAAAGGGAACAGAGATAGCCCGGGAAATTACCGCCCGGTGAGTCTGACCTCAGTGGTTGGTAAGCTGATGGAGAGGCTTCTGAGGGACAAGATTTACGACCATTTGGAGAGGTTTGACATGATCAGGAATAGTCAGCATGGATTTGTCAAGGGCAGGTCGTGCCTTACGAGTCTAGTTGAGTTCTTCGATAATGTGACTGAACACATTGACGAAGGAAGTGCCGTGGACGTAGTGTACATGGACTTCAGCAAGGCTTTTGATAAGGTCCCCTATGCAAGACTTCTTGAGAAGGTGAGAGGGCATGGGATCCAAGGGCCTTTGGCCTTGTGGATCCAGAACTGGCTTGCCTGCAGAAGGCAGAGAGTGGTTGTGGATGGGTCTTTTTCGGAATGGAGGTCAGTCACCAGTGGGGTGCCCCAGGGATCTGTTCTGGGACCCTTGTTGTTTGTCATTTTCATAAATGACCTGGATGAGGAAGTGGAGGGATGGGTTAGCAAGTTCGCTGATGACACGAAGGTCGGCGGTGTTGTGGATGGTCTGGAAGGATGTCAAAAGTTGCAGCAGGACATAGATAGGATGCAGGAATGGGCGGAGAAGTGGCAGATGGACTTCAACGCGGATAAATGTGTAGTAGTCCATTTCGGCAGAACCAATGGGATGAACGAGTACACTATTAAGGGCAGGGGTCTTAGTAGCGTTGAAGAGCAGAAGGATCTCGGGGTCCGGGTTCACAGGACTCTTAAATCGGCCTCGCAGGTGGAGGAGGTGGTCAAGAAGGCGTATGGTGTACTGGCCTTCATTAATCGAGGGATTGAGTTTAGGAGTCGGGAGGTAATGCTGC
Organism: Prionace glauca; assembly: GCA_037974335.1. Classification (NCBI taxonomy): domain Eukaryota; kingdom Metazoa; phylum Chordata; class Chondrichthyes; order Carcharhiniformes; family Carcharhinidae; genus Prionace; species Prionace glauca. The sequence goes on along the minus strand of CM075725.1, from coordinate 436,861 downwards.
AACTTTACAGGACCCTTGTCAGGCCTCATTTGGAGTACTGTGCGCAGTTCTGGTCGCCTCACTATAGGAAAGATGTAGAAGCTATTGAAAGGGTGCAGAGGAGATTTACAAGGATGTTGCCTGGACTGGGAGGCATGCCTTATGAAGATAGGTTGAGGGAGCTGGGACTCTTTTCCCTGGAGAGGCGAAGGTTGAGAGGCGACCTGATAGAAGTTTATAAAATGTTGAGAGGAATAGATAGGGTGGACTCTCAGAGGCTATTTCCCCGGGTTGAAATGGTCGCTACGAGGGGACACAGATTTAAGGTGCGGGGAGGGAGGTACAGAGGTGATGTTAGGGGTAAGTTTTTCACTCAGAGGGTGGTGAGTGATTGGAATCGGCTGCCGTCGTCGGTGGTGGAGGCGAACTCGCTGGGGTCTTTTAAAAGACTTCTGGATGAGTATATGGGGTTTAATGGGATTGGGGGTTATAGATAGGTCTATAGATTGGTGGGGTTGATGCGATCGGCGCAACTCGAGGGCCGAAGGGCCTGTTTGTGCTGTAATGTTCTATGTTCTATGTTCTAAGGTTGTTAAGAAGGCATACGGTGTCTTGGCGTTTATTGGTAGGGGGATTGAATTTAGGAATTGCAGCATCATGTTGCAACTGTACACAACTCTGGTGCGGCCGCACTTGGAGTACTGTGTGCAGTTCTGGTCCCCACATTACAGGAAGGATGTGGAGGCTTTGGAGAGGGTGCAGAGGAGGTTTACCAGGATGTTGCCTGGTGTGGAGGGGAGGTCCTATGAGGAGAGACAGAGGGATTTGGGGTTGTTTTCGCTAGAAAGAAGGTGGCTAAGAGGGGATCTTATTGAAACATATAAGATGATTAGAGGTTTAGATAGGGTGGATAGTGATAGCCGTTTTCCTCGGATGGAGAAAGCTAGCACGAGGGGGCATAGCTTTAAATTAAGGGGGGGTAGTTATAGGATGGATGTCAGGGGTAGGTTCTTTACCCAGAGGGTGGTGAGGGATTGGAATGCCCTGCCTGCTGCAGTTGTAAATGCGCCTAGTTTGGGGGCGTTTAAGAGATCTGTGGATAGGTTTATGGACGAAAAGGGATTGGTTTAGGTTAGTGGGTCATTGTTTTTTAACTGGTCGGCGCAACATCGTGGGCCGAAGGGCCTGTTCTGCGCTGTAGTGTTCTATGTTCTATATATTTATAAAAACTCTTGCTATCCTTTTTTATATTAAGTGCTCACCCAACTTCATAGTTTATCCTACCCTTCTTTATCAACTTCTTTGTCATTCTTTGTTGACATTTAAACCTCTCCCAATCCTCTTCTCGCCCACGACTCTTAGCTACTCTAAACGCATCCGCTTTTAATTTAACACTTTCCTTCACCTCCTTCGTTATCCACGGCTGATTACCTCTCCTCCTACGTTCCTTTTTAACCATCGGAGTAAATTTCTGCTGACCACCAAGAAAGATCTCCTTAAAGATCCTCCACTGTTCCTCAGCAGACCTACCTTCCAATGCGCTCCCCCAATCAATATTCGCCAATTCCTCTCTCATCCTACCATACTCCCCTCTGTTCAAACAAAGGACGCATGTCCAAGAACCCACTTTCTCCTCCTCCATCTGCACCAGAAAGTCTACCATACAATGATCACTCTTCTCAAGAGGATCCTTCACCACAAGGTCCCTAATTCTACCCGCCTCATTACATAACACCAGATCCAAGATAGCTCGTTCCCTCGTCGACTCCAACACACACTGTTCGAGGAAACTATCCCGGCAGCATTCCAAGAATTCCTCCTCAAGCCCACCGTGTCCAACATGGGTCGACCAATCAATATGTAGATTGAAATCCCCCATAATTATCGCTGTCCCATCCCGCATTGATTTGCGCGTTAACAGCCCACCCCACCTCCAGATCATTATTCGGGGGCCTAGAAACGACACGCACCAGCGTCTTCCTCCTTTTGCTGTTCCTAATCTCCACCCACAACAATTCCACTTTCTGCTCTTTGGTTCCTATATCATCCCTTGCTACCACCCTGATGCTATCCTTAATCATAGTAAAAAGTCTGACAACACCAGGTTTTAGTCCAACCCATTTATTTGATAATATACTCACAAGTTTTCGATGGGACTGCCTCTTCGTCAGGTGAATGGAGAGTTCTGGCCTCAGACAGAGCATATAAAGCACAGACAGTTTAGAGATTACTGATTAGAATGCGTCTCTAAACTGTCTGTGCTTTATATGCTCTGTCTGAGGCCAGAACTCTCCATTCACCTGATGAAGAGGCAGTCCCCTCGAAAACTTGTGAGTATATTATCAAATAAATGGGTTGGACTAAAACCTGGTGTTGTCAGACTTTTTACTGTGTTTACGCCAGTCCAACGCAGGCATACCCACATCATGGCTATCCTTAATCAGCAGAGCTACGCCGCCCCCCCCCCCCCCCCCCCCTTTTTCCTCCCGCCTATCCTTCCTAAACACTTGATAGCCCTGGACATTCAGCTCCCAGTCCCTGTCACCCTGCAGCCACGTCTCTGTAATGGCCACCAGATCGTATCCATTTGTGTCGATCTGCGCCACCAGCTCATCCACTTTATTCCGAATGCTTCGTGCATTCAGATAAAGCGCTTTCATCCCAGCCTTCACCTGGACCCTATTTGCCAGAACGCCACCAACCATACTCACACCCCCGACTCCTTTTATTATTGGTACATCCTTGCCCTCCTCCCTACCTGCACCCTCTCCTTTACTTAGACCCCGTAATGTCACCTACCCTCGCACCCTCCCCCCCCTAATTAGTTTAAAGCCCTAACTACAGTCCTATTTACACGATTAGCCAGGACTCTGGTCCCAGCATGGTTCAGACCAACCCCATCCCACTCGAACAGGTCCCACCTACCCCAATACTGATGCCAATGCCCCATAAATTCAAACCCATTCCTCCCACATCAATCCCTGAGCCACCCATTCATTTCCTTAATCTTATCAACCTTACGCCCGTCTGCACTCGGTTCAGGCAGTAGTCCGGAGATAACCACCTTGTTGGTTCTACTTTTTAATTCCATTCCCAGCTTTTCAAACAGGGCGGCAGAGGTTCCCTCAGGATTCGAGGCTGCCGCGTGCACAGTTCAGACTGGGTGTTTAAATAGTTACTTTGCAATTAAAAGTGATTTTTTTTTCCCTGTTCAGAGTAAATTTAATGTTTCACTGGCAGAACCATTTGGAGTTTGCGATTTCAATCACCTTGTTAGATTGTTGCAGCTCAGCACAATTGTCAAGTGGAAGTTCATACTTTCGGGTCATTGCCGGGTAAACCCTTACCATTTGATTTGATTTTGATTTGATTTATTCTTGTCACATGTATTAGCATACAGTGAAAAGTATTGCTTAAGGACAAAGGATACCATACATGGAGAAGGAAATGAGAGAGTGCAGAATGTCGTGTTAGTCATAGCTAGGATACAGAGAAAGATCAACTTAATGCAAGATGGGTCCATTCAAAAGTCTGACAGCAGCAGGGAAGAAGCTGTTCTTGAGTCATAAGAACGTAAGAACATAAGAAATAGGAGCAGGAGTAGGCCATCGAGCCCTTCGAGCCTGCCCCGCCATTCAATAAGATCATAGCTGATCTGAAGTGGATCAGTTCCACTTTCCCGCTTTCTCCCCATAACCCATAATTCCCTTGCCTATCAGAAACCTATCTACCCGTGACTTAAAAATATTTAGCGAGGCAGCCTCCACCACTTCAACGGGCAGAGAATTCCAGAGATTCACCACCCTTTGAGTGAAGAAGTTCCTCCTCAACTCCATTCTAAACTGCCCCCCCCCCTTATCTTGAGGCTGTGCCCCCTAGTCCTGCTGAACTTTCTGAGTGGGAAGAATCTCTCTACCTCCACCCTATCCATCTCTTTCATTATCTTATGCGACTTTATAAGATCCCCCCTCATCCTTCTAAACTCCAACGAGTACAGACCCAGTCTATTCAATCTCTCTTCATAGTCTAATCCCCTTATCTCCGGTATCAGCCTAGTGAACCTCCTCTGCACTCCCTCCAAGGCCAAAATACCCTTGCACAAGTGCGGCGACCAAAACTGCACACAGTACTCCAGCTGTGGCCTCACCAGTGCCCTGTACAGCTGCAGCAAGACCTCCCTACTTTTATATTCTATCCCCCTCGCTATAAAGGCCAGCTTCCCATTTACCTTCTTGATCACCTGCTGCACCTGCAGGCTAGGTTTTTGCGATTTGTGCACAAGGACCCCCAGGTCCCTCTGCACCGTAGCATGCTGCAGCTTTTCGCCTTTAAACAGTAATGCCTCCTACTATTATTTCTGCCTAAGTGGATAACATCACACTTGCTAACATTGTACTCCATCTGCCAGGTCCTCGTCCACTCGCTCAGCCTATCCAGATCCCTCTGCAGACTTTCCACACCCTCCGCACAATTTGCTTTTCCACTCATCTTTGTGTCATCAGCAAATTTCGTTACCCTACACTCAGTCCCCTCCTCCAGATCATCTATATAAATGGTAAATAGTCGGTTGGTACATGATCTCAGACATTTGTATCTTTTTCATGACGGAAGAAGGTGGAAGAGAAAATTTTCGTGGTGCATGGCTGCTTTGCGGGAAGTGTAGACAGAGTCAATGGATGGGAGGTTGGTTTGTGTGATGGATTGGGTACATTCGCAACCTCTTGTAGTTTCTTGTGGTCTTGGGCAGAACAGGAGCCCGTACCAAGCTGTGATACAACTGGAAAGAATGCTTTCTGTGGGGCATCTGTAAAAGTTGGTGAGAGTCGTAGCTGGCATACAAATGTCCTTAGCCTTCTGAAAAAGTGGGGCGTTTTCTTAACTATAGCATCAGCATGGGAGGGACCAGGACAGGTTGTTGGTGATCTGGACACCTATAAACTTGAAGCTCTCGACCATTTCCACTTTGTCCCTGTTGATGTATGGTGGCATGTTCTCCTTTACACTTCCTGAAGTCGATGACTATCTCCTTCATTCAGGGAGAGATTATTGTTGCCACACAACATTCTCTGTCTCATAATTGTCTGGGATCTGACCCACCATGGGATTGTCATCAGCAAACCTGAAAAGGGGAATTTGGCCACACAGTCGTAGGTATATAAGGAGTATAGTAGGGGGCTGAGAACACAGCCTTGTGGGGCAGCGGGTGTTGAGGATGATCATGGAGGAGGTGTTGTTGCTTATCTTCACTGATTGTGGTCTGTGAGTTTGGCAGTTCAGGATCCAGTCCCAGGGGGAGGAGCCGAGCCCAGGCCATGGAGTTTGGAAATGAGTTTTGTAGGAAGGAAGGAACTTCTAAGAGAAATTCCGCAGCGGATTTTTGGGATCCTCCCCAGATCTGATGCTGATGTTTTTTGGAACAGGCATTCCTGCTGAGTGTCTGTGCTGAGGAAATGTGATCTGTGTGAGATGGAGTGTAGTGCTGGAATTTTCCCTACCTGACTCGGACCAGCATCATCGCTGCCTTCCTGCTCAGACGAATAGCTGTCGTCTTCTTCCTCAGAGTAATTATCGATATCTGGAGAGCGATCTGCAACACATTGAAGATTTTCTGAGAACAAGGCAGGAACTGAATGGGTTTTTGATGGGAGAGGGGATTAAGGGTTATGGGGAGAGGGCGGGAAAGTGGAACTGAGCCACGACAGATCAGCCATGATCTTATTGAATGGCGGGGCAGGCTCAAAGGGCCAGATGGCCTACTCCTGCTCCTATTTCTTATGTTCTTGTTCTTATGAACTGACTTTCTCATCTTGCACCTTTGCAGGATTCCATGCAATACAAGCTCCCTGACTAAGACAGACATTGAAGTATAAAGATAGGAGCAGGAGGAGGCCACTCGGCCCTTTGAGCCTGATCCACCATTCATCATAAGCATGTCTGATCATTAAAGTCTTGATGATCATCCTGCTCCTGCCTTCCCCCCATATCCCTTGATCCCTTTTCCCCTCCAAGAGCTATATCCAACTTCTTCTTGAAAATATATAATGTTTTGGCCATAACTGCTTACTGTGGTGGTGAATTCCACACAATCATCACTCTTTGGGTGAAGAAATGTCTCTTCACCTCCGTCCTAAATGGCCTCAGACTGTGACCCCTGGTTTTAGACTCCCCCACCATCAAGAACATCCCCCCTGCATCTAACCTGTCTAGTGCTGTTAGAATTTTATAAGTCTCTGGCGAATACAATATTAGGCGATTCAATCTCTCTTCACATTCTAGTCCCACCATCCCAGGAATCAGTCTGGTAAACCTTTGCTACCCTCCCTTGAGAGCAAGAACATCCTTCCTGAGACAAGCAGACAAAACTGCACACGCTGTTTCCAGTGTGGCCTCACCAAGGCCATGTATAATTACATCAAAACATCCCTATCCCTATACTCAGTCCTCTCGCTATGAAGGCCAACATACCATTTGCCTTCTTTACTGCCTGCTGTACCTGTGCGCATAATTTCAGCGACTGATGCATGAGGACACCAAAATCTCGCTGCACACTCCCCTCTCCTATTTTGTGGCCAACAAGAGAAAGAAGAAACAGAAGTTCCACGGGATGGAGCTACATTCCATGGTTAACTAAAAAAAGGGTTAAAGCTAGTATCAAACTTGAAGAAAAAACATATAATTGTGCAAAGATGGGTGGAAGGTCAGAAATCTGGACAAAGTTTAAAAAGCAGTAAAGAATTTTTCTCCGGGATGGTATGGTCGCACAGTGGTTAGCATTGCTGCTTCACAGCTTCAGGGACCCGGGGTTCGATTCCTGGCTTGAGTCACTGTCTGTGTGGAGTTTGTACATTCTTCTCGTGTCTGCGTGGGTTTTCTCCGGGTGCTCTGGTTTTCCTCCCACAGTCCAAAGATGTGCGGGTTAGGTTCATTGGCTATGCTAAAATTGCCCCTTAGTGTCCTGAGATGTATAGATTAGAGGAATTAGTGGGTAAATATGTAGGGATATGGGGGTAGGGCCTGGGTGGGATTGTGGTCAGTTTGACTCGATGGGCCAAATGACCTCTTTCTGCACTGTAGGGTTTCTATGATTCTATGAATGGCTAAAAGATAAATAAGGTGGTGAAAACTATTGTATGACAGAAAGAGAGCTAGAAATGCAGAGGTTGAAACTAAGAGTTTCTGTAGACATTTAAATACAAAAAGAGTTAATAAATTCAGCATTGCTCCTATAGAAAGTGAGTCTGGATAATTAACTAGAGAAAACAATGTGGTGCTGGATGAATTGAACTGGTATTTTGCATCAGTCTTCACGAGAGTGATACCAGAACATTCCAGAAATAGCTGCAAATTGGGAAATGGAAGGGAGAGAGGAACACCGGAACATTACAATCAGCAGGGAGGTGACACTGAGAAAACTGTTAGGTCCATGGGCTGACAATCCCAGATAGACTTCATCCTCAGGTATTAGAAACTGGCTAGGGTAATAGTTGATGCGTTGGTTTTAATTTTCCAAAATCCTGAGATTCAGGAAAGGTTCTATCAGACTGGAAAATAAGAAATATAATTCTTTTATTTAAAAAGGGAGGGATGCAGAAAGCAGGAAACTACAGGCCAGTTAGTCTAACGCCTATCAGAGAGAACATGTTAAAAGCCATTGTTAAAGATGTTATTGTAGGACACTTGGAAAACTTCACGGCAATCAGGCAGAGTCAACATGGTTTTGTGAAAGGGAAATCATGTCTAACCAAGTTATTGGAGTTCTTTGAAACAGTCACAGATAAGTGACACAGTGATTCACACTGCTGTCTCACAGTGCCAGGGACCCGGGGCAGCACGGTGACACAGTGATTCACACTGCTGTCTCACAGTGCCAGGGACCCGGGGCAGCACGGTGACACAGTGATTCACACTGCTGTCTCACAGTGCCAGGGACCCGGGGCAGCACGGTGACACAGTGATTAGCACTGCTGTCTCACAGTGCCAGGGACCCGGGGCAGCACGGTGACACAGTGATTCACACTGCTGTCTCACAGTGCCAGGGACCCGGGGCAGCACGGTGACACAGTGATTCACACTGCTGTCTCACAGCGCCAGGGACCCGGGGCAGCACGGTGACACAGTGATTCACACTGCTGTCTCATGGTGCCAGGGACCCGGGGCAGCACGGTGACACAGTGATTCACACTGCTGTCTCACAGTGCCAGGGACCCGGGGCAGCACGGTGACACAGTGACTCACACTGCTGTCTCACAGTGCCAGGGACCCGGGGCAGCACGGTGACACAGTGATTCACACTGCTGTCTCACAGTGCCAGGGACACGGGGCAGCACGGTGACACAGTGATTCACACTGCTGTCTCATGGTGCCAGGGACCCGGGGCAGCACGGTGACACAGTGATTCACACTGCTGTCTCACAGTGCCAGGGACCTGGGGCAGCACGGTGACACAGTGACTCACACTGCTGTCTCACAGCGCCAGGGACCCGGGGCAGCACGGTGACACAGTGATTCACACTGCTGTCTCACAGTGCCAGGGACCAGGGACAGCACGGTGACACAGTGATTCACACTGCTGTCTCACAGCGCCAGGGACCCGGGGCAGCACGGTGACACAGTGATTCACACTGCTGTCTCACAGTGCCAGGGACCTGGGGCAGCACGGTGACACAGTGACTCACACTGCTGTCTCACAGTGCCAGGGACCCGGGGCAGCACGGTGACACAGTGATTCACACTGCTGTCTCACAGTGCCAGGGACCCGGGGCAGCACGGTGACACAGTGATTCACACTGCTGTCTCACAGCACGAGGGACCCGGGACAGCACGGTGACACAGTGATTCACACTGCTGTCTCACAGTGCCAGGGACCCGGGGCAGCACGGTGACACAGTGATTCATACTGCTGTCTCACAGTGCCAGGGACCCGGGGCAGCACGGCGACACAGTGATTCACACTGCTGTCTCACAGTGCCAGGGACCCGGGGCAGCACGGTGACACAGTGATTCACACTGCTGTCTCACAGTGCCAGGGACCCGGGGCAGCACGGTGACACAGTGAATCACACTGCTGTCTCACAGTGCCAGGGACCCAGGGCAGCACGGTGACACAGTGATTCACACTGCTGTCTCACAGCGCCAGGGACCTGGGGCAGCACGGTGACACAGTGATTCACAGTGCTGTCTCATAGTGCCAGGGATCCGGGGCAGCACGGTGCACAGTGATTCACACTGCTGTCTCACAGCACCAGGGACCCAGGGCAGCACGGTGCACAGTGATTCACACTGCTGTCTCACAGTGATAGGGACCCGGGGCTGCACGGTGACACAGTGATTCACACTGCTGTCTCACAGCGCCAGGGACCCGGGGCAGCACGGTGACACAGTGATTCACACTGCTGTCTCACAGTGCCAGGGACCCAGGGCAGCACGGTGACACAGTGATTCACACTGCTGTCTCACAGTGCCAGGGACCCAGGGCAGCACGGTGACACAGTGATTCACACTGCTGTCTCACAGTACCAGGGACCCGGGACAGCACGGTGACACAGTGATTCACACTGCTGTCTCACAGTGCCAGGGACCCGGGGCAGCAAGGTGACACAGTGATTCACACTGCTGTCTCACAGTGCCAGGGACCCGGGGCAGCACGGTGACACAGTGATTCACACTGCTGTCTCACAGTGCCAGGGACCCGGGGCAGCACGGTGACACAGTGATTCACACTGCTGTCTCACAGTGCCAGGGACCCGGGGCAGCACGGTGACACAGTGATTCACACTGCTGTCTCACAGTGCCAGGGACCCGGGGCAGCACGGTGACACAGTGATTCACACTGCTGTCTCACAGTGCCAGTGACCCGGGGCAGCACGGTGACACAGTGATTCACACTGCTGTCTCACAGTGCCAGGGACCCGGGGCAGCACGGTGCACAGTGATTCACACTGCTGTCTCACAGTGCCAGGGACCCGGGGCAGCACGGTGACACAGTGACTCACACTGCTGTCTCACAGTGCCAGGGACCCGGGGCAGCACGGTGACACAGTGAATCACACTGCTGTCTCAGAGTGCCAGGGACCCGGGGCAGCACGGTGACACAGTGATTCACACTGCTGTCTCACAGTGCCAGGGACCCAGGGCAGCACGGTGACACAGTGATTCACACTGCTGTCTCACAGTGCCAGGGACCCAGGGCAGCACGGTGACACAGTGATTCACACTGCTGTCTCACAGTGCCAGGGACCCGGGGCAGCACGGTGACACAGTGATTCACACTGCTGTCTCACAGTGCCAGGGACCCGGGGCAGCACGGTGACACAGTGATTCACACTGCTGTCTCACAGCCCCAGGGACCCGGGGCAGCACGGTGACACAGTGATTCACACTGCTGTCTCACAGTGCCAGGGACCCAGGGCAGCACGGTGACACAGTGATTCACACTGCTGTCTCACAGCGCCAGGGATCTGGGGCAGCACGGTGACACAGTGATTCACACTGCTGTCTCATAGTGCCAGGGATCCGGGGCAGCACGGTGCACAGTGATTCACACTGCTGTCTCACAGTGCCAGGGACCCGGGGCAGCACGGTGCACAGTGATTCACACTGCTGTCTCACAGTGCCAGGGACACGGGGCAGCACGGTGTCACAGTGATTCACACTGCTGTCTCACAGCACCAGGGACCCAGGGCAGCACGGTGCACAGTGATTCACACTGCTGTCTCACAGTGATAGGGACACGGGGCTGCACGGTGACACAGTGATTCACACTGCTGTCTCACAGCGCCAGGGACCCGGGGCAGCACGGTGACACAGTGATTCACACTGCTGTCTCACAGTGCCAGGGACCCGGGGCAGCAAGGTGACACAGTGATTCACACTGCTGTCTCACAGTGCCAGGGACCCGGGGCAGCAAGGTGACACAGTGATTCACGCTGCTGTCTCACAGTGCCAGGGACCCGGGGCAGCAAGGTGACACAGTGATTCACGCTGCTGTCTCACAGTGCCAGGGACCCGGGGCAGCACGGTGACACAGTGATTCACACTGCTGTCTCACAACACGAGGGACCCGGGGCTGCACGGTGACACAGTGATTCACACTGCTGTCTCACAGCGCCAGGGACCCGGGGCAGCACGGTGACACAGTGATTCACACTGCTGTCTCACAGTGCCAGGGACCCGGGGCAGCACGGTGACACAGTGATTCACACTGCTGTCTCACAGTGCCAGGGACCCGGGGCAGCACGGTGACACAGTGATTCACACTGCTGTCTCACAGTGCCAGGGACCCGGGGCAGCACGGTGACACAGTGATTCACACTGCTGTCTCACAGTGCCAGTGACCCGGGGCAGCACGGTGACACAGTGATTCACACTGCTGTCTCACAGTGCCAGGGACCCGGGGCAGCACGGTGACACAGTGATTCACACTGCTGTCTCACAGTGCCAGGGACCCGGGGCAGCACGGTGACACAGTGAATCACACTGCTGTCTCACAGCGCCAGGGACCCGGGGCAGCACGGTGACACAGTGATTCACACTGCTGTCTCACAGCGCCAGGGACCCGGGGCGGCACGGTGACACAGTGATTCACACTGCTGTCTCACAGTGCCAGGGACCCGGGGCAGCACGGTGACACAGTGACTCACACTGCTGTCTCACAGTGCCAGGGACCCGGGGCAGCACGGTGACACAGTGAATCACACTGCTGTCTCACAGTGCCAGGGACCCGGGGCAGCACGGTGACACAGTGATTCACACTGCTGTCTCACAGTGCCAGGGACCCAGGGCAGCACGGTGAACAGTGATTCACACTGCTGTCTCACAGTGCCAGGGACCCAGGGCAGCACGGTGACACAGTGATTCACACTGCTGTCTCACAGTACCAGGGACCCGGGACAGCACGGTGACACAGTGATTCACACTGCTGTCTCACAGTGCCAGGGACCCGGGGCAGCAAGGTGACACAGTGATTCACACTGCTGTCTCACAGTGCCAGGGACCCGGGGCAGCACGGTGACACAGTGATTCACACTGCTGTCTCACAGTGCCAGGGACCCAGGGCAGCACGGTGACACAGTGATTCACACTGCTGTCTCACAGCGCCAGGGACCTGGGGCAGCACGGTGACACAGTGATTCACACTGCTGTTTCATAGTGCCAGGGATCCGGGGCAGCACGGTGCACAGTGATTCACACTGCTGTCTCACAGTGCCAGGGACACGGGGCAGCACGGTGTCACAGTGATTCACACTGCTGTCTCACAGCACCAGGGACCCAGGGCAGCACGGTGCACATTGATTCACACTGCTGTCTCACAGTGATAGGGACCCAGGGCAGCACGGTGACACAGTGATTCACACTGCTGTCTCACAGCGCCAGGGACCTGGGGCAGCACGGTGACACAGTGATTCACACTGCTGTCTCACAGCGCCAGGGACCCGGGGCTGCACGGTGACACAGTGATTCACACTGCTGTCTCACAGTGCCAGGGACCCGGGGCATCACGGTGACACAGTGATTCACACTGCTGTCTCACAGTGCCAGGGACCCGAGGCAGCACGGTGACACAGTGATTCACACTGCTGTCTCACAGCGCCAGGGACCCGGGGCAGCACGGTGACACAGTGATTCACACTGTTGTCTCACAGTGCCAGGGACCTGGGGCAGCACGGTGACACAGTGATTCACACTGCTGTCTCACAGTGCCAGGGACCCGGGGCAGCACGGTGACACAGTGATTCACAGTGCTGTCTCATAGTGCCAGGGATCCGGGGCAGCACGGTGACACAGTGATTCACACTGTTGTCTCACAGTGCCAGGAACCCGGAGCAGCACGGTGACACAGTGATTCACACTGTTGTCTCACAGTGCCAGGGACCCGGGGCAGCACGGTGACACAGTGATTCACAGTGCTGTCTCATAGTGCCAGGGATCCGGGGCAGCACGGTGCACAGTGATTCACACTGCTGTCTCACAGCACCAGGGACCCAGGGCAGCACGGTGCACAGTGATTCACACTGCTGTCTCACAGTGATAGGGACCCGGGGCTGCACGGTGACACAGTGATTCACACTGCTGTCTCACAGCGCCAGGGACCCGGGGCAGCACGGTGACACAGTGATTCACACTGCTGTCTCACAGTGCCAGGGACCCGGGGCAGCACGGTGACACAGTGATTCACACTGCTGTCTCACAGTGCCAGGGACCCGGGGCAGCACGGTGACACAGTGATTCACACTGCTGTCTCACAGTGCCAGGGACCCGGGGCAGCACGGTGACACAGTGATTCACACTGCTGTCTCACAGTACCAGGGACCCGGGACAGCACGGTGACACAGTGATTCACACTGCTGTCTCACAGTGCCAGGGACCCGGGGCAGCACGGTGACACAGTGATTCACACTGCTGTCTCACAGTGCCAGGGACCCGGGGCAGCACGGTGACACAGTGATTCACACTGCTGTCTCACAGTGCCAGGGACCCGGGGCAGCAAGGTGACACAGTGATTCACACTGCTGTCTCACAGTGCCAGGGACCCGGGGCAGCACGGTGACACAGTGATTCACACTGCTGTCTCACAGTGCCAGGGACCCGGGGCAGCACGGTGACACAGTGATTCACACTGCTGCCTCACAGCGCCAGGGACCTGGGGCAGCACGGTGACACAGTGATACACACTGCTGTTTCATAGTGCCAGGGATCCGGGGCAGCACGGTGCACAGTGATTCACACTGCTGTCTCACAGTGCCAGGGACACGGGGCAGCACGGTGTCACAGTGATTCACACTGCTGTCTCACAGCACCAGGGACCCAGGGCAGCACGGTGCACAGTGATTCACACTGCTGTCTCACAGTGATAGGGACACGGGGCTGCACGGTGACACAGTGATTCACACTGCTGTCTCACAGTGCCAGGGACCCGGGGCAGCAAGGTGACACAGTGATTCACGCTGCTGTCTCACAGTGCCAGGGACCCGGGGCAGCAAGGTGACACAGTGATTCACGCTGCTGTCTCACAGTGCCAGGGACCCGGGGCAGCACGGTGACACAGTGATTCACACTGCTGTCTCACAGCACGAGGGACCCGGGGCTGCACGGTGACACAGTGATTCACACTGCTGTCTCACAGTGCCAGGGACCCGGGGCAGCACGGTGACACAGTGATTCACACTGCTGTCTCACAGTGCCAGGGACCCGGGGCGGCACGGTGACACAGTGAATCACACTGCTGTCTCACAGTGCCAGGGACCCGGGGCGGCACGGTGACACAGTGAATCACACTGCTGTCTCACAATGCCAGGGACCCGGGGCAGCACGGTGACACAGTGATTCACACTGCTGTCTCACAGTGCCAGGGACCCGGGGCAGCACTGTGACACAGTGAATCACACTGCTGTCTCACAGTGCCAGGGACCCGGGACAGCACGGTGACACAGTGATTCACACTGCTGTCTCACAGTGCCAGGGACCCGGGGCAGCACGGTGACACAGTGATTCACACTGCTGTCTCACAGTGCCAGGGACCCGGGGCAGCACGGTGACACAGTGATTCACACTGCTGTCTCTCAGTGCCAGGGACCCGGGGCAGCACGGTGCACAGTTATTCACACTGCTGTCTCACAGTGCCAGGGACCCGGGGCAGCACGGTGACACAGTGATTCACACTGCTGTCTCACAGTACCAGGGACCCGGGACAGCACGGTGACACAGTGATTCACACTGCTGTCTCACAGTACCAGGGACCCAGGGCAGCACGGTGACACAGTGATTCACACTGCTGTCTCACAGTACCAGGGATCGGGGCAGCACGGTGACACAGTGATTCACACTGCTGTCTCATAGTGCCAAGGACCCGGGGCAGCACGGTGACACAGTGATTCACACTGCTGTCTCACAGTGCCAGGGACCCGGGGCAGCACGGTGACACATGATTCACACTGCTGTCTCACTGTGCCAGGGACCCGGGGCAGCACGGTGACACAGTGATTCACACTGCTGTCTCACAGTGCCAGGGACCCGGGACAGTACGGTGACACAGTGATTCACACTGCTGTCTCACAGTGCCAGGGACCCGGGACAGTACGGTGACACAGTGATTCACACTGCTGTCTCACAGTGCCAGGGACCCGGGGCAGCACGGTGACACAGTGATTCACACTGCTGTCTCACAGCGCCAGGGACCCGGGGCAGCACGGTGACACAGTGATTCACACTGCTGTCTCACAGTGCCAGGGACCCGGGGCAGCACGGTGACACAGTGATTCACACTGCTGTCTCACAGTGCCAGGGACCCGGGGCAGCACGGTGACACAGTGATTCACACTGCTGTCTCACAGTGCCAGGGACCCGGGGCAGCACGGTGACACAGTGATTCACACTGCTGTCTCACAGCCCCAGGGATCCGGGGCAGCACGGTGACACAGTGATTCACACTGCTGTCTCACAGCCCTAGGGACCCGGGGCAGCACGGTGACACAGTGATTCACACTGCTGTCTCGCAGCCCCAGGGACCCGGGGCAGCACGGTGACACAGTGGTTAGCACTGCTGTCTCACAGCGCAAGGAACCCGGGTTCAATTCCAGCCTTGGGTCACTGTGTGGAGTTTGCAAGTTCTCCTCGTGTCTGTATGGGTTTCCCCTGGTCCTCCTGTTTCCTCCCACAGTCCAAAGATGTGCCAGTTCAGTGGATTAGCCTTGGTAAATGCATGGGGTTGTGGTGATTGGGTGATAGTGGGGAGGCTTGGGTAAGAAGACACTGCCAACTCAATGGGCTGAATGGCCTCCTTCTGCACTGTCGCGATTCTATGTTTCTATAAAGGGAAACCAGTGAATGCACCTTACTTAGATTTCCAGACGACAATTAATAAAGTGCCAAATCAAAGGTATTGTGGAAAAGGTATTGTGGTGTTGGGGGTTACATATTACAGTCATAGAGTTACAGATGTTCACAGCAGGGAAACAGGCCCTTCGGCCCTAACTGTTCATACTGCCCTTTCTTTTTTGAATCCTCTAAGCTAATCCCAATTGCCCGCATTTGGCCCATATCCCTCTATACCCATCGTACCCATGTAAACGCCTTTTAAAAGATAAAATTGTACCCACCTCTACTACTGCCTCTGGCAGCTTGTTCCAGACATTCGCCACCCTCTGGGCGTATAAATTGCCTCTCTGGATACTTTTGTATCTCTCCCTTCTCACCTTAAACCTATACCCTCTAGTTTTAGACTCCCCTACCTTTGAGAAAAGATATTGAATATCTTTTCCACGCCCCTTATTATTTTATAGACCTCTATGAGGTCACCCCTCAACCTCCAATGCTCCAGAGAAAAAAGTCCCAGTCTGTTCAGCCTCTCCTTATAACTCAATCCATCAAGTTCCAGTAGCATCCTAGTAAATCTTTTCTGCACTCTTTCTAGTTTAATAATATCTTTTCTATAATACGGTGAAAATTGGCATATTGGCATGGATTGAAGATTGGTCAGCTAACAGGAAACACAGAGTAGGCATAAATGGGTCACTTACTGGTTGGTGGGATGTGCCGAGTGGTGTGTCACAGGGATCAGTCCTGAAACCTCAACTTTTTACATTTTATATAAATAACTTGGATGAAAGGACTAAATATACGGTTGTGAAATTTGCTGATTACGAAAGATCATTGGAGAAGTGTTGTGAAGAGAGTATAAAGAGCTTACATAGGGAAATAGATCAGTTTGGTAAGTGAGCAAAGATCTGGCAACAGGAGAATAAATGGGGGAAAATGTGAAATTGTCAGTTTTGGTCAAATAGAACAAAAAGAAACATAACTGGTGACAGATTGCAGAACTCTGAGATACAGAGGGATCTGGGTATCCTAGTGCATGGAAATGGAGAGGATGTCAATCACTCACTCACCATGTGGGTGCCGGGAGAATCATTCACTCACCGTGTGATGATCTGGAGGAGGGGGCTGAGTGTAGAATAACGAAATTTGCTGATGACACAAAGATGAGTGGAAAAGCAAATTGTGCGGAAGGTGTGGAAAGTCTGCAGAGGGATCTGGATAGGCTGAGAGAGTGGGCGAGGACCTGGCAGATGGAGTACAATGTTAGCAAGTGTGATGTTATCCACTTTGGCAGGAATAATAGTAGGAGGGATCACTATTTAAAGGGTGAAAAGCTGCAGCATGCTACGGTGCAGAGGGACCTGGGGGTCCTTGTGCATGAGTCACAAAAACCCAGTCTGCAGGTGCAGCAGGTGATCAAGAATGGGATACTGGCCTTCATAGCGACGGGGATAGAATATAAAAGCAGGGAGATCTTGCTGCAACTGTACAAGGCACTGGTGAGGCCGCAGCTGGAGTACTGTGTGCAGTTTTGGTCGCCGCACCTGCGCAAGGATATTTTGGCCTTGGAAGGAGTGTAGAGGAGGTTCACTAGTCTGAAACCGGAAATGAGGGGGTTGGACTATGAAAAGAGACTAAATAGACTGGGTATGTGCTCGTTGGAGTTTAGAAGGATGAGGGGGGATCTTATAGAGACGTATAAGATAACGAAAGGGACGGATAGGGTAGTGATATAGAGATTCTTCCCGCTCAGAAAGGACAACAGGACTAGAGGGCACAGCCTCAAGATAAGAGGGGGACAGTTTAGAATGGAGTTGAGGAGGAACTTCTTCACTCAAAGGGTGGTGAATCTCTGGAATTCACTGCCTGTTGAAGTGGTGGAGGCTACCTTGCTAAATATATTTAAGTCACGGGCAGATAGGTTTATGATAGACAGGGGAATTAAGGGTTATGGGGAGAAAGCGAGAAAATGGAACTGATCCACTTCAGATCAGCCATGATCTTATTGAATAGCGGGGCAGGCTCGAAGGGCTAGATGGCCTACTCCTGCTCCTATTTCTTATGTTCTTATGGGTGCCGGGAGAATCACTCACCGTGTGGGTGCCGGAGAATCACTCACCGTGTGGGTGCCGGAGAATCACTCACCGTGTGGGTGTCGGGAGAATCACTCACCATGTGGGTGCCGGAGAATCACTCACCGTGTGGATGCCGGGAGAATCACTCACCGTGTGGGTGCCGGGAGAATCACTCACCGTGTGGGTGCCGGGAGAATCACTCACCGTGTGGGTGCCGGAGAATCACTCACCGTGTGGGTGCCGGGAGAATCACTCACCGTGTGGGTGCCAGGAGAATCACTCACCGTGTGGGTGCCGGGAGAATCACTCACCGTGTGGGTGCCGGGAGAATCACTCACCGTGTGGGTGCCGGAGAATCACTCACCGTGTGGGTGCCGGGAGAATCACTCACCATGTGGGTGCCAGGAGAATCACTCACCATGTGGGTGCCAGGAGAATCACTCACCGTGTGAGTGCCGGGAGAATCACTCACCGTGTGGGTGCCGGGAGAATCACTCACTCACCGTGTGGGTGCCGGGAGAATCACTCACCGTGTGGGTGCCGGGAGAATCACTCACTCACCGTGTGGGTGCCGGAGAATCACTCACCGTGTGGGTGCCGGAGAATCACTCACCGTGTGGGTGCCGGGAGAATCACTCACCGTGTGGGTGCCGGGAGAATCACTCACCGTGTGGGTGTCGGGAGAATCACTCACCGTGTGGGTGCCGGGAGAATCACTCACCCTGTGGGTGCCGGAGAATCACTCACCGTGTGGGTGCCGGAGAATCACTCACCGTGTGGGTGCCGGGAGAATCACTCACCGTGTGGGTGCCGGAGAATCACTCACCGTGTGGGTGCCGGGAGAATCACTCACCGTGTGGGTGCCGGGAGAATCATTCACCGTGTGGGTGCCGGAGAATCACTCACCGTGTGGGTGCCGGAGAATCACTCACCGTGTGGGTGCCGGAGAATCACTCACCGTGTGGGTGCCGGGAGAATCACTCACCATGTGGGTGCCGGAGAATCACTCACCGTGTTGGTGCCGGAGAATCACTCACCGTGTGGGTGCCGGGAGAATCACTCACCGTGTGGGTGCCGGAGAATCACTCACCGTGTGGGTGCCGGGAGAATCACTCACCATGTGGGTGCCAGGAGAATCACTCACCGTGTGGGTGCCGGAGAATCACTCACCGTGTGGGTGCCGGGAGAATCACTCACCGTGTTGGTGCCGGAGAATCACTCACCGTGTGGGTGCCGGGAGAATCACTCACCATGTGGGTGCCAGGAGAATCACTCACCATGTGGGTGCCAGGAGAATCACTCACCGTGCGGGTGTCGGGAGAATCACGCACCGTGTGGGTGCCGGGAGAATCACTCACCGTGTGGGTGCCGGGAGAATCACTCACTCACCGTGTGGGTGCCGGGAGAATCACTCACCGTGTGGGTGCCGGGAGAATCACTCACTCACCGTGTGGGTGCCGGAGAATCACTCACCGTGTGGGTGCCGGGAGAATCACTCACCGTGTGGGTGTCGGGAGAATCACTCACCGTGTGGGTGCCGGGAGAATCACTCACCGTGTGGGTGCCGGAGAATCACTCACCGTGTGGGTGCCGGAGAATCACTCACCGTGTGGGTGCCGGAGAATCACTCACCGTGTGGGTGCCGGGAGAATCACTCACCGTGTGGGTGCCGGAGAATCACTCACCGTGTGGGTGCCGGGAGAATCACTCACCGTGTGGGTGCCGGGAGAATCATTCACCGTGTGGGTGCCGGAGAATCACTCACCGTGTGGGTGCCGGAGAATCACTCACCGTGTGGGTGCCGGAGAATCACTCACCGTGTGGGTGCCGGGAGAATCACTCACCATGTGGGTGCCGGAGAATCACTCACCGTGTTGGTGCCGGGAGAATCACTCACCGTGTGGGTGCCGGAGAATCACTCACCGTGTGGGTGCCGGAGAATCACTCACCGTGTGGGTGCCGGAAGAATCACTCACCATGTGGGTGCCGGAGAATCACTCACCGTGTTGGTGCCGGAGAATCACTCACCGTGTTGGTGCCGGGAGAATCACTCACCGTGTGGGTGCCGGAGAATCACTCACCGTGTGGGTGCCGGAGAATCACTCACCGTGTGGGTGCCGGAGAATCACTCACCGTGTGGGTGCCGGGAGAATCACTCACCGTGTGGGTGCCGGAGAATCACTCACGGTGTGGGTGCCGGGAGATTCACTCACCATGTGGGTGTCGGAGAATCACTCACCGTGTTGGTGCCGGAGAATCACTCACCGTGTTGGTGCCGGGAGAATCACTCACCGTGTGGGTGCCGGGAGAATCACTCACCGTGTGGGTGCCGGGAGAATCACTCACTCACCGTGTGGGTGCCGGAGAATCACTCACCGTGTGGGTGCCGGGAGAATCACTCACCGTGTGGGTGCCGGAGAATCACTCACCGTGTGGGTGCCGGAGAATCACTCACCGTGTTGGTGCCGGAGAATCACTCACCGTGTTGGCTCCGGGAGAATCACTCACCGTGTGGGTGCCGGGAGAATCACTCACCGTGTGGGTGCCGGAGAATCACTCACCGTGTGGGTGCCGGGAGAATCACTCACCGTGTGGGTGCCGGAGAATCACTCACCGTGTGGGTGCCGGAGAATCTCTCACCGTATGGGTGCCGGAGAATCACTCACCGTGTGGGTGCCGGAGAATCACTCACCGTGTGGGTGCCGGGAGAATCACTCACCGTGTGGGTGCCGGAGAATGACTCACCGTGTGGGTGCCGGAGAATCACTCACCGTGTGGGTGTCGGAGAATCACTCACCGTGTGGGTGCCGGAGAATCACTCACCGTGTGGGTGCCGGGAGAATCACTCACCGTGTGGGTGTCGGAGAATCACTCACCGTGTGGGTGCCGGAGAATCACTCACCGTGTGGGTGCCGGGAGAATCACTCACCGTGTGGGTGCCGGAGAATCACTCACCGTGTGGGTGCCGGAGAATCACTCACCGTGTGGGTGCCGGGAGAATCACTCACCGTGTGGGTGCCGGAGAATCACTCACCGTGTGGGTGCCGGAGAATCACTCACCGTGTGGGTGCCGGGAGAATCACTCACCGTGTGGGTGCCGGAGAATCACTCACCGTGTGGGTGCCGGGAGAATCACTCACCGTGTGGGTGCCGGGAGAATCACTCACCGTGTTGGTGCCGGGAGAATCACTCACCGTGTGGGTGCCGGAGAATCACTCACCGTGTGGGTGCCGGAGAATCACTCACCGTGTGGGTGCCGGAGAATCACTCACCGTGTGGGTGTCGGAGAATCACTCACCGTGTGCGTGCCGGGAGAATCACTCACCGTGTGGGTGCCAGGAGAATCACTCACCGTGTGGGTGCCGGGAGAATCACTCACCGTGTTGGTGCCGGGAGAATCACTCACCGTGTGGGTGCCGGAGAATCACTCACCGTGTGGGTGCCGGAGAATCACTCACCGTGTTGGTGCCGGGAGAATCACTCACCGTGTGGGTGCCGGGAGAATCACTCACCGTGTGGGTGCGGGGAGAATCACTCACCGTGTGGGTGCCGGGAGAATCACTCACCGTGTGGGTGCCGGGAGAATCACTCACCGTGTGGGTGCCGGAGAATCACTCACCGTGTGGGTGCCGGGAGAATCACTCACCGTGTGGGTGTCGGGAGAATCACTCACCGTGTGGGTGCCGGGAGAATCACTCACCGTGTGGGTGCCGGAGAATCACTCACCATGTGGGTGCCGGGAGAATCACTCACTGTGTGGGTGCCGGGAGAATCACTCACCGTGTGGATGCCGGGAGAATCACTCACCGTGTGGGTGCCGGGAGAATCACTCACCGTGTGGATGCCGGGAGAATCACTCACCCTGTGGATGCCGGGAGAATCACTCACCGTGTGGGTGCCGGGAGAATCACTCACTCACCGTGTTGGTGCCGGGAGAATCACTCACCGTGTTGGTGCCGGGAGAATCACTCACCGTGTGGGTGCCGGGAGAATCACTCACCGTGTGGGTGCCGGGAGAATCACTCACCGTGTGGGTGCCGGAGAATCACTCACTCACCGTGTGGGCTCCGGGAGAATCACTCACCGTGTGGGTGCCGGGAGAATCACTCACCGTGTGGGTGCCGGAGAATCACTCACCGTGTGGGTGCCGGAGAATCACTCACCGTGTGGGTGCCGGAGAATCACTCACCGTGTGGGTGCCGGAGAATCACTCACCGTGTTGGTGCCGGGAGAATCACTCACCGTGTGGGTGCCGGTAGAATCACTCACCGTGTGGGTGCCGGGAGAATCACTCACCGTGTGGGTGCCGGGAGAAGCACTCACCGTGTGGGTGCCGGGAGAATCACTCACCGTGTGGGTGTCGGAGAATCACTCACCGTGTGGGTGCCGGGAGAAACACTCACCATGTGGGTGTCGGGAGAATCACTCACCGTGTGGGTGCCGGAGAATCACTCACCGTGTTGGTGCCGGGAGAATCACTCACCGTGTGGGTGCCGGAGAATCACTCACTCACCGTGTGGGTGCCGGAGAATCACTCACCGTGTGGGTGCCGGGAGAATCACTCACCGTGTTGGTGTCGGGAGAATCACTCACCGTGTGGGTGCCGGGAGAATCACTCACCGTGTGGGTGCCGGGAGAATCACTCACCGTGTGGGTGCCGGAGAATCACTCACCGTGTTGGTGCCGGGAAAATCACTCACCGTGTGGGTGCCGGAGAATCACTCACCGTGTTGGTGCCGGAGAATCACTCACCGTGTGGGTGTCGGGAGAATCACTCACCGTGTGGGTGCCGGGAGAATCACTCACTCACCGTGTCGGTGCCGGAGAATCACTCACCGTGTGGGTGCCGGAGAATCACTCACCGTGTGGGTGCCGGGAGAATCATTCACCGTGTGGGTGCCGGATAATCACTCACCGTGTGGGTGTCGGGAGAATCACTCACCGTGTGGGTGTCGGGAGAATCACTCACCGTGTGGGTGCCGGGAGAATCACTCACTCACCGTGTGGGTGCCGGAGAATCACTCACCGTGTGGGTGCCGGAGAATCACTCACCGTGTGGGTGCCGGGAGAATCACTCACCGTGTGGGTGCCGGATAATCACTCACCGTGTGGGTGCCGGAGAATCACTCACCGTGTGGGTGCCGGGAGAATCCCTCACCGTGTGGGTGCCGGGAGAATCAGTCACCGTGTTGGTGCCGGAGAATCACTCACCGTGTGGGTGCCGGGAGAATCACTCACTCACCGTGTGGGTGCCGGGAGAATCACTCACTCACCGTGTGGGTGCCGGGAGAATCACTCACCGTGTGGGTGCCGGGAGAATCACTCACCGTGTGGGTGCTGGGAGAATCACTCACCGTGTGGGTGCCGGGAGAATCACTCACCGTGTGGGTGTCGGGAGAATCACTCACCGTGTGGGTGCCGGAGAATCACTCACCGTGTTGGTGCCGGGAGAATCACTCACCGTGTGGGTGTCGGGAGAATCACTCACCGTGTGGGTGCCGGAGAATCACTCACCGTGTGGGTGCCGGAGAATCACTCACCGTGTGGGTGCCGGAGAATCACTCACCGTGTGGGTGCCGGAGAATCACTCACCGTGTGGGTGCCGGGAGAATCACTCACCGTGTGGGTGCCGGAGAATCACTCACCGTGTGGGTGCCGGGAGAATCACTCACTCACCGTGTGGGTGCCGGGAGAATCACTCACCGTGTGGGTGCCGGAGAATCACTCACTCACCGTGTGGGTGCCGGGAGAATCACTCATCGTGTGGGTGCCGGGAGAATCACTCACCGTGTGGGTGCCGGGAGAATCACTCACAGTGTGGGTGCCGGAGAATCACTCACCGTGTGGGTGTCGGGAGAATCACTCACCGTGTGCGTGCCGGGAGAATCACTCACTCACCGTGTGGGTGCCGGAGAATCACTCACCGTGTGGGTGCCGGAGAATCACTCACCGTGTGGGTGCCGGGAGAATCACTCACCGTGTGGGTGCCGGATAATCACTCACCGTGTGGGTGCCGGAGAATCACTCACCGTGTGGGTGCCGGGAGAATCACTCACCGTGTGGGTGCCGGGAGAATCAGTCACCGTGTTGGTGCCGGAGAATCACTCACCGTGTGGGTGCCGGGAGAATCACTCACTCACCGTGTGGGTGCCGGGAGAATCACTCACCGTGTGGGTGCCGGATAATCACTCACCGTGTGGGTGCCGGAGAATCACTCACCGTGTGGGTGCCGGGAGAATCACTCACCGTGTGGGTGCCGGGAGAATCAGTCACCGTGTTGGTGCCGGAGAATCACTCACCGTGTGGGTGCCGGGAGAATCACTCACTCACCGTGTGGGTGCCGGGAGAATCACTCACTCACCGTGTGGGTGCCGGGAGAATCACTCACCGTGTGGGTGCCGGGAGAATCACTCACCGTGTGGGTGCTGGGAGAATCACTCACCGTGTGGGTGCCGGGAGAATCACTCACCGTGTGGGTGTCGGGAGAATCACTCACCGTGTGGGTGCCGGAGAATCACTCACCGTGTTGGTGCCGGGAGAATCACTCACCGTGTGGGTGTCGGGAGAATCACTCACCGTGTGGGTGCCGGAGAATCACTCACCGTGTGGGTGCCGGAGAATCACTCACCGTGTGGGTGCCGGAGAATCACTCACCGTGTGGGTGCCGGAGAATCACTCACCGTGTGGGTGCCGGGAGAATCACTCACCGTGTGGGTGCCGGAGAATCACTCACCGTGTGGGTGCCGGGAGAATCACTCACTCACCGTGTGGGTGCCGGGAGAATCACTCACCGTGTGGGTGCCGGAGAATCACTCACTCACCGTGTGGGTGCCGGGAGAATCACTCATCGTGTGGGTGCCGGGAGAATCACTCACCGTGTGGGTGCCGGGAGAATCACTCACAGTGTGGGTGCCGGAGAATCACTCACCGTGTGGGTGCCGGGAGAATCACTCACCATGTGGGTGCCGGGAGAATCACTCACTCACCGTGTGGGTGCCGGAGAATCACTCACCGTGTGGGTGCCGGAGAATCACTCACCGTGTTGGTGTCGGGAGAATCACTCACCGTGTGGGTGCCGGGAGAATCACTCACTGTGTGGGTGCCGGAGAATCACTCACCGTGTGGGTGCCGGAGAATCACTCACCGTGTGGGTGCCGGGAGAATCACTCACCGTGTGGGTGCCGGAGAATCACTCACTCACCGTGTGGGTGCCGGAGAATCACTCACCGTGTGGGTGCCGGGAGAATCACTCACCGTGTGGGTGTCGGATAATCACTCACCGTGTGGGTGTCGGGAGAATCACTCACCGTGTGGGTGCCGGAGAATCACTCACCGTGTGGGTGCCGGAGAATCACTCACCGTGTGGGTGCCGGGAGAATCACTCACCGTGTGGGTGCCGGAGAATCACTCACTCACCGTGTGGGTGCCGGAGAATCACTCACGATGTGGGTGCCGGGAGAATCACTCACCGGGTGGGTGCCGGAGAATCACTCACCGTGTGGGTGCCGGAGAATCACTCACCGTGTGGGTGCCGGGGGAATCACTCACCGTGTGGGTGCCGGAGAATCACTCACCGTGTGGGTGCCGGGAGAATCACTCACCGTGTGGGTGCCGGGAGAATCACTCACCATGTGGGTGCCGGAAGAATCACTCACCGTGTTGGTGCCGGAGAATCACTCACCGTGTGGGTGCCGGGAGAATCACTCACCGTGTGGGTGCCGGAGAATCACTCACCGTGTGGGTGCCGGTGAATCACTCACCGTGTGGGTGCCGGGACAATCACTCACCGTGTGGGTGCCGGAGAATCACTCACCGTGTGGGTGTCGGGAGAATCACTCACCGTGTTGGTGCCGGAGAATCACGCACCGTGTGGGTGTCGGAGAATCACTCACCGTGTGGGTGCCGGGAAAATCACTCACCGTGTGGTGCCGGGAGAATCACTCACCGTGTGGGTGCCGGAGAATCACTCACCGTGTGGGTGCCTGGAGAATCACTCACCGTGTGGTTGCCGGGAGAATCACTCACCGTGTGGGTGCCGGGAGAAGCACTCATCGTGTGGGTGCCGGAGAATCACTCACCGTGTGGGTGCCGGAGAATCACTCACCGTGTGGGTGCCGGGAGAATCACTCACCGTGTGGGTGCCGGAGAATCATTCATCGTGTGGGTGCCGGGAGAATCACTCACCGTGTGGGTGCTGGGAGAATCACTCACCGTGTGGGTGCCGGGAGAATCACTCACCGTGTGGGTGCCGGAGAATCACTCACCGTGTGGGTGCCGGGAGAATCACTCACCGTGTGGGTGCCGGAGAATCACTCACCGTCTGGGTGCCGGAGAATCACTCACTCACCGTGTGGGTGTCGGGAGAATCACTCACCGTGTGGGTGCCGGGGGAATCACTCACCGTGTGGGCGCCGGAGAATCACTCACCGTGTGGGTGCCGGGAGAATCACTCACCGTGTGGGTGCTGGGAGAATCACTCACCGTGTGGGTGCCGGGAGAATCACTCACCGTGTGGGTGTCGGGAGAATCACTCACCGTGTGGGTGCCGGAGAATTACTCACCGTGTTGGTGCCGGGAGAATCACTCACCGTGTGGGTGTCGGGAGAATCACTCACCGTGTGGGTGCCGGAGAATCACTCACCGTGTGGGTGCCGGAGAATCACTCACCGTGTGGGTGCCGGAGAATCACTCACCGTGTGGGTGCCGGAGAATCACTCACCGTGTGGGTGCCGGGAGAATCACTCACCGTGTGGGTGCCGGAGAATCACTCACCGTGTGGGTGCCGGGAGAATCACTCACTCACCGTGTGGGTGCCGGGAGAATCACTCACCGTGTGGGTGCCGGAGAATCACTCACTCACCGTGTGGGTGCCGGGAGAATCACTCATCGTGTGGGTGCCGGGAGAATCACTCACCGTGTGGGTGCCGGGAGAATCACTCACAGTGTGGGTGCCGGAGAATCACTCACCGTGTGGGTGCCGGGAGAATCACTCACCGTGTGGGTGCCGGGAGAATCACTCACTCACCGTGTGGGTGCCGGGAGAATCACTCACCGTGTGGGTGCCGGAGAATCACTCACCGTGTTGGTGTCGGGAGAATCACTCACCGTGTGGGTGCCGGGAGAATCACTCACTGTGTGGGTGCCGGAGAATCACTCACCGTGTGGGTGCCGGAGAATCACTCACCGTGTGGGTGCCGGGAGAATCACTCACAGTGTGGGTGCCGGAGAATCACTCACTCACCGTGTGGGTGCCGGAGAATCACTCACCGTGTGGGTGCCGGGAGAATCACTCACCGTGTGGGTGTCGGATAATCACTCACCGTGTGGGTGTCGGGAGAATCACTCACCGTGTGGGTGCCGGAGAATCACTCACCGTGTGGGTGCCGGAGAATCACTCACCGTGTGGGTGCCGGGAGAATCACTCACCGTGTGGGTGCCGGAGAATCACTCACTCACCGTGTGGGTGCCGGAGAATCACTCACGGTGTGGGTGCCGGGAGAATCACTCACCGTGTGGGTGCCGGAGAATCACTCACCGTGTGGGTGCCGGGAGAATGACTCACCGTGTGGGTGCCGGAGAATCACTCACCGTGTGGGTGCCGGGAGAATCACTCACCGTGTGGGTGCCGGGAGAATCACTCACCATGTGGGTGCCGGGAGAATCACTCATCGTGTGGGTGCCGGAGAATCACTCACCGTGTGGGTGCCGGAGAATCACTCACCCTGTGGGTGCCGGGAGAATCACTCACCGTGTGGGTGCCGGAGAATCACTCACCGTGTTGTTGTCGGGAGAATCACTCACCGTGTGGGTGCCGGGAGAATCACTCACCGTGTGGGTGCCGGAGAATCACTCACCGTGTGGGTGTCGGGAGAATCACTCACCGTGTGGGTGCCGGAGAATCACTCACCGTGTTGGTGCCGGGAGAATCACTCACCATGTGGGTGCCGGGAGAATCACTCACCGTGTGGGTGCCGGGATAATCACTCACTCACCGTGTGGGTGCCGGGAGAATCACTCACCGTGTGGGTGCCGGGAGAATCACTCACCGTGTGGGTGCCGGAGAATCACTCACCGTGTTGGTGTCGGGAGAATCACTCACCGTGTGGGTGCCGGGATAATCACTCACCGTGTGGGTGCCGGGAGAATCACTCACTGTGTGGGTGTCGGGAGAATCACTCACCGTGTGGGTGCCGGGATAATCACTCACTCACCGTGTGGGTGCCGGGAGAATCACTCACCGTGTTGGTGCCGGAGAATCACTCACCGTGTGGGTGCCGGGAGAATCACTCACCGTGTGGGTGCCGGAGAATCACTCACCGTGTGGGTGTCGGGAGAATCACTCACCGTGTTGGTGCCGGAGAATCACTCACCGTGTGGGTGTCGGAGAATCACTCACCGTGTGGGTGCCGGGAGAATCACTCACCGTGTGGGTGCCGGGAGAATCACTCACCGTGTGGGTGCCGGAGAATCACTCACCGTGTGGGTGCCTGGAGAATCACTCACCGTGTGGTTGCCGGGAGAATCACTCACCGTGTGGGTGCCGGGAGAAGCACTCATCGTGTGGGTGCCGGAGAATCACTCACCGTGTGGGTGCCGGAGAATCACTCACCGTGTGGGTGCCGGGAGAATCACTCACCGTGTGGGTGCCGGAGAATCATTCATCGTGTGGGTGCCGGGAGAATCACTCACCGTGTGGGTGCCGGGAGAATCACTCACCGTGTGGGTGCCGGGAGAATCACTCACCGTGTGGGTGCCGGAGAATCACTCACCGTGTGGGTGCCGGGAGAATCACTCACCGTGTGGGTGCCGGAGAATCACTCACCGTCCGGGTGCCGGAGAATCACTCACTCACCGTGTGGGTGTCGGGAGAATCACTCACCGTGTGGGTGCCGGGGGAATCACTCACCGTGTGGGTGTCGGGAGAATCACTCACCGTGTGCGTGCCGGGAGAATCACTCACCGTGTGGGTGCCGGGAGAATCACTCACCGTGTGGGTGCCGGAGAATCACTCACCGTGTGGGTGTCGGGAGAATCACTCACCGTGTGCGTGCCGGGAGAATCACTCACCGTGTGGGTGCCGGGAGAATCACTCACCGTGTGGGTGCCGGGAGAATCACTCACCGTGTGGGTGCCGGGAGAATCACTCACCGTGTGGGTGCCGGAGAATCACTCACCGTGTGGGTGCCGGGAGAATCACTCACCGTGTGGGTGCCGGGAGAATCACTCACTCACCGTGTGGGTGCCGGGAGAATCACTCACCGTGTGGGTGCCAGGAGAATCACTCACCGTGTGGTGCCGGAGAATCACTCACCGTGTGGGTGCCGGGAGAATCACTCACCGTGTGGGTGCCGGGGAATCACTCACCGTGTGGGTGCCGGGAGAATCACTCACCGTGTGGGTGCCGGAGAATCACTCACCGTGTGGGTGCCGGGAAAATCACTCACTCACCGTGTGGGTGCCGGGAGAATCACTCACCGTGTGTGTGCCGGGAGAATCACTCACCGTGTGGGTGCCGGGAGAATTCACTCACTCACCATGTGTGTGCCGGAGAATCACTCACCGTGTGGGTGCCGGGAGAATCACTCACCGTGTGGGTGCCGGGAGAATCACTCACCGTGTGGGTGCCGGAGAATCACTCACTCACCGTGTGGGCTCCGGGAGAATCACTCACCGTGTGGGTGCCGGGAGAATCACTCACCGTGTGGGTGCCGGGAGAATCACTCACCGTGTGGGTGCCGGAGAATCATTCACCGTGTGGATGCCAGAGAATCACTCACCGTGTGGGTGCCGGGAGAATCACTCACCGTGTGGGTGCCGGAGAATCACTCACCGTGTGGGTGCCGGAGAATCACTCACCGTGTGGGTGCCGGGAGTATCACTCACCGTGTGGGTGCCGGGAGAATCACTCACCGTGTGGGTGCCGGGAGAATCACTCACCGTGTGGGTGCCGGAGAATCACTCACCGTGTGGGTGTCGGGAGAATCACTCACCGTGTGGGTGCCGGGAGAATCACTCACCGTGTGGGTGCCGGGAGAATCACTCACCGTGTGGGTGTCGGGAGAATCACTCACCGTGTGGGTGCCGGGAGAATCACTCACCGTGTGGGTGTCGGGAGAATCACTCACCGTGTGGGTGCCGGGAGAATCACTCACCGTGTGGGTGCCGGAGAATCACTCACCGTGTGGGTGCCGGGAGAATCACTCACCGTGTGGGTGCCGGAGAATCACTCACCGTGTGGGTGCCGGGACAATCACTCACCGTGTGGGTGCCGGAGAATCACTCACCGTGTGGGTGCCGGAGAATCACTCACCGTGTGGGTGCCGGAGAATCACTCACCGTGTGGGTGCCGGGAGAATCACTCACCGTGTGGGTGCCGGAGAATCACTCACCGTGTGGGTGCCGGGAGAATCACTCACCGTGTGGGTGCCGGAGAATCACTCACTCACCGTGTGGGTGCCGGCGAATCACTCACCGTGTGGGTGCTGGGAGAATCACTTACTCACCGTGTGGGTGCTGGGAGAATCACTCACCGTGTGGGTGTCGGAGAATCACTCACCGTGTGGGTGCCGGGAGAATCACTCACCGTGTGGGTGCCGGGAGAATCACTCACCGTGTGGGTGCCGGAGAATCACTCACTCACCGTGTGGGTGCCGGGAGAATCACTCACCGTGTGGGTGCCGGGAGAATCACTCACCGTGTGGGTGCCGGGAGAATCACTCACCGTGTGGGTGCCGGGAGAATCACTCACCGTGTTGGTGCCGGGAGAATCACTCACCGTGTGGGTGCCGGAGAATCACTCACTCACCGTGTGGGTGCCGGGAGAATCACTCACCGTGTGGGTGCCGGGAGAATCACTCACCGTGTGGGTGCCGGTAGAATCACTCACCGTGTTGGTGCCGGGAGAATCACTCACCGTGTGGGTGCCGGATAATCACTCACCGTGTGGGTGCCGGGAGAATCACTCACCGTGTGGGTGCCGGGAGAATCACTCACCGTGTGGGTGCCGGGAGAATCACTCACTCACCGTGTGGGTGCCGGGAGAATCACTCACTCACCGTGTGGGTGCTGGGAGAATCACTCACCGTGTGGGTGCCGGGAGAATCACTCACCGTGTGGGTGCCGGAGAATCACTCACCGTGTGGGTGCCGGAGAATCACTCACCGTGTGGGTGCCGGAGAATCACTCACCGTGTGGGTGCCGGGAGAATCACTCACCGTGTGGGTGCCGGGAGAATCACTCACCGTGTGGGTGCCGGAGAATCACTCACCGTGTGGGTGCCGGAGAATCACTCACTCACCGTGTGGGTGCCGGAGAATCACTCACCGTGTGGGTGCCGGAGAATCACTCACCGTGTGGGTGCCGGAGAATCACTCACCGTGTGGGTGCCGGGAGAATCACTCACCGTGTGGGTGCCGGGAGAATCACTCACCGTGTGGGTGCCGGGAGAATCATTCACCGTGTGGGTGCTGGGAGAATCACTCACCGTGTGGGTGCCGGGAAAATCACTCACCGTGTGGGTGCCGGGAGAATCACTCACCGTGTGGATGCCGGGAGAATCACTCACCGTGTGGGTGCCGGGAGAATCACTCACCGTGTGGGTGCCTGGAGAATCACTCACCGTGTGGGTGTCGGGAGAATCACTCACCGTGTGGGTGCCGGAGAATCACTCACCGTGTGGGTGCCGGGAGAATCACTCACTCACCGTGTGGGTGCCGGGAGAATCACTCACCGTGTGGGTGCCGGGAGAATCACTCACCGTGTGGGTGCCGGAGAATCACTCACCGTGTGGGTGTCGGGAGAATCACTCACCGTGTGGGTGCCGGGAGAATCACTCACCGTGTGGGTGCCGGGAGAATCACTCACCGTGTGGGTGTCGGGAGAATCACTCACCGTGTGGGTGCCGGGAGAATCACTCACCGTGTGGGTGCCGGAGAATCACTCACCGTGTGGGTGCCGGGAGAATCACTCACCGTGTGGGTGCCGGAGAATCACTCACCGTGTGGGTGCCGGGAGAATCACTCACCGTGTGGGTGCCGGAGAATCACTCACCGTGTGGGTGCCGGAGAATCACTCACCGTGTGGGTGCCGGGAGAATCACTCACCGTGTGGGTGCCGGAGAATCACTCACCGTGTGGGTGCCGGGAGAATCACTCACCGTGTGGGTGCCGGAGAATCACTCACTCACCGTGTGGGTGCCGGCGAATCACTCACCGTGTGGGTGCTGGGAGAATCACTCACTCACCGTGTGGGTGCTGGGAGAATCAATCACCGTGTGGGTGTCGGAGAATCACTCACCGTGTGGGTGCCGGGAGAATCACTCACCGTGTGGGTGCCGGGAGAATCACTCACCGTGTGGGTGCCGGAGAATCACTCACTCACCGTGTGGGTGCCGGGAGAATCACTCACCGTGTGGGTGCCGGGAGAATCACTCACCTGTGGGTGCCGGGAGAATCACTCACCGTGTGGGTGCCGGGAGAATCACTCACCGTGTTGGTGCCGGGAGAATCACTCACCGTGTGGGTGCCGGAGAATCACTCACTCACCGTGTGGGTGCCGGGAGAATCACTCACCGTGTGGGTGCCGGGAGAATCACTCACCGTGTGGGTGCCGGGAGAATCACTCACCGTGTTGGTGCCGGGAGAATCACTCACCGTGTGGGTGCCGGATAATCACTCACCGTGTGGGTGCCGGGAGAATCACTCACCGTGTGGGTGCCGGGAGAATCACTCACCGTGTGGGTGCCGGGAGAATCACTCACCGTGTGGGTGCCGGGAGAATCACTCACCGTGTGGGTGTCGGGAGAATCACTCACCGTGTGGGTGCCGGGAGAATCACTCACTCACCGTGTGGGTGCTGGGAGAATCACTCACCGTGTGGGTGCCGGGAGAATCACTCACCGTGTGGGTGCCGGAGAATCACTCACCGTGTGGGTGCCGGAGAATCACTCACCGTGTGGGTGCCGGGAGAATCACTCAACGTGTGGGTGCCGGGAGAATCACTCACCGTGTGGGTGCCGGAGAATCACTCACCGTGTGGGTGCCGGAGAATCACTCACTCACCGTGTGGGTGCCGGAGAATCACTCACCGTGTGGGTGCCGGAAAATCACTCACCGTGTGTGTGCCGGAGAATCACTCACCGTGTGGGTGCCGGGAGAATCACTCACCGTGTGGGTGCCGGGAGAATCACTCACCGTGTGGGTGCCGGGAGAATCATTCACCGTGTGGGTGCCGGGAGAATCACTCACCGTGTGGGTGCCGGGAAAATCACTCACCGTGTGGGTGCCGGGAGAATCACTCACCGTGTGGATGCCGGGAGAATCACTCACCGTGTGGGTGCCGGGAGAATCACTCACCGTGTGGGTGCCGGGAGAATCACTCACCGTGTGGGTGTCGGGAGAATCACTCACCGTGTGGGTGCCGGAGAATCACTCACCGTGTGGGTGCCGGGAGAATCACTCACTCACCTTGTGGGTGCCGGGAGAATCACTCACCGTGTGGGTGCCGGAGAATCACTCACCGTGTGGGTGCGGGGTGAATCACTCACCGTGTGGGTGCCGGAGAATCACTCACCGTGTGGGTGCCGGGAGAATCACTCACCGTGTGGGTGCCGGGAGAATCACTCACCGTGTGGGTGCCGGGAGAATCACTCACCGTGTGGGTTCCGGAGAATCACTCACCGTGTGGGTGCCGGGAGCATCACTCACCGTGTGGGTGCCGGAGAATCACTCACCGTGTGGGTGCCGGAGAATCACTCACCGTGTGGGTGCCGGAGAATCACTCACCGTGTCGGTGCCGGAAGAATCACTCACCGTGTGGGTGCCGGAGAATCACTCACCGTGTGGGTGCCGGAGAATCACTCACCGTGTGGGTGCCGGCAGAATCACTCACTCACCGTGTGGGTGCCGGGAGTATCACTCACCGTGTGGGTGCCGGGAGAATCACTCACCGTGTGGGTGCCGGAGAATCACTCACCGTGTGGGTGCCGGGAGAATCACTCACCGTGTGGGTGTCGGGAGAATCACTCACCGTGTGGGTGCCGGGAGAATCACTCACCGTGTGGGTGCCGGAGAATCACTCACCGTGTGGGTGCCGGGAGAATCACTCACCGTGTGGGTGCCGGAGAATCACTCACCGTGTGGGTGCCGGGACAATCACTCACCGTGTGGGTGCCGGAGAATCACTCACCGTGTGGGTGCCGGAGAATCACTCACCGTGTGGGTGCCGGAGAATCACTCACCGTGTGGGTGCCGGGAGAATCACTCACCGTGTGGGTGCCGGAGAATCACTCACCGTGTGGGTGCCGGGAGAATCACTCACCGTGTGGGTGCCGGAGAATCACTCACTCACCGTGTGGGTGCCGGCGAATCACTCACCGTGTGGGTGCTGGGAGAATCACTTACTCACCGTGTGGGTGCTGGGAGAATCACTCACCGTGTGGGTGTCGGAGAATCACTCACCGTGTGGGTGCCGGGAGAATCACTCACCGTGTGGGTGCCGGGAGAATCACTCACCGTGTGGGTGCCGGAGAATCACTCACTCACCGTGTGGGTGCCGGGAGAATCACTCACCGTGTGGGTGCCGGGAGAATCACTCACCGTGTGGGTGCCGGGAGAATCACTCACCGTGTGGGTGCCGGGAGAATCACTCACCGTGTTGGTGCCGGGAGAATCACTCACCGTGTGGGTGCCGGAGAATCACTCACTCACCGTGTGGGTGCCGGGAGAATCACTCACCGTGTGGGTGCCGGGAGAATCACTCACCGTGTGGGTGCCGGTAGAATCACTCACCGTGTTGGTGCCGGGAGAATCACTCACCGTGTGGGTGCCGGATAATCACTCACCGTGTGGGTGCCGGGAGAATCACTCACCGTGTGGGTGCCGGGAGAATCACTCACCGTGTGGGTGCCGGGAGAATCACTCACTCACCGTGTGGGTGCCGGGAGAATCACTCACTCACCGTGTGGGTGCTGGGAGAATCACTCACCGTGTGGGTGCCGGGAGAATCACTCACCGTGTGGGTGCCGGAGAATCACTCACCGTGTGGGTGCCGGAGAATCACTCACCGTGTGGGTGCCGGAGAATCACTCACCGTGTGGGTGCCGGGAGAATCACTCACCGTGTGGGTGCCGGGAGAATCACTCACCGTGTGGGTGCCGGAGAATCACTCACCGTGTGGGTGCCGGAGAATCACTCACTCACCGTGTGGGTGCCGGAGAATCACTCACCGTGTGGGTGCCGGAGAATCACTCACCGTGTGGGTGCCGGAGAATCACTCACCGTGTGGGTGCCGGGAGAATCACTCACCGTGTGGGTGCCGGGAGAATCACTCACCGTGTGGGTGCCGGGAGAATCATTCACCGTGTGGGTGCTGGGAGAATCACTCACCGTGTGGGTGCCGGGAAAATCACTCACCGTGTGGGTGCCGGGAGAATCACTCACCGTGTGGATGCCGGGAGAATCACTCACCGTGTGGGTGCCGGGAGAATCACTCACCGTGTGGGTGCCTGGAGAATCACTCACCGTGTGGGTGTCGGGAGAATCACTCACCGTGTGGGTGCCGGAGAATCACTCACCGTGTGGGTGCCGGGAGAATCACTCACTCACCGTGTGGGTGCCGGGAGAATCACTCACCGTGTGGGTGCCGGGAGAATCACTCACCGTGTGGGTGCCGGAGAATCACTCACCGTGTGGGTGTCGGGAGAATCACTCACCGTGTGGGTGCCGGGAGAATCACTCACCGTGTGGGTGCCGGGAGAATCACTCACCGTGTGGGTGTCGGGAGAATCACTCACCGTGTGGGTGCCGGGAGAATCACTCACCGTGTGGGTGCCGGAGAATCACTCACCGTGTGGGTGCCGGGAGAATCACTCACCGTGTGGGTGCCGGAGAATCACTCACCGTGTGGGTGCCGGGAGAATCACTCACCGTGTGGGTGCCGGAGAATCACTCACCGTGTGGGTGCCGGAGAATCACTCACCGTGTGGGTGCCGGGAGAATCACTCACCGTGTGGGTGCCGGAGAATCACTCACCGTGTGGGTGCCGGGAGAATCACTCACCGTGTGGGTGCCGGAGAATCACTCACTCACCGTGTGGGTGCCGGCGAATCACTCACCGTGTGGGTGCTGGGAGAATCACTCACTCACCGTGTGGGTGCTGGGAGAATCAATCACCGTGTGGGTGTCGGAGAATCACTCACCGTGTGGGTGCCGGGAGAATCACTCACCGTGTGGGTGCCGGGAGAATCACTCACAGTGTGGGTGCCGGAGAATCACTCACTCACCGTGTGGGTGCCGGGAGAATCACTCACCGTGTGGGTGCCGGGAGAATCACTCACCTGTGGGTGCCGGGAGAATCACTCACCGTGTGGGTGCCGGGAGAATCACTCACCGTGTTGGTGCCGGGAGAATCACTCACCGTGTGGGTGCCGGAGAATCACTCACTCACCGTGTGGGTGCCGGGAGAATCACTCACCGTGTGGGTGCCGGGAGAATCACTCACCGTGTGGGTGCCGGGAGAATCACTCACCGTGTTGGTGCCGGGAGAATCACTCACCGTGTGGGTGCCGGATAATCACTCACCGTGTGGGTGCCGGGAGAATCACTCACCGTGTGGGTGCCGGGAGAATCACTCACCGTGTGGGTGCCGGGAGAATCACTCACCGTGTGGGTGCCGGGAGAATCACTCACCGTGTGGGTGTCGGGAGAATCACTCACCGTGTGGGTGCCGGGAGAATCACTCACTCACCGTGTGGGTGCTGGGAGAATCACTCACCGTGTGGGTGCCGGGAGAATCACTCACCGTGTGGGTGCCGGAGAATCACTCACCGTGTGGGTGCCGGAGAATCACTCACCGTGTGGGTGCCGGGAGAATCACTCAACGTGTGGGTGCCGGGAGAATCACTCACCGTGTGGGTGCCGGAGAATCACTCACCGTGTGGGTGCCGGAGAATCACTCACTCACCGTGTGGGTGCCGGGAGAATCACTCACCGTGTGGGTGCCGGAAAATCACTCACCGTGTGTGTGCCGGAGAATCACTCACCGTGTGGGTGCCGGGAGAATCACTCACCGTGTGGGTGCCGGGAGAATCACTCACCGTGTGGGTGCCGGGAGAATCATTCACCGTGTGGGTGCCGGGAGAATCACTCACCGTGTGGGTGCCGGGAAAATCACTCACCGTGTGGGTGCCGGGAGAATCACTCACCGTGTGGATGCCGGGAGAATCACTCACCGTGTGGGTGCCGGGAGAATCACTCACCGTGTGGGTGCCGGGAGAATCACTCACCGTGTGGGTGTCGGGAGAATCACTCACCGTGTGGGTGCCGGAGAATCACTCACCGTGTGGGTGCCGGGAGAATCACTCACTCACCTTGTGGGTGCCGGGAGAATCACTCACCGTGTGGGTGCCGGAGAATCACTCACCGTG
This sequence comes from Prionace glauca, assembly GCA_037974335.1. Classification (NCBI taxonomy): domain Eukaryota; kingdom Metazoa; phylum Chordata; class Chondrichthyes; order Carcharhiniformes; family Carcharhinidae; genus Prionace; species Prionace glauca. The sequence continues at coordinate 399,571 of CM075725.1, read as the reverse complement.
TGGGTGCGGGGTGAATCACTCACCGTGTGGGTGCCGGAGAATCACTCACCGTGTGGGTGCCGGGAGAATCACTCACCGTGTGGGTGCCGGGAGAATCACTCACCGTGTGGGTGCCGGGAGAATCACTCACCGTGTGGGTTCCGGAGAATCACTCACCGTGTGGGTGCCGGGAGCATCACTCACCGTGTGGGTGCCGGAGAATCACTCACCGTGTGGGTGCCGGAGAATCACTCACCGTGTGGGTGCCGGAGAATCACTCACCGTGTCGGTGCCGGAAGAATCACTCACCGTGTGGGTGCCGGAGAATCACTCACCGTGTGGGTGCCGGAGAATCACTCACCGTGTGGGTGCCGGCAGAATCACTCACTCACCGTGTGGGTGCCGGGAGTATCACTCACCGTGTGGGTGCCGGGAGAATCACTCACCGTGTGGGTGCCGGAGAATCACTCACCGTGTGGGTGCCGGGAGAATCACTCACCGTGTGGGTGCCGGAGAATCACTCACCGTGTGGGTGCCGGAGAATCACTCACCGTGTGGGTGCCGGAGAATCACTCACCGTGTGGGCTCCGGGAGAATCACTCACCGTGTGGATGCCGGGAGAATCACTCAACGTGTGGGTGCCGGGAGAATCACTCACCGTGTGGGTGCCGGGAGAATCACTCACCGTGTGGGTGCCGGGAGAATCACTCACTCACCATGTGGGTGCCGGGATAATCACTCACCGTGTGGGTGCCGGGAGAATCACTCACTCACCGTGTGGGTGCCGGGAGAATCACTCACTCACCGTGTTGGTGCCGGGATAATCACTCACCGTGTGGGTGCCGGGAGAATCACTCACTCACCGTGTTGGTGCCGGGATAATCACTCACCGTGTGGGTGCCGGGAGAATCACTCACTCACCGTGTGGGTGCCGGGAGAATCACTCACTCACCGTGTGGGTGCCGGGAGAATCACTCACCGTGTGGGTGCCGGGAGAATCACTCACTCACCGTGTGGGTGCCGGGAGAATCACTCACCGTGTGGGTGCCGGGAGAATCACTCACTCACCGTGTGGGTGCCGGGAGAATCACTCACTGTGTGGGTGTCGGGAGAATCACTCACCGTGTGGGTGCCGGGATAATCACTCACTCACCGTGTGGGTGCCGGGAGAATCACTCACCGTGTTGGTGCCGGAGAATCACTCACCGTGTGGGTGCCGGGAGAATCACTCACCGTGTGGGTGCCGGAGAATCACTCACCGTGTGGGTGTCGGGAGAATCACTCACCGTGTTGGTGCCGGAGAATCACTCACCGTGTGGGTGTCGGAGAATCACTCACCGTGTGGGTGCCGGGAGAATCACTCACCGTGTGGGTGCCGGGAGAATCACTCACCGTGTGGGTGCCGGAGAATCACTCACCGTGTGGGTGCCTGGAGAATCACTCACCGTGTGGTTGCCGGGAGAATCACTCACCGTGTGGGTGCCGGGAGAAGCACTCATCGTGTGGGTGCCGGAGAATCACTCACCGTGTGGGTGCCGGAGAATCACTCACCGTGTGGGTGCCGGGAGAATCACTCACCGTGTGGGTGCCGGAGAATCATTCATCGTGTGGGTGCCGGGAGAATCACTCACCGTGTGGGTGCCGGGAGAATCACTCACCGTGTGGGTGCCGGGAGAATCACTCACCGTGTGGGTGCCGGAGAATCACTCACCGTGTGGGTGCCGGGAGAATCACTCACCGTGTGGGTGCCGGAGAATCACTCACCGTCTGGGTGCCGGAGAATCACTCACTCACCGTGTGGGTGTCGGGAGAATCACTCACCGTGTGGGTGCCGGGGGAATCACTCACCGTGTGGGTGTCGGGAGAATCACTCACCGTGTGCGTGCCGGGAGAATCACTCACCGTGTGGGTGCCGGGAGAATCACTCACCGTGTGGGTGCCGGAGAATCACTCACCGTGTGGGTGTCGGGAGAATCACTCACCGTGTGCGTGCCGGGAGAATCACTCACCGTGTGGGTGCCGGGAGAATCACTCACCGTGTGGGTGCCGGGAGAATCACTCACCGTGTGGGTGCCGGGAGAATCACTCACCGTGTGGGTGCCGGAGAATCACTCACCGTGTGGGTGCCGGGAGAATCACTCACCGTGTGGGTGCCGGGAGAATCACTCACTCACCGTGTGGGTGCCGGGAGAATCACTCACCGTGTGGGTGCCAGGAGAATCACTCACCGTGTGGTGCCGGAGAATCACTCACCGTGTGGGTGCCGGGAGAATCACTCACCGTGTGGGTGCCGGGGAATCACTCACCGTGTGGGTGCCGGGAGAATCACTCACCGTGTGGGTGCCGGAGAATCACTCACCGTGTGGGTGCCGGGAAAATCACTCACTCACCGTGTGGGTGCCGGGAGAATCACTCACCGTGTGTGTGCCGGGAGAATCACTCACCGTGTGGGTGCCGGGAGAATTCACTCACTCACCATGTGTGTGCCGGAGAATCACTCACCGTGTGGGTGCCGGGAGAATCACTCACCGTGTGGGTGCCGGGAGAATCACTCACCGTGTGGGTGCCGGAGAATCACTCACTCACCGTGTGGGCTCCGGGAGAATCACTCACCGTGTGGGTGCCGGGAGAATCACTCACCGTGTGGGTGCCGGGAGAATCACTCACCGTGTGGGTGCCGGAGAATCATTCACCGTGTGGATGCCAGAGAATCACTCACCGTGTGGGTGCCGGAAGAATCACTCACCGTGTGGGTGCCGGAGAATCACTCACCGTGTGGGTGCCGGAGAATCACTCACCGTGTGGGTGCCGGGAGTATCACTCACCGTGTGGGTGCCGGGAGAATCACTCACCGTGTGGGTGCCGGGAGAATCACTCACCGTGTGGGTGCCGGAGAATCACTCACCGTGTGGGTGTCGGGAGAATCACTCACCGTGTGGGTGCCGGGAGAATCACTCACCGTGTGGGTGCCGGGAGAATCACTCACCGTGTGGGTGTCGGGAGAATCACTCACCGTGTGGGTGCCGGGAGAATCACTCACCGTGTGGGTGTCGGGAGAATCACTCACCGTGTGGGTGCCGGGAGAATCACTCACCGTGTGGGTGCCGGAGAATCACTCACCGTGTGGGTGCCGGGAGAATCACTCACCGTGTGGGTGCCGGAGAATCACTCACCGTGTGGGTGCCGGGACAATCACTCACCGTGTGGGTGCCGGAGAATCACTCACCGTGTGGGTGCCGGAGAATCACTCACCGTGTGGGTGCCGGAGAATCACTCACCGTGTGGGTGCCGGGAGAATCACTCACCGTGTGGGTGCCGGAGAATCACTCACCGTGTGGGTGCCGGGAGAATCACTCACCGTGTGGGTGCCGGAGAATCACTCACTCACCGTGTGGGTGCCGGCGAATCACTCACCGTGTGGGTGCTGGGAGAATCACTTACTCACCGTGTGGGTGCTGGGAGAATCACTCACCGTGTGGGTGTCGGAGAATCACTCACCGTGTGGGTGCCGGGAGAATCACTCACCGTGTGGGTGCCGGGAGAATCACTCACCGTGTGGGTGCCGGAGAATCACTCACTCACCGTGTGGGTGCCGGGAGAATCACTCACCGTGTGGGTGCCGGGAGAATCACTCACCGTGTGGGTGCCGGGAGAATCACTCACCGTGTGGGTGCCGGGAGAATCACTCACCGTGTTGGTGCCGGGAGAATCACTCACCGTGTGGGTGCCGGAGAATCACTCACTCACCGTGTGGGTGCCGGGAGAATCACTCACCGTGTGGGTGCCGGGAGAATCACTCACCGTGTGGGTGCCGGTAGAATCACTCACCGTGTTGGTGCCGGGAGAATCACTCACCGTGTGGGTGCCGGATAATCACTCACCGTGTGGGTGCCGGGAGAATCACTCACCGTGTGGGTGCCGGGAGAATCACTCACCGTGTGGGTGCCGGGAGAATCACTCACTCACCGTGTGGGTGCCGGGAGAATCACTCACTCACCGTGTGGGTGCTGGGAGAATCACTCACCGTGTGGGTGCCGGGAGAATCACTCACCGTGTGGGTGCCGGAGAATCACTCACCGTGTGGGTGCCGGAGAATCACTCACCGTGTGGGTGCCGGAGAATCACTCACCGTGTGGGTGCCGGGAGAATCACTCACCGTGTGGGTGCCGGGAGAATCACTCACCGTGTGGGTGCCGGAGAATCACTCACCGTGTGGGTGCCGGAGAATCACTCACTCACCGTGTGGGTGCCGGAGAATCACTCACCGTGTGGGTGCCGGAGAATCACTCACCGTGTGGGTGCCGGAGAATCACTCACCGTGTGGGTGCCGGGAGAATCACTCACCGTGTGGGTGCCGGGAGAATCACTCACCGTGTGGGTGCCGGGAGAATCATTCACCGTGTGGGTGCTGGGAGAATCACTCACCGTGTGGGTGCCGGGAAAATCACTCACCGTGTGGGTGCCGGGAGAATCACTCACCGTGTGGATGCCGGGAGAATCACTCACCGTGTGGGTGCCGGGAGAATCACTCACCGTGTGGGTGCCTGGAGAATCACTCACCGTGTGGGTGTCGGGAGAATCACTCACCGTGTGGGTGCCGGAGAATCACTCACCGTGTGGGTGCCGGGAGAATCACTCACTCACCGTGTGGGTGCCGGGAGAATCACTCACCGTGTGGGTGCCGGGAGAATCACTCACCGTGTGGGTGCCGGAGAATCACTCACCGTGTGGGTGTCGGGAGAATCACTCACCGTGTGGGTGCCGGGAGAATCACTCACCGTGTGGGTGCCGGGAGAATCACTCACCGTGTGGGTGTCGGGAGAATCACTCACCGTGTGGGTGCCGGGAGAATCACTCACCGTGTGGGTGCCGGAGAATCACTCACCGTGTGGGTGCCGGGAGAATCACTCACCGTGTGGGTGCCGGAGAATCACTCACCGTGTGGGTGCCGGGAGAATCACTCACCGTGTGGGTGCCGGAGAATCACTCACCGTGTGGGTGCCGGAGAATCACTCACCGTGTGGGTGCCGGGAGAATCACTCACCGTGTGGGTGCCGGAGAATCACTCACCGTGTGGGTGCCGGGAGAATCACTCACCGTGTGGGTGCCGGAGAATCACTCACTCACCGTGTGGGTGCCGGCGAATCACTCACCGTGTGGGTGCTGGGAGAATCACTCACTCACCGTGTGGGTGCTGGGAGAATCAATCACCGTGTGGGTGTCGGAGAATCACTCACCGTGTGGGTGCCGGGAGAATCACTCACCGTGTGGGTGCCGGGAGAATCACTCACCGTGTGGGTGCCGGAGAATCACTCACTCACCGTGTGGGTGCCGGGAGAATCACTCACCGTGTGGGTGCCGGGAGAATCACTCACCTGTGGGTGCCGGGAGAATCACTCACCGTGTGGGTGCCGGGAGAATCACTCACCGTGTTGGTGCCGGGAGAATCACTCACCGTGTGGGTGCCGGAGAATCACTCACTCACCGTGTGGGTGCCGGGAGAATCACTCACCGTGTGGGTGCCGGGAGAATCACTCACCGTGTGGGTGCCGGGAGAATCACTCACCGTGTTGGTGCCGGGAGAATCACTCACCGTGTGGGTGCCGGATAATCACTCACCGTGTGGGTGCCGGGAGAATCACTCACCGTGTGGGTGCCGGGAGAATCACTCACCGTGTGGGTGCCGGGAGAATCACTCACCGTGTGGGTGCCGGGAGAATCACTCACCGTGTGGGTGTCGGGAGAATCACTCACCGTGTGGGTGCCGGGAGAATCACTCACTCACCGTGTGGGTGCTGGGAGAATCACTCACCGTGTGGGTGCCGGGAGAATCACTCACCGTGTGGGTGCCGGAGAATCACTCACCGTGTGGGTGCCGGAGAATCACTCACCGTGTGGGTGCCGGGAGAATCACTCAACGTGTGGGTGCCGGGAGAATCACTCACCGTGTGGGTGCCGGAGAATCACTCACCGTGTGGGTGCCGGAGAATCACTCACTCACCGTGTGGGTGCCGGAGAATCACTCACCGTGTGGGTGCCGGAAAATCACTCACCGTGTGTGTGCCGGAGAATCACTCACCGTGTGGGTGCCGGGAGAATCACTCACCGTGTGGGTGCCGGGAGAATCACTCACCGTGTGGGTGCCGGGAGAATCATTCACCGTGTGGGTGCCGGGAGAATCACTCACCGTGTGGGTGCCGGGAAAATCACTCACCGTGTGGGTGCCGGGAGAATCACTCACCGTGTGGATGCCGGGAGAATCACTCACCGTGTGGGTGCCGGGAGAATCACTCACCGTGTGGGTGCCGGGAGAATCACTCACCGTGTGGGTGTCGGGAGAATCACTCACCGTGTGGGTGCCGGAGAATCACTCACCGTGTGGGTGCCGGGAGAATCACTCACTCACCTTGTGGGTGCCGGGAGAATCACTCACCGTGTGGGTGCCGGAGAATCACTCACCGTGTGGGTGCGGGGTGAATCACTCACCGTGTGGGTGCCGGAGAATCACTCACCGTGTGGGTGCCGGGAGAATCACTCACCGTGTGGGTGCCGGGAGAATCACTCACCGTGTGGGTGCCGGGAGAATCACTCACCGTGTGGGTTCCGGAGAATCACTCACCGTGTGGGTGCCGGGAGCATCACTCACCGTGTGGGTGCCGGAGAATCACTCACCGTGTGGGTGCCGGAGAATCACTCACCGTGTGGGTGCCGGAGAATCACTCACCGTGTCGGTGCCGGAAGAATCACTCACCGTGTGGGTGCCGGAGAATCACTCACCGTGTGGGTGCCGGAGAATCACTCACCGTGTGGGTGCCGGCAGAATCACTCACTCACCGTGTGGGTGCCGGGAGTATCACTCACCGTGTGGGTGCCGGGAGAATCACTCACCGTGTGGGTGCCGGAGAATCACTCACCGTGTGGGTGCCGGGAGAATCACTCACCGTGTGGGTGCCGGAGAATCACTCACCGTGTGGGTGCCGGAGAATCACTCACCGTGTGGGTGCCGGAGAATCACTCACCGTGTGGGCTCCGGGAGAATCACTCACCGTGTGGATGCCGGGAGAATCACTCAACGTGTGGGTGCCGGGAGAATCACTCACCGTGTGGGTGCCGGGAGAATCACTCACCGTGTGGGTGCCGGGAGAATCACTCACTCACCATGTGGGTGCCGGGATAATCACTCACCGTGTGGGTGCCGGGAGAATCACTCACTCACCGTGTGGGTGCCGGGAGAATCACTCACTCACCGTGTTGGTGCCGGGATAATCACTCACCGTGTGGGTGCCGGGAGAATCACTCACTCACCGTGTTGGTGCCGGGATAATCACTCACCGTGTGGGTGCCGGGAGAATCACTCACTCACCGTGTGGGTGCCGGGAGAATCACTCACTCACCGTGTGGGTGCCGGGAGAATCACTCACCGTGTGGGTGCCGGGAGAATCACTCACTCACCGTGTGGGTGCCGGGAGAATCACTCACCGTGTGGGTGCCGGGAGAATCACTCACTCACCGTGTGGGTGCCGGGAGAATCACTCACTCACCGTATGGGTGCCGGGAGAATCACTCACCGTGTGGGTGCCGGGAGAATCACTCACTGTGTGGGTGCCGGAGAATCACTCACCGTGTGGGTGCCGGGAGAATCACTCACCGTGTGGGTGCCGGGAGAATCATTCACCGTGTGGGTGCTGGGAGAATCACTCACCGTGTGGGTGCCGGGAAAATCACTCACCGTGTGGGTGCCGGGAGAATCACTCACCGTGTGGATGCCGGGAGAATCACTCACCGTGTGGGTGCCGGGAGAATCACTCACCGTGTGGGTGCCTGGAGAATCACTCACCGTGTGGGTGTCGGGAGAATCACTCACCGTGTGGGTGCCGGAGAATCACTCACCGTGTGGGTGCCGGGAGAATCACTCACTCACCGTGTGGGTGCCGGGAGAATCACTCACCGTGTGGGTGCCGGGAGAATCACTCACCGTGTGGGTGCCGGAGAATCACTCACCGTGTGGGTGTCGGGAGAATCACTCACCGTGTGGGTGCCGGGAGAATCACTCACCGTGTGGGTGCCGGGAGAATCACTCACCGTGTGGGTGTCGGGAGAATCACTCACCGTGTGGGTGCCGGGAGAATCACTCACCGTGTGGGTGCCGGAGAATCACTCACCGTGTGGGTGCCGGGAGAATCACTCACCGTGTGGGCTCCGGGAGAATCACTCACCGTGTGGATGCCGGGAGAATCACTCAACGTGTGGGTGCCGGGAGAATCACTCACCGTGTGGGTGCCGGGAGAATCACTCACCGTGTGGGTGCCGGGAGAATCACTCACTCACCATGTGGGTGCCGGGATAATCACTCACCGTGTGGGTGCCGGGAGAATCACTCACTCACCGTGTGGGTGCCGGGAGAATCACTCACTCACCGTGTTGGTGCCGGGATAATCACTCACCGTGTGGGTGCCGGGAGAATCACTCACTCACCGTGTTGGTGCCGGGAGAATCACTCACCGTGTGGGTGCCGGGAGAATCACTCACCGTGTGGGTGCCGGGAGAATCACTCACCGTGTGGGTGCCGGGAGAATCACTCACCGTGTGGGTGCCGGAGAATCACTCACCGTGTGGGTGCCAGGAGAATCACTCACCGTGTGGGTGCCGGGAGAATCACTCACCGTGTGGGTGCCGGGAGAATCACTCACTCACCGTATGGGTGTCGGAGAATCACTCACCGTGTGGGTGCCGGGAGAATCACTCACCGTGTGGGTGCCGGGAGAATCACTCACCGTGTGGGTGCCGGGAGAATCACTCACCGTGTGGATGCCGGAGAATCACTCACCGTGTGGGTGCAGGGAGAATCACTCACCGTGTGGGTGCCGGGAGAATCACTCACCGTGTGGGTGCCGGGAGAATCACTCACCGTGTGGGTGCCGGAGAATCACTCACCGTGTGGGTGCCGGGAGAATCACTCACTCACCGTGTGGGTGCCGGGAGTATCACTCACCGTGTGGGTGCCGGGAGAATCACTCACCGTGTGGGTGCCGGGAGAATCACTCACCGTGTGGGTGCCGGAGAATCACTCACCGTGTGGGTGCCGGAGAATCACTCACCGTGTGGGTGCCGGAGAATCACTCACCGTGTGGGCTCCGGGAGAATCACTCACCGTGTGGATGCCGGGAGAATCACTCAACGTGTGGGTGCTGGGAGAATCACTCACCGTGTGGGTGCCGGGAGAATCACTCACTCACCATGTGGGTGCCGGGATAATCACTCACCGTGTGGGTGCCGGGAGAATCACTCACTCACCGTGTGGGTGCCGGGAGAATCACTCACCGTGTTGGTGCCGGGAGAATCACTCACCGTGTGGGTGCCGGAGAATCACTCACCGTGTGGGTGCCGGGAGAATCACTCACCGTGTGGGTGCCGGGAGAATCACTCACTCACCGTGTTGGTGCCGGGATAATCACTCACCGTGTGGGTGCCGGGAGAATCACTCACTCACCGTGTTGGTGCCGGGATAATCACTCACCGTGTGGGTGCCGGGAGAATCACTCACTCACCGTGTGGGTGCCGGGAGAATCACTCACCGTGTGGGTGCCGGAGAATCACTCACCGTGTGGGTGCCGGGAGAATCACTCACCGTGTGGGTGCCGGAGAATCACTCACCGTGTGGGTGCCGGGAGAATCACTCACCGTGTGGGTGCCGGAGAATCACTCACCGTGTGGGTGTCGGGAGAATCACTCACCGTGTGGGTGCCGGGAGAATCACTCACCGTGTGGGTGCCGGGAGAATCACTCACCGTGTGGGTGCCGGAGAATCACTCACCGTGTGGGTGCCAGGAGAATCACTCACCGTGTGGATGCCGGGAGAATCACTCACCGTGTGGGTGCCGGGAGAATCACTCACCGTGTGGGTGCCGGAGAATCACTCACCGTGTGGGTGCCGGGAGAATCACTCACCGTGTGGGTGTCGGGAGAATCACTCACCGTGTGGGTGTCGGGAGAATCACTCACCGTGTGGGTGACGGAGAATCACTCACCGTGTGGGTGCCGGAGAATCACTCACCGTGTGGGTGCCGGGAGAATCACTCACCGTGTGGGTGCCGGGAGAATCACTCACCGTGTGGGTGCCGGAGAATCACTCACCGTGTGGGTGCCGGGAGAATCACTCACCGTGTGGGTGCCGGGAGAATCACTCACCGTGTGGGTGCCGGAGAATCACTCACCGTGTGGGTGCCGGGAGAATCACTCACCGTGTGGGTGCCGGGAGAATCACTCACCGTGTGGGTGACGGAGAATCACTCACCGTGTGGGTGACGGAGAATCACTCACCGTGTGGGTGCCGGAGAATCACTCACCGTGTGGATGCCGTGAGTATCACTCACCGTGTCGGGCAGGGATCTATTCCGATGCACATGGATCCTTTTCAAATTGGCAAGCAGTAACTGGTGGGGGTGCCACTGGGATCAGTGGCAGGACCTCAGCTATTCACAAAATGTAACATCTCAAAGTTTGTAGATGATACTAAGTTGGGTGGGGGGGGTACGAACTGTGACAAGGATGCAGAGATCCTTCAGAATGATCTGGACAGGTTGGGTGAGTGGGCTAATCAATGACAGATGCAGTATAATTTGGATAAATGTGAGGTTATTCACTTTGGAAGCAAAAACAAGGTGGCAGATGACTACCTGAGTGAGTGTAAATTGGGAGAGGAGAGTGTGCAGAGGGATCTGGGTGTCCTTGTGCACCAGTCACTGAAGGTGAGCATGCAGGTGCAGCAGGCAGTAAAGAAGGTAAATGATATGTTGGCCTTCATTGTGAGAGGTTTCGAGCACAGGAGCCGGGATGTGTTGTTGCAATTATACAGGGGCCTTGGTGAGGCCACACCTAGAGTATTGTGTGCAGTTTTGGTCACCTTTTCTGAGGAAGGATGATCTCGCTCTTGAGGGAGTGCAGCAAAGGGTTTACCAGGCTGATTCCAGCGATGAGGGGACTGTTATATGAGGGAAGACTGACTAGGTTAGGATTTTTTCACAGGAGTTCAGATGAACGAAAGGGGATCTCATAGAGAGTTATAAAATTCTAACAGGACTAGACAGGGTAGATGCAGGGAGGATGTTCTCGATGGTGGGGGGAGTCCAGAACCAGGGGTCACAGTCTGAGGATTCAGAATAGATCATTTACATAAGAATATAAGAACTAGGAGCAGGAGTCGGCCATCTGGCCCCTCGAGCCTCGATTCAGTAAGATCATGGCTGATCTTTTTGTGGACTCAGCTCCACTTACCTCTGGAATTCCCTGCCCGTTGAAGTGGTAGAGGCTGCCTCGCTCAATATTTTTAAGACGCGGGTTGATGGGTTTTTGATAAGAGAAGGGATTAAGGGTTATGGGGAGAGGGCGAGAATGTGGACTGAGCCACGACAGATCAGCCATGATCTTATTGAATGGTGGGGCAGGCTTGAGGGGCTAGATTGCCTATTCCTGCTCCTATTTCTTATGTTATTATGTTTACCTGCCCGTTCACCATAACCCTTAATCCCTTTACTGTTCAAAAATTTATCTATTCTTGCCTTAAAAACATTCAATGAGGGAGCCTCAACTGGACAGGGAATTCCACAGATTCATAAACCTTTGTGTGAAGAAGTTCCTCCTCAACTCAGTCCTAAATCTGCTCCCCCTTATTTTGAGGTCATACCCCCTAGTTCTAGTTCCACCCGCCATTGGAAACAACTTCCCTGCTTCTGTCTTATCTATTCTCATCATAATCTTATATGTTTCTATAAGAAACCCCTTCATTCTTCTGAATTCCAATGACTATAGCCCCAGTCTACTCAGTCTCTCCTCATAATCCAACCCTCTCAACTCCGGAATCAACCTAGTGAATCTCCTCTTCACCCCCTCCAGTGCCAGTATATCCTTTCTCAAGTAAGGAGACCAAAACTGTACACAGTAACTCCAGGTATGGCCCCTTCAGCACCTTACACAGCTGTAACATAACCTCACTGTTTTTAAACTCCATCCCTCTAGCAATGAAGGACAAAATTCCATTTACCTTCTTAATTACCTGCTGCACCTGCAAATCAACTCCTTAAGATTCCTACACAAGGACCCAGGTCCCTCTGCACAGCAGCATGCTGCAATATTTTACCATTTAAATAATAGTCCATTTTGCTGTTATTCCTACCAAAATGGATGATCTGACATTTACCAACATTGTACTCCATCTGCCAGACCCTCACCCACTCACTTAGACTATCTCTCTTCCTTTGCAGACTTTCTGCATCCTCTGCACACTTTGCTCTGCCACTCATCTGAGTGTCATCTGTGAATTTTGACACACTACACTTGGTCCCCAACTCTAAACCATCTGTGTAAATTGTAAACAATTGCAGTCCCAACACTGATCCCTAAGGCACACCATCAGTCACTGATCGCCAACCAGAAAAACATCCATATACCCCCACTCTTTGCTTTTTATCACTTACCCAATCCTCTATCCAAGCTAATATATTACCCGTAACACTGTGCACCTTTATCTTACGTAGCAGTCTTGGGTGTGGCACCTTATCAAATGCCTTCTGGAAATCCAGATACACCACATCCACAGGTTCCCCATTATCCACTATACATGTAATGTTCTCAAAGAATTCCACCAAATTAATCAAACATGACCTGCCCTTAATGAACCCATGCTGTGTCTTACCAATGGGACAATTTATATCCAGATGTCTCACTTTTTCTTCCTTGATGATAGATTCAAGCATTTTCTCTACAGAAGTTAAGCTATCCAGCCTATAGTTACCTGCCTTTTATCTACCTCCATTTTTAAACAGTGGTGTCATATGAGCTGTTTTCCAATCTGCGGGAACCATCCTAAAGTCCAGCAAATTTTGGTAAATTACCACTAGTGCATTTGCTATTTCCCCCACCATTTCTTTTAGTTCCATGGGATGCATTCTATCAGGACCAGGAGACTTGTCTACCTTTAGCCCCATTAACTTGCTTTAGGACGGAGGTGAGGAGACATTTCTTCACCTAAAGAGTGGTGAGCCTGTGGAATTCATTACCACAGGGAGTAGTTGATGCCAAAACATTGAATGTATTCAAGAGGTAGCTGGATATAGCAGCTACCTCTGCTGGGGTGAATGGGGTCAAAGGCTATGGGAAGAAGCAGGATTAGGCCATTGAGTTGGATGATCAGCCGTGATCGTGATAAATGGTGGAGCAGGCTCGAAGGGCCGAATGGCCTCCTCCTGCTCCTATCTTTTATGTTTCTATGTTATTTGTTCTTTTTTCACTGGAATTGCATTTTATGAGTTGGTTTGAACATTTTATCTGGGTTATTAAGGAGGATTGCGATAGCTCATTTTGTATCGAGTCCAGGTTATTTATATTTGTTTCTCAGGTGTCCACTGTTCTAATATCCAAAAACTCTTCACAAGTTTGTAAGTGCCTGGACATGAGAGTGTAGTTTCTGGCTAAACCCAAACATTTCTGTGATCAGTAAATCTACCTGAAGCTTTTGTCTTGTTCCCTGCTTGCACATTTCCATCTTCATGGTCGATTGGCTGGCTGGATAGAGAATAGATGCTGATTTCAGCGACCCGCACTGAAGCCTCTTTCATGTTGGAGTATAGGCTGAGTATCTGTCCCCCATCAGTGGGATGCTGCATTACCTGGAAATGAAAGAAAGAATGAATTCTGCAGTAAAAAAACTCCCTCACTATTGCTGTTGGGTAACTCTGAAGCAAATTATGCTCATATCAGACATTGTCTACACACAGGTTAGATAATATAATAGTTATTATTAAATGGTACCTTGCCATCAGGGATCAGAGGGTTATGGGGAAAAGGCAGGAGAATGGGGATGAGAAAAGTATCAACCAGATTGAATAGGGGAGCAGACTCGGTGGGCTGAGTGGGCTCATTCTGCTCCCATGTCTTATGGTCTCCCAATACTACTCCTGTTCCTATTTCTTATGTTCTTATGTTATGTTCTTATGTTCTTATAAATTACACTATCTGTATCGTTATCTCTCGTCTTTACTCCACGTATCACAATGGCCTTGCACACCCCCAACATTTCAAGGGAAAATGTTGTATATCCACAGTTGAACAATCTCTTCCATATTTCACATCACACTGGGTGCCTTGGTGGAATTGTTTAGCTATTTAAATACTAATGAAGTACTTTGATCTCTGCAGCTGCTTCACATTCTCACCAATTCAATCTAGCCACCCTAATTCCATAAAAAGCCCATTCACTGGGGATTTGTTGGATGGTGAAAAGGCTTCTTACGCCATGAGCCACTGTTTTCCTGGGATTGGGGTTGGGGTATTGGGGGAGTGGTGTTATCTTACGAGGAACAGTTGGGCAGGCTTTGTCTATATTTAAGAACATAAGAAATAGGAGCAGGAGTGGGCCATCTAGCCCTTCGAGCCTGCCCCGCCATTCAATAAGATCATGGCTGATCTGACGTGGCTCAGTTCCACCTTCCCGCCCTCTCCCCAGAACCCTTAGGTTCTGAATGGATTGGACAGGGTGGATGCTGAAAGGATGTTGTGTGAGAGGATAGAGCTGGGAACAGGTCCTGGTTTAAAACGCCAAATTAATTTTCAGAAGCCTGTGCATTTGTTTTATTAAGACTTCATTTATTTTGAGTACTGTGTGCAGTTTTGGGCGCCGCACCTGCGCAAGGATATTTTGGCCCTGGAGGGAGTGCAGAGGAGGTTTACTAGGCTGATACCAGAGTTGAGGAGATTGAGCTATGAGGAGAGGCTGAATAAACTAGGCTTGTACTCGTTAGAGTTTAGAAGAATGAGGGGAGATCTCATTGAGACGTCTAAGATCCATCCCATTCATCAATGGGATGGATAGGATAGAGGTGGAGAGACTCTTCCCGCTCAAAAAAGACAGTAGGACTAGGGGGCACAGCCTCAAGATAAAGGGGAGGCGGTTTAGAACAGAGTTGAGGAGGAACTTCTTCACTCAAAGGGTGGTGAATCTCTGGAATTCTCTACCCATTGAAGTGGTGGAGGCTGCCTCGCTAAATATTTTTAAGAAGCGGGTTGATGGGTTTTTGATAAGAGAAGGGATTAAGGGTTATGGGGAGAGGGCGGGAATGTGGAACTGAGCCACGACAGATCAGCCATGATCTTATTGAATGGCGGGGCAGGCTCGAAGGGCTAGATGGTCTACTCCTGCTCCTATTTCTTATATGCTGAGTATGATGTTTTGATGACTGTAACACTGATCTCACTGGGATTTTAAAATAAGAAAGGTTTTGATAGAATGAATAATGAGAAATGATCTCCTGTTTTATATGAATCCAGGTATTGAAGCTACAGAAGCTTCCTGCAGAGGTGGTGGGAGAGTGTGTGTGTGTGTGTGTGTTGGGGGGGGGGGGGGGGGAGTGAGTGGGTGGTGGTGGGGGGGAGGAGTGGGTGGTGGGGGGGAAGGAGTGGGTGGTGGGGGGGAGGAGTGGGTGGTGGGGGGGGAGGAGTGGGTGGTGGGGGGGGAGGAGTGGGAGTGGGTGGTGGGGGGGAGGAGTGGGTGATGGGGGGGGAGGAGTGGGTGGTGGGGGGGGAGGAGTGGGTGGTGGGGGGGGAGGAGTGGGTGGTGGGGGGGAGGAGTGGGTGGTGGGGGGGGAGGAGTGGGTGGTGGGGGGGAAGGAGTGGGTGGTGGGGGGGAGGAGTGGGTGGTGGGGGGGGAGGAGTGGGTGGTGGGGGGGGAGGAGTGGGAGTGGGTGGTGGGGGGGGAGGAGTGGGTGGTGGGGGGGGAGAGCGGGGGGGGAGGGAGGGGCAGTAGATTGGTGGAAGAGCTTCCTCTTGCCAGTTCATCAGGATCGATTGCTCCCAGTCTGCTCCAATGGCTTCAGAGATTGCTGATAAGTCCAATGCAAGTATCCAGGCATGCAAGGCAAGTGGTGCTTGAAGAGTTCAATATTGGGCAGCATGATGGCACAGTGGCACGATGGCACTGCTGCCTCCACAGTGCCAGGGACTCAGGTTCAAGTCCTGGCTTGGGTCACTGTCTGTGTGGAGTCTGCTTTTCTCCCCAAGTCTGCGTGGGTTTCCTCTGGGTGCTCTGGTTTCCTCCCATTGTCTGAAAGACGTGTTGGTTAGGGTGGATTGATCATGCTAAATTCTCCCTCAGTGTTCCCAAACAGGTACCGGAGAGTGGCGACTTGGGGTTTTCACAATAACTTCATTGCAGTGTTAATGTAACCCTACTTGTGACTAATAAGTTGAACTTGTTTATGTTGTTTGATGGTTGTTTGTGCAAGCCCTCAGATGTTTCAAATCTATCTCTGTACATTCCCAACAAAGTCTCTTAATGAGTTCAATGTCTGCCTGGATGAGCTTTCGCCATTTTGGACAGTCACAGATCAGTGTCCATCAGTCAGCAGGATGTTTGACTGTGATACTCGCAGACATCCCTAAAGCATTGCCACTGTTCTCCTTGGAATCTCCTGTTGCGACTGAGTTGTGACTAAAGCAGTTGCTTCAGGAGTCTGGTTTGGATGGGGACAGAGCGGAACATATCAAAAAAAAGTTTATTTATTAGTCACAAGTAAAGCTTACACTAACACTAATGAAGTTACTGTGAAAATCCCTTAATCATCACACTCCAACGCATGTTCGGGTACACTAAGGGAGAATTTAGCACGGCCAATGCACCCTAACCAGCACATCTTTTGGACTGTGGGAGGAAACTGGAGCACCTGAAGGAAACCCACACAGACATGGAGAGAATGTGCAGACTCCACACAGACAATGACCCAAGCCAGGAACTGAACCCGGGTCCCTGGTGCTGTGAGGCAGCAGTACTAACCATTGTGCCATCGTGCTGCCCCAGTCACCATCACCCATCGGTCTTTCTATCTGGAATCCAGCACACAATGACTAGCTTTCATTTTAACGTTTGGACTGAACAGTGAAATCGGGAAGCATTTCTCCAGAGGTAGAACCATCAAGAGTGTAGAAACACAGAGGGACCTAGGTATGCAAGTCCATAAATCTTTGAAGGTGGCAGCACAGGTGGAGAAGGTGGTGAAGAAGGCATATGGTATGCTTGCCTTTATAGGAAGGGGTATAGAGTATAAAAGCTGGAGTCTGATGTTGCAGCTATATAGAATGTTGGTTAGGCCACATTTGGTATACTGAATCCAATTCTGGCTGCCGCAGAAGGACGTGGAGGGTTTAGAGAGAGTACAGAGAAGGTAGTACATGGTAGGCTTCTGCAGAAAATGCAGATGTATGGGATTGGGGGTGACCTAGGGAATTGGATCAGGAATTGGCTAGCGGATAGGAGGCAGAGGGTGGTGGTTGATGGTAAATATTCATCATGGAGTTCGGTTACGAGTGGTGTGCCTCAGGGATCTGTTTTGGGGCCACTGCTGTTTGTAATTTTTATTAATGATCTGGATGAGGGTATAGTTGGGTGGATTAGTAAATTTGCTGATGACACCAAAGTCGGAGGTGTGGTAGATTGTGAGGAAGGGTGTCATAGTTTGCAGGAAGACTTAGACAGGTTGCAGAGCTGGGCCGAGAGGTGGCGGATGGAGTTTAATGCGGAGAAGTGTGAGGTAATTCACTTTGGTAGGAATAACAGATGTGTCGAGTATAGGGCTAACGGGAGGACTTTGAATAGTGTGGATGAGCAGAGGGATCTAGGTGTATGTGTACATAGATCCCTGAAAGTTGGGAGTCAAGTAGATAAGGTTGTTAAGAAGGCATACGGTGTCTTGGCATTTATTGGTAGGGGGATTGAATTTAGGAGTCGCAGCGTCATGTTGCAACTGTACACAACTCTGGTGCAGCCGCACTTGGAGTACTGTGTGCAGTTCTGGTCCCCACATTACAGGAAGGATGTGGAGGCTTTGGAGAGGGTGCAGCGGAGATTTACCAGGATGTTGCCTGGTATGGAGGGGAGATCCTATGAGGAGAGGCTGAGGGATTTGGGGTTGTTTTCGCTGGAAAGAAGGAGGCTAAGAGGGGATCTTATTGAAACATATAAGATGATTAGAGGTTTAGATAGGGTGGATAGTAATAGCCTTTTTCCTCTGATGGAGAAATCTAGCACAAGGGGGCATGGCTTTAAATTAAGGGGTGGTAGTTATAGGACGGATGTCAGGGGTAGGTTCTTTACCCAGAGGGTGGTGAGGAACTGGAATGCCCTGCCTGCTGCAGTTGTAAATGCGCCTAGTTTGAGGGCATTTAAGAGATCCGTGGATAGGTTTATGGACAAAAAGGGATTGGTTTAGGTTAGTGGGTCATTGTTTTTGTAACTGGTCGGCGCAACATCGTGGGCTGAAGGGCCTGTTCTGCGCTGTAATGTTCTAAGTTCTAAGGTTTACCAGAATGTTGCCTGGTATGGTGGGTCTTAGCTATGAGGAGAGATTGGGTAAACTGGGGTTGTTCTCCCTGGAAAGACAGAGAATGAGAGGACACCTAATAGAGGTGTACAAAATTATGATGGGTATAGATAGGGTGAACAGTGGGAAGGTTTTTCCCAGGTCAGAGGTGACGAACGAGATACGAAGAAGTCAGGAAGTTACTTGGACAAATAAACTGGAAGGAGGCGTTCTTAGGGAAAAGGACTTCTTAGGGACTTCAACGCGGATAAATGTGTAGTTGTCCATTTCGGCAGAACCAACGGGATGAACGAGTACACTATTAAGGGCAGGAGTCTTAGTAGCGTTGAAGAGCAGAAGGATCTCGGGGTCCGGGTCCACAGGACTCTTAAATCGGCCTCGCAGGTGGAGGAGGTGGTCAAGAAGGCGTATGGTGTACTGGCCTTCATTAATCGAGGGATTGAGTTTAGGAGTCGGGAGGTAATGCTGCAACTTTACGGGACCCTTGTCAGGCCTCATTTGGAGTACTGTGCGCAGTTCTGGTCGCCTCACTATAGGAAAGACGTAGAAGCTATTGAAAGGGTGCAGAGGAGATTTACAAGGATGTTGCCTGGACTGGGAGGCATGCCTTATGAAGATAGGTTGAGGGAGCTGGGACTCTTTTCCCTAGAGAGGCGACCTGATAGAAGTTTATAAAATGTTGAGAGGAATTGATAGGGTGGACTCTCAGAGGCTATTTCCCCGGGTTGAAATGGTCGCTACGAGAGGACACAGATTTAAGGTGCGGGGGAGGGAAGTACAGAGGTGATGTTAGGGGTAAGTTTTTCACTCAGAGGGTGGTGAGTGAATGGAATCGGCTGCCGTCATCGGTGGTGGAGGCGAACTCGCTGGGGTCTTTTAAAAGACTTCTGGATGAGTATATGGGGTTTAATGGGAATGGGGGTTATAGATAGGTCTATAGATTGGTGGGGTTGATGTGATCGGCGCAACTCGAGGGCCGAAGGGCCTGTTTGTGCTGTAATGTTCTATGTTCTATGAACATGAGGAGTCATGGGTTAAAGGTGAGAGGGGCAAAGTATAACTCAGATATCAGAGAGATGTTTTTTTACACAGAGGGTTGTGGGGGCCTGGAATGCGCTGCCAAGTAGGGTGGTGGAGGTAGACATGCTGGCATTGTTTAAGACTTACCTGGATAGTCACATGAGCAGACTGGGAATGGAGGGACACAAATGAATGGTCTAGTTGGACCAATGAACAGCACAGGCTTGGAGGGCCGAAGGGCCTGTTTCCTGTGCCGTACTGTTCTTTGTTCTTTGTAGGTAGTTGGTCTCTGCCCAAAAGGCTCAGGATGGTGGGGGAGTCTCCAATGACCCACAACTCTCCAGATGTGACCTTTCCCCTCAAATTGGTGATCATTGTTCCTTAACAAAGCAAGTTGCCTGGGCTGGGGTGTATGTCAAAAATAGTTCAATACTTCATGCACAGCGCCGCACCTGTTTAAGATACATGGCACCTACGAATGCAGTTGGAAGGACAGTATCCCATTGTTCAGAGCTTGCTGGCTGACCCCTGATTCCAGCTATACCCATGCAAAGATCTGAAACCTGTCGCTGTATCTGGGATTAGCCTCCGCCCTCTGGATTAGCCTGTCTGCCTGCCGTTAGTCCCTCCCTACCTGCGCCCAGGGTTAGTCCCCCCCTACCCACGCCCAGGGTTAGCCCTCCCCATGCCTGGGGTTAGACCCCATGCCCGGGGTTAGACACACCCCCACACCCATCCCTGGGGTTAGCCCCCCCAACGCGCCTGGGGTTAGCCCTCCCCATGCCTGGGGTTAGACCGCCCTGTGCCTGCAGTTAGCCCCCATGCCTGCGGTTAGCACTCCCCGTGCCCAGGGTTAGACCCCGTGCCCGTGGTTAGCACCCCCCCGCGCCCGGGTTAGCCCCCGTGCTCATGATTAGCTTGTCCATCCTGGACTAGCCCCCATGCCAGGGATTAGCCTCTGTGCCTGGGACGAGCCTCCGCACTCCGGATTAGCCTCCGTGCCCGGAATTAGCCTGTCACTCCGGGATTAGCCCCCATGCCTGGGATTATCGGGAGAAAAATAAAAAACATTTCCATTCCAATAGATTCTTTCTTGATGGATCGTATACCCCCAACTCACAGCCAATAAATATTCTTGTAAGGTAGGAAATGCTGTAGCTAATTTGTGCACAGCAGGATCCCACAAACCACAATGTGACACTGATCAGATAATCAGTTTTTATGATGTGCTTTGAGGGCTAAACTTTGGCCAGGAAATTGGAGTTAATGTTTTGAAGATGTATGACTCTTCTCCAGCGCATGGAGTCAGGCTGCCCTCTAACTGAGAAGGAGAAACAGCCGTGTTCTCAGTAATGTGGGCAGTGCACAGTACCTCAGCCATATCGATCGTCCCTAACGCCAGCGTCTTGTAGCCCAGAATGGTCCTGTTCTTATACCGCTTCCTCCTCTGTAACATTATCTGGAGTTTGTTTGCATCTCTCTTCAGGAAGTGGGGGTACTGACAATGGAATAGAACAGAAACAGACCATTAGCATAAGAACATAAGAAATAGGAGCAGGAGTAGGCCATCTGGCCCTTCGAGCCTGCCCCGCCATTCAATAAGATCATGGCTGATCTGTCGCTGCTCAGTTCCACTTTCCCACCCTCTCCCCATAACCCTTAATCCCCTCGCTTATCAAAAACCCATCAACCCACGTCTTAAAAATATTTAGCGAGGCAGCCTCCACCACTTCAACGGGCAGAGAATTCCAGAGATTCACCACCCTTTGAGTGGAGAAGTTCCTCCTCAACTCTGTTCTAAACCGCCCCCCCCTTTTATCTTGAGGCTGTGCCCCCTCGTCCTACTGTCTTTTTTGAGCAGGAAGAGTCTCTCCACCTCTATCCTATCCATCCCATTCATCATCTTATATGTCTCAATGAGATCTCCCCTCATTCTTCTAAACTCTAACGAGTACAAGCCTAGTTCATTCAGCCTCTCCTCATAGCTCAACTCCCTCAACTCCAGTATCAGCCTAGTAAACCTCCTCTGCACTCCCTCCACGGCCAAAATATCTTTGCGCACGTGCGGCGCCCAAAACTGCACACAGTACTCCAGCTGCGGCCTCACCAATGCCCTATACAGCTGCAGCAAGACCTCCCTACTTTTATATTCAATCCCCCTCGCTATTTTGGGGCCACTGCTGTTTGTAATTTTTATTAATGATCTGGATGAGGGTATAGTTGGGTGGATTAGTAAGTTTGCTGATGACACCAAAGTCGGAGGTGTGGTAGATTGTGAGGAAGGGTGTCATAGTTTGCAGGGTGACTTAGAAAGGTTGCAGAGCTGGGCTGCGAGGTGACGGATGGAGTTTAATGTGGAGAAGTGTGAGGTAATTCATTTCGGTAGGAATAACAGATGTGTTGAGTATAGGGCTAACGGGAGGACTTTGAATAGTGTGGAGGAGCAGAGGGATCTAGGTGTATGTGTACATAGATCCCTGAAAGTTGGGAATCAAGTAGATAAGGTTGTTAAGAAGGCATACGGTGTCTTGGCGTTTATTGGTAGGGGGATTGAATTTAGGAGTCGCAGCGTCATGATGCAACTGTACACAACTCTGGTGCGGCCGCACTTGGAGTTTTGTGTGCAGTTCTGGTCCCCACATTACAGGAAGGATGTAGAGGCTTTGGAGAGGGTGCAGAAGAGGTTTACCAGGATGTTGCCTGGTATGGAGGGGAGATCCTATGAGGAGAGACTGAGAGATTTGGGGTTGTTTTCGCTGGAAAGAAGGCGGCTAAGAGGGGACCTTATTGAAACATATAAGATGATTAGAGGTTTAGACAGGGTAGATAGTGATAGCCTTTTTCCTAGGATGGAGAAAGTTAGCACGAGGGGGCACGACTTTAAATTAAGGGGGTGGTAGTTATAGGACTGATGTCAGGGGTAGGTTCTTTACCCAGAGGGTGGTGAGGGACTGGAATGCCCTGCCAGCTGCAGTTGTAAATGCGCCTAGTTTGGGGGCGTTTAAGAGATCTGTGGATAGGTTTATGGACGAAAAGGGATTGGTTTAGGCTAGTGGGTCATTGTTTTGTAACTGGTCGGCGCAACATCGTGGGCCGAAGGGCCTGTTCTGCGCTGTAATGTTCTATGTTCTATGAAGGCCAGCATCCCATTCGCCTTCCTGACCACCTGCTGCACCTGCAAGCTGGGTTTTTGCGACTCATGCACAAGGACCCCGAGGTCCCTCTGCACCGTCGCCTGCTGCAGTTTTTCGCCCCGTAAGTAATAGTCCTTGTCACAGCTGAACGTACGGTAAAGCTGTCTCACTGAATACACTGGTTCCTTCAACATTTTCCAAAACATCAAACTATTCCTCCTCCAGTCACTTCCATCTCCACTTGTTTTCACAAGTGCAAACAGGAATGAAAGGGTTAACATTTCACAGGGACAAAGGCCTTGGTTAAAGGGAAGCCAGAATGAGAGAACACACTCCTCCATAATGCCTCATTCAGCAAGGAGATAGATTTCAGTTCATTTA
The DNA here is from genome assembly GCA_037974335.1 of Prionace glauca. Classification (NCBI taxonomy): domain Eukaryota; kingdom Metazoa; phylum Chordata; class Chondrichthyes; order Carcharhiniformes; family Carcharhinidae; genus Prionace; species Prionace glauca. The sequence goes on along the minus strand of CM075725.1, from coordinate 376,692 downwards.
AGGTGAGTCTCATGCTCAAGAGGATGAATCATTTTGGCGGTTTCGCAGCAGTTAACCAGTTTCCTGGACCTGCTCTGAAACTAGCTGCTGAAAGGCATGAGGAATGGTCTTGGAATGATTCTCCATTCATTCAGATCCTCCGCCACTGTGGCAAGGCCGAAAGCAGGAGCTCCCATTAGTGGCATGGACAACCTTTCAGGATTCAGCTTCTCCTCTCTCTGTGGCTATTCAGCCAGGCCCAATCCTTGCCTCACCTGATACTTACACTTTCCAGCACCAGTCACTGGAGAGTGAGCAGCAGCCCTCTCAGTTCAAAGTCAGTGGGAGCCACCTGACTGCCACATCAAAACAGTGCTGCAGAACAGTGGGTGCTGCTTTCAAAGCATAACTTCTGGAAATCCCAACGCAGCTAACATGAAGCAATTTCTCATTGAGAAACTGGTGTGCAGATTTGTCTGAAACTAATAACTCACCGTGAATCAAAAGAGACTAGCCCCTCACTACATCCTGCCCATAGAGGTTTTCTGGTTTAATTATGGAAATGGGAAAGCTCCAACCCACCCCAACATAATGTATGATCCAGGAACATACCAGAAGAAAGATGGATACTGAAAAACTGCAGCAGGCGACGGTGCAGAGGGACCTCGGGGTCCTTGTGCATGAGTCGCAAAAACCCAGCTTGCAGGTGCAGCAGGTGGTCAGGAAGGCGAATGGGATGCTGGCCTTCATAGCGAGGGGGATTGAATATAAAAGTAGGGAGGTCTTGCTGCAGCTGTATAGGGCATTGGTGAGGCCGCAGCTGGAGTACTGTGTGCAGTTTTGGGCGCCGCACCTGCACAAAGATATTTTAGCCTTGGAGGGAGTGCAGAGGAGGTTTACTAGGCTGATACCGGAGTTGAGGGGGTTGAGCTATGAGGAGAGGCTGAATGAACTAGGCTTGTACTCATTAGAGTTTAGAAGAATGAGGGGAGATCTCATTGAGACGTATAAGATGATGAATGGGATGGATAGGATAGAGGTGGAGAGACTCTTCCTGCTCAAAAAAGACAGTAGGACTAGGGGGCACAGCCTCAAGATAAAGGGGGGGCGTTTTAGAACGGAGTTGAGGAGGAACTTCTTCACTCAAAGGGTGGTGAATCTCTGGAATTCTCTGCCCGTTGAAGTGGTGGAGGCTGCCTCGCTAAATATTTTCAAGAAGCGGGTTGATGGGTTTTTGATAAGCGAGGGGATTAAGGGTTATGGGGAGAGGGCGGGAATGTGGAACTGAGCCACGACAGATCAGCCATGATCTTATTGAATGGCGGGGCAGGCTCGAAGGGCCAGATGGCCTACTCCTGCTCCTATTTTCTTATGTTCTTATGGATACCTCCTCACTTCATCTTCCAGAACAAAGAACAAAGGAAATGACAGCACAGGAACAGGCCCTTCGGCCCTCCAAGCCTGTGCAGACCATGCTGCCCAACTGAACTAAAATCACTACCCTTCCGGGGACCATATCGCTCTGTTCCCTTCTTATTCATGTACTTATCAAGATGTCCCTTAAAAATCACTACCGTATCCGCTTCCACTACCTCCCCCGGCAACAAGTTCCAAGCACCCACTACTCTCTGTGTAAAAAATCTGCCTCATACATCCCCTTTAAACATTGCCCCTTGCAGCTTAAACCTGTGCGCTCTAGTAATTGACTCTTAGAACATAGAACACTACAGCACAAACAGGCCCTTCGGCCTACAAGTTGCGCCGATCACATCAATACTCTTCCACCCTGAGAAAAAGCTTCTGACTGTCCAAAAGAGCTACTTAAAAGTATCCTTCGCAAGCAAAAAGTGACAAAGTGTGTACATATAGCAAGTACCTGCAAGGAAAATGTGAGTTCTAATTCAGTCTCCATCAGGCCACCGGGGGGGAGAGCATATTCATTCGATCTGAGGATTCGCTTCGAGCCCTATATTGAGCAAAATGAGAGAGAGAGAATTCCGTTATTCAACATGCTGTGTCTATCAACCCAGTGAGCCTCTGCCATCTGAAGCCACTGCTTGTTCCTGAACCTATTCACAGAATTAAAAACATAGAAAAACTACAGCACAAACAGGCTCTTCGGCCCACAAGTTGCGCTGATCATATCCCTATATATGAGACTTAACGTCTAAGCTAAGTCCGTGTGCCTGCATTTGGCCCACATCCCTGTAAACCTTTCCTATCCATTTATCTGTTCAAATGCCTTTTAAATGTCTCTGCCTCAACCACTTCTTCCAGCAGCTTATTCCACGCATGTAGCATTCTGTGTAAAAAAGTTGTTCCTCAGCTTTCCCCTCTTAGCTTAAACCTACGCCCTCCAGTTCTCCATTCCCCAACCCTGGGAAAAAGACACACAGTGAGCACGTGA